>CALSCE010003134.1:10645407-10813850 GCA_943593645.1 Bovichtus variegatus
TATATATATATAATGTAAATTGAACTACACCGGCCCATTACATTTGAAATGAAAGGATGTTTGATGTCAAAGTGCTGACTTTCTGTTTTAATTATGTTTTTGGCTATTGACAGACATTACGTGAGCAGTGCAGGACTAATAGCCCTATTTTATCCCCTCAATTTTAGGACAATCCAGCAAGACAATGACCATAAACATACAGATAAGGCAGATAATTAATTTGGGACAAAAAAGCCCCAGAAAGAGGATAAAGTAAGGATGTCTGCAGTAGAAGCCAGACAGAGGCTGACAGATGATGACCAGGTCAGCCAAACACTTACAGTCATTCACTGTAAAGGATTTATAATATATATATTAAATATGATGACTTGAAAGTGTTCGGTTAACTTATTGTCTTTTCCTTAAAAATGGGAGACTATATATATATATAAGTAAAGTAAATAAATAAAAGGTTTAAACATGGTTCCCACGGGTTCTTGAAATCCTTTAAAGTTTGTAGATTTGGGGGGGAAAGAATCAAGGTCTTTTAAAGGTTTTTGAAAATAGACGTAAGTAGTTCATAACATGTTCATTGAAAGTGCTTAAATTTATATATTTTTTGCAAGAATCGAAATTTTTCTATTTTATTACTTAACGTTAGTAATTAGGCTACGTTCGACTGTCTGCATGTGTGTCTCACGCAGTTGTGTCTTTGTTTTACGCGCCACCTGACTCAAAAGAACTGTGACGATGCGTGCTCGAGTGATTGAATTTGAATGATGTAGGGTTAAACAGCTGCAAGTGTACATTTGATATACACAATTGAAACGTTTTTCTGCAGGGAAAATGTTTATTTTTGTTGTCTACAATGTCTCTTCCGTTGCTGTAGTGAGAAGAGAGTTTTGATGTAGCAATTTGTGTCTCCCAGGTCCTGTATAGACGGCAACATTTGCAATAAAGGAACTCTGCAGCTACAGTTACATATTTACCTAACTACTCTTCCCTAAAACTATTTCACACTTTTGCCGCAGATTTTACACCAGTGGGATCCCACAGAACTTTGGAACAGATTTACATTCAGGGATTAGATTTAAATGGGCTGAGCAGGATGGCAATAGGAAGAGTGACTCTCATGAGACCACATTGCCACCAGTGAGAACCACTCAATCTGTCACCAAAACCACTTTGTATTATTTTTCCTGTAATCAAAAACCATAGCACGATGACAAACTCTCTTTGCCATAACAGTTAATGAATAAATGGCTGTCGTTAATGAATGTTTTCCAAACCAAAAAACTGAGGTAATTTCACAATGCATCCCTCGACCAGTAATCTCTAAAAACAGATCTCTGCAAATGGATGCAGATTATGTAGGCAACGGATTTGGTTTCTGTTTGAAGTCCGAGTAGTATTGACCAATCGCGTTTAAACAGGCTTTAAATGTAATGCTGGTAAACCGTAATATGGCCAGCATTTTAAGATGAACAATTCAACACCAGGGAAAAACTGTCCATCAACTTTGACGTTTGAGCACCAAGCGTCACGTGTGTATGATGTAAACACAGTCTGCCTCCTCACATCACACCGCAGTCTTGCGCTCTGTCCTGCGGTCCACCTGTCAAACCAGTCTCTGTAAAGATGTGGGCAAAACCCTCTCCGATGTTGCTGGGTTAGCCTGAGTCTTATTTCATCCATCTTATTTCCTGCCACCAGACACTGGGTAGTGAAATAGCCTTTAGACCTAGCTGGCTACACTGGAACCCCCCGAAATATTGCCCCATTCCCGCAGAGGCTTATCGCCATCAGACTGATAGCTGATGGGTTCTGAGATTTCTAAGACAGTAGCTTAACATCTTTGCGCTGCGAATGTTGTTTCATCGACTGCCTTTACAATGAATAAAGATTCCAGGTTATTGGGAGAAATATGCATGAACAGAAGAATGTGTTTACATACTGTGCAAAGACATAGTTATAATATGTATTCATGCACGCACACAAATAAGTTAGTCAATAATCAGAAATGTCCCTTTTAAACCTACCATAGTTTCAATTTAGGCAGTTATATTTAAAGTGCATTAAAAGTAATGTTCTATAAATGACCCGTAGCGATATGACTCTGCAACTTGAATTCTTTTTTTTTTTTTGCACACCGACTACTCGGAGAGAGGAAAGGCAAAATCACAGCTTTATCTGACCACCTTCTCTGGTGCAGTTGGAGGTTAAAATTCTTGCTGTGGAGTGAGTCACTCGCTGTCTGTCAGCACAGACCTTACATAACACTAAAACATTTACTTCGGAAACTAGGACAGGTCATGCATCATCGTTGCGTTGATGTAACAACAAGTTTGTAGCTCAAAGTAAATCAGATTTCCGCGTGTTGGGTATATTATTACCAGCCATGACAGTGACGCTGGTATTTCTTTTACATTGTGAACCTGTGCTTGTCATCATGGCAAAATGTGGTCCTGGAGACATCTACTTTAGCGGGAACTACCACAGAAGCCATTTTGAGTACTCTGCCAGGTGTCTACATCTCTGTCTGTCTGTGGACAGATTTTGTCATTGTGATAGCGTCCCGACTGTAAGATGCAGTCACAAAACATTTCAGTTGTGTGGCTGAGATCAAAATGAAGGTCGAGTTCGAAGATGGGTGTGGTCCGAGCAAGGGTGCCAGACGTAGGGGGTAGGAAGGTGGGAAAGGGCCCATTGGCCCCGCCGCTTCATGCTCCAGGCCTCCAGTTGAAATTGCTTTAGCTCATTAGCTTTAATAGCAACGTTATAATTGTTCTTACAGTTCATTGGTCATGTAGGTCGATGGCAAATAAGTGAGTCAAAGCAAAAAGAATCCTCTTTTTATCATTACACTTGACTCATCTCTGTTTTGTAACTCTGTCTCTTTCAGTTTGTCACACGTTGTTCTTTTTCTCTCCTTTTCCCTTCCCACATGCATGCACATATTTGTACTCATACTCACCCACACTCAGTAAGATGACAGCATAGAGGTGTGATCACATCCATTCCTTGGAAAAACCCATGTAGGAAAAGCTCATAGACTATAATTGCATATTTGCATTCGTTACCAGCCCCGACAGTTGCTTTGCTTTTGGTTTGAGCACGTTTGTGTTAACATGGACATCGTTTGAGCATGTTTGTGGTTAATGAGATCACTCTTCTATAATCGTAAAGATGAAACTTTGCATTGTTAAACTCCCCATTTCCAACATTAATGGTGCTGGCTCCAAGGTAGAAACCATGACGCATACACAGACAGAAAGAGAAAATGATAGAGCAATGCTGTCATGCCTGGCAGTTTGAGGAACAGATTAGAAATCAGGCATGCTAATGGGCCACCTAAAATACCCTGTGTGATGAGGGACGTGGCCTCAAAGGTCTTTGTTTGTCAGCACAAGGTCAAAACTCATACCGAAGACCGATTAATCTCCCAGGTGATCGATTGCACCTCAGGGAGGTGGGAGGGCACAGGTGCTGGCTTCTGACTTCCCCTTTGAGATAGCCGTTATTAAGTAATTGCCTATAATTGTACTGCTGATATTAATCTGTTATCTCTCTTCCACCTTTCTCTGAGTAACACAAGCTGTTTAAGATAGAACTGATAGAGGCGGAGTGTACACTGCACATGAAAGAAACAAGAGTGCCTTTACAGTTTTCCCCCTGCAGATATTAAACTGAAGATAAAACGTCTCTATCTCAGATTGGCTCAGTGTATTTTCTTGCACTTGCAAAGGCCTTCCATGTAATGCATGAGCACTTTCTGAACAAATAAATAAAATCCTACCGTGTCACTTTTCTTCAGCTCTGACACACTTTGCCCCTACACGCTGGCAGCTCTGGTTTCCCCAGTCTCAGATGCTGTGTTAAAAAAACATTAATTCAATTTTAGTTTAGTTTAGAATTATCTGTGCCTGAAACCAAAAACTAGATTCTGACACTGTATATTGTAGTCATAAAATTATTAAACCCAAAATGAATAGTCTTATTTAATTGTTTCTATTTTATGAGATCCACAGAGCAATCCCTTGTTGGTCATTACTCCAGGGCATAGCCAACCCATTCTGTCCACCAGCTTTGAGGGGGCTTTCTCACTTACACTGGACTTTTTCTGGACGACTTTCTCTTTTTCCCTTTTTCCCCCTTTTGTTTATTCGTCAGTTTGGGGGCTCTACAGAGCAGCTGTTGGAATTGTTGCTGAGCTCACTCGCTTTCATTGTTTGGGTAATTTGCACTAATGGCTATTTGAGCAGCCTGTGATGCCGGCAGCTTCCTGGGTTGAGACAAGTTGAGCCATATGGCCGCAGTGCCCTCCCTGTCACTTTCAAACCTGTATTGTGTGATTGGCTGTTTGCCCCAAAATGTTTCACCCATCGGTTGTCTTCACTCAGCTATCGCGATAGCAGGAAACTTTATTTCAGCATTTCAAGACACGTCATACAAACATATTAACCCTTTTTCATTGTTTATTTAAGATCACTGAAATTTACTCAACACGTTTTGGGTGAAATCCATCTTAACTGAGCAGCAGAATGTTAGAAGAAACGAACATTGGACGCGCATACAAAAAAAAATGATTCTCAAACATAAGCATTTGCAATCTATTATTTACTCTAAAATTCTCATATCCTCTCTGCTCTTTCAGGATTTAACATTGAGTCACATCAATGTGTCAGATATTGAACTCATTTATGCGACTCAATAAAAAGCCATTCATGTCTTTCTTCAGACATTTTTGCATTGGACTAATATTACCAAGGAACATAAAATAGTAGAAATAGTCTATTATGTCTGTCATTTTCAAAGTAGAAGTTCAGTGCCAATCACTCCTTTTTTGGTTGAACCTGAGGTCCTCCAATAATTCCATGCGAGTTGAACACAATATATGTGTAAGATATAAAAATAGTTTAACTATTTGTTTCTCTTGACCTGAATTTTTACCCTGTGGTTTAACAAAATTAAATAGCTTCACATTTTAAAAATGCTGACCTTCAGACATCTTGTGTACTTTTTTCTTTTTTCTTGATCCCTTGCAAATGTTTTAGTTTTTTAAATACAGGCTGTATCTAATTCCTAATTGTGGAGAAAGCTTCACACAGAATCCTGGATATGTGTAAAATTCTGTCCTCTTTTGTGTTTTCAATCTTTTTCCGCTCACTTTTAATTCAGCCTAATCCTCCTTTTACTTGCTTGACAAAAATGAAAACATGTCTATTGCAATGCATGAATTAAAAAAATCATCAGATATACTGTATATATTTATATATAAATAAAAAATATATATTTATTTTTTTATATATTTCTTTTATTTATTTATATATATTTTTATTTATTTATTATTTTTTTTTAATTTTATTTTATTTATATATATATATATATATATATATATATATTTATTTTTAAAAAATTTTTTAAAAATAAATCTTCTGCTTTTTTCTCTGTCAAATCTTTGTACAGTACTTGGTTTGCTATCATTTTCACTCACACATGAGTGACGCCACCCTGGGACTCATTCCACAGGTTTTACACTAGGGCTCAGGCACATGGACATAATGTCATGTAATCTCCCATGTTAGGGGATGGAAGTATGTGAACTTTTTTTTACTGTATGTTATATTTTAGGCCTCAAGAAAGCCCTCATTATTTGGTGTATATTACATAGAGTGAACAGGAAAGGCTGCATTGATTGCTGTAACAGGGATTTTATTTGCAATTTGTCGTTTCCTGAACAGTCTCTTAAGCCACAGGGCTTCCCTTGGCAATCATGTTCAACCACCTGTCGCAGTGCAGCTTGTTAACTCTCTATATTGTAATGCTTGTTTTGCTTTGAAATGTACAGTTTGACTTATTCTCCATAAATACACAATATTATAAAAAGATTGGGAAAATAGGACAGGAAACCCTGAAGCTTGTCTAATTACTGCTCAAGGGCAATGCATTGATATATATATATTTTTTTAAATGAGGGGCGATCAGAAGGGAGTTGTGCTGCTTTTGGCACGAGAGTCAGTGAGTGGAGCAAGGCAACTGGGTTTAATTGGTACTTGTAGGCACGACAGCCGTGACAGATGGTAAAATGCGATGCTTGCTTTGGACAGAGATGGAGGAGAGTGAGAGTGAGGTAAGAACGGAGAGAGTGGGGGGTTATGAAAGGAAGTAAGGAAGGAAAGAACTGTAGGAGGGGTTGTGGGAATCATCGCTACGTCACCTTGTACACCAATATAGCTCCGATGTTGCTGACCACTGCCAGGGAAGACTCCAGTTAGGTGTTCTTACTGTACCCTGCAGCTGCTCATGAATACAACTAATTAGTATCATGTCGAAGATATAATGGTCCATATGTTTATATTTGGAAGTGCAGGATTTCATAAAGAAAATGTAAAGTTTATTGTGTCACTGGACTGCACAGCAGCCGCTAGTGAGAAAGAAAAATACTGTCTACACCCAGGCAGCAGCTATAAATAACTATTTTAGAGCAGGAAGAAAAATGGCTGGTCAGGCTCAGTTGTCAAAGCCAACACAATCCCTCCCCCACTCCTCATATTACTTCACCTCTGAGTCTTGTGATGCGTCCTGTGCTTAAATCCCTACCTGGCAAATGTTTCTCTAATCCAATTTAAACAACATTACCTTGCTAAAGAAATACTTCCTTCTTTTTCACCAAATCTCCCTTTTCTATCTAGTTACTCTACCTCTCTCGTCTTTTTGACTGACTGGAGGATAGACTGTTCTTTTTTCAAACTTGTGGCCACTGTGACGAGCTATTGCTGTTTTTATATTAAGATTTCCAATCATCCTTCTTTTTTGCCGATAGCAATGTTGACAAGCCAAACGGATCTCTGATGTCTCTCTGTCCAAAGTCCAAGAAAACTGTTCGGCGATTTAGTCACCTGGCCCCCAGCTCTCAGCACCCAGTTTGACACTCAATGTCAGCAGATCCCAGGTAACTGGAGGGCTTTTCTTAGCTCTTGTCAGCACTCTCATATTAAAAACTGACCACAGAACACCTGATAGGCTAGAAAAGAGGGGCACGTGTTGATAATCTGTCAGAAAAACAGGGGTGTTAGAATTTATGGTTTACATTTGAAGGCTATGAGGGTTTACTTTAGAAAAGTAAATAAAAAAATTAATTGTGTGCTGTACGCTGTTGTAAAACCTTCTTCTTTAGTCTTGTTTCTTTTAATTTGTTGAGGTTTGTCAAAAAGCCTAAAGTGATATTTTTACTCCTTAGCAAATGCCCCAAACAGGTGTCCCTCTAAAGTCCTCACGTGGCCACTATGTCAGCAGAGTTTTAAAGACTAATTTCAGATTTCCTGCTAAGGGACATATTTTTTGGAATGCTTTTAAAGTTTCACAGTTGGGCGACAGCTGTCAAGTCAGAAGGTTTTTTTTGACCTGTATTTTTCTCTGTGACCCCAATATCCCGCATTACGCTGCCCTGGTTGAAACAGGATCACCTACAGCTACAATGTGTGTGTGAAAGAGAAATGGAGAAAAACTTTTCTTCAGCATAGCCTCTTAGGTTACAGTTTCATGTCTGGGTCTAATCTGTGTTTGTGTGCGACTCAGTCAATGACTTAATGTCAGGCATGAAAACTTATAGGTTTATTTGACAGTGATATGCCAAGACCGGGTACATCCGTTTCTAGTTACCTCACAAACTTTAGTTTATCTTTTAATATCACTTCATAAAACTTTGTGACTGATCCCTAGCATAGTAAATCTGACCATTTTACAAGCATCATCGGAGAAACACTGGATGAATCAAAGTGATGCCTTACTGTGGATGCGGCAGCCTTATGGTGGTCATGAGGGGCCAGACCCTCCAGTATGTCACTAAGATACCTCAGCCATTGCTAGAGCGCTATAAATCAGGAACCACCCCCGTTTGCAACTGTGCCAAATGCGGAGCGAGGCAAGCTGACCCTGCTTCCTCACCCATACCTCGCCCCATGAAACCATCTCTCATGGCATGATGGTGGCTACGTGTTGACTATGCAGGCCGCGGCTACGCGTCTGATTTGTTGAAAAGTTAAATTAAGGATCTGGAATGTCAGTAACTGTTTTGCCATTTTGGGAAGAGTTAGGGTTGCATGGTGTCCTCTTGATTTGTGTCTTGCGTCACATATTCTGAAGTTCATGTGTAATTGTATGCATATCTATCTCTCGCACATTCGCCTGTGCATTTGTTGTCAGCAATGAGCACTCTGTCTATATATAAGCTGAGCCAACTTTATATAAGGAATTGGCAAAAATGACCTCTTGAGCACTTTCAGACTATTCCAAATTCTGCTCTACTTTTCCCATGACTCCCATTCTAGCATGCTGGATAGGAACTGCTGATCAAAATAAGTACAGTGCTCTCATATGGCAGGCTTGTACATTTCTGTCAGACCTCCCCGGCCCAGTTATGGCAATATGTGGCACCACCTAGTGGGCCACAGAAAAAGTGTTTCATAAGACACCCATGCAGTGTGGGTGTGTGTCCCTTCCCATGATCATAAACTCTGTCCTATCCTACCACATAGTGGCAGGAAACAGTAGACTTGCTAAACAACAAATACAAGTAAACAAAAAATTAAATATACTAAAATAAAAAGAAAAACAAGGTGCAATTTCTCCTGCCTAATAGAGTCAAATCAACAAGGAGTTAAAGGTAAACACCAGTGACTTCCCTGCATCTAAGATTTCCGGCCTTCAAATCTCTTTTTCCAGCTATAGTTTTGGATTACAAAACCTCCTACACCCACCCAACAACACATACTTGCATTTACAGCTGCTCATCAAAGGAGGACG
Source organism: Bovichtus variegatus (assembly GCA_943593645.1). Lineage (NCBI taxonomy): Eukaryota > Metazoa > Chordata > Actinopteri > Perciformes > Bovichtidae > Bovichtus > Bovichtus variegatus. Next base: position 10,654,192 of record CALSCE010003134.1, read on the forward strand.
GTTTTACAATGTCAAGACAAGACATTTCAGATCCAAAAGCTTTAAAAAAACAAAAAACAGTTCTAAGTTACACCAAAAAAAAAGCGCAACACAAACTAAAATACATATGACAATGACAAAACTGTGCGATTAGCATTTTTTGCATCGTGCAGTAGCATTATTTATTGCGTTTGACTGTTGGATCACAGCTCTAGTTAAATATCTAGCTAGGTATCTATCCTTTTCACAAATGGCATACATACCTATGTGTTATTATAATCATACATTTGAGTTGTTTTAACATCAGTATTAGTACTGGACAGACCATGTGGTAGTACCTGTGAGCCCACATAAAATAAAGTCAGTGGCCTCTTTCTCCATGATTACATTTGTTCTGCCGATATTCCTTTTGATTATCGTGTGTTATTGGCACGGGATAAAAAGCTGCTTGTTCTCTCTTTGCGGACTGGGTGTGATGCTAACAGATGGAGTGACTGTAAATCTGTCAGGGTGATACCTCCCTTGGAGTTGAATGCTTATGTGATTAGGTAAAGCGCTCATTTAGAGCTGCTACAAATCTACAGATGGAGCTCTATAGAAACAGGCCCAAAATAAAAACGATTTATACAGTAGATGAAATTGTAGGCTTATGTGCATTTTGTTAACATCTTTATTTTTTTTCCGAGGGATACCTTCCTCTTTTGCGGTGTGTACTTGTTTTTGTGTTTTCCTCTGCATTACACTGTAACAGACTGTTTTGTGTAATTCTGAATAAGGTTGTTTTGCCAATGGTAAGACGAGCAATAAATAAAAAAAATGGAGAAAAAGATAACGAAAAAGTGTTTTACATTTTTATTTTTTTGCCATATTTAATTGAGTAGTGATAGAACTTAAAAGTTTAGTAAAAACAGAAAGGTAAATAAATTACAAATGTATGCAAACATTTTACATTAACATATTTTTGTTATTGTATTATACTCAATTGGACATAATTGGCCTCAATCCTTTTAAATGCAAAAAAGACTATTTAATTTATTGCTGAATTCATTCACACAATGCAGGCACTAAGGGACACAAAATAAACACCAAAACAAGGTTTAGAATAGCAGCTACTCTGGTTGCAGTGTGTTTCAAGCTGGCCACGCTTACTTCAGCAGCATCCTGAGGGGAAAGCTGAAATGGGATGTATAATTCACAATAAATTCTTTCAGTCAAGCCAAAAAAAAACTGCATATTCTCTTTTAATTGCATTAATGTTAGAAATGTGGTTGCACAAAAATAGTTAAGTGTCAAAATACACTTTTTGTATTTGCATCATTTCTGGTATATCAAACAATCCGTTTTTATTCGGTAAATGTTCAAAACAAAAATAACTTCTACATACAGTTAAATGGACATCACCTTCTTCATACTTTAAAAGTTAATTTGAAACTTTGCTATGACTCTGGAACTTTGCTACGCTCATGTCTATAGAGCATAAACATATTTATGTAATATAATCTGTTTATAGCACTGTATAATTATAGTTATAAGCACTCATTCATAATGCTTTATAATAATAATCACAACACATTATAAAGCATTTTATAATGACTTATAAAATCAAGTATAATAATACTTTATAATTGTCACTCACTGATATTTGTTGTTGCAAGTATGTATATGTGTATTATAATAACCGTTGTAATACATTATAATCTTTTTCTAATGCTTATAATCACTGTTAATTATGCTTTATAATGTGATTATAAGTGAACTAAATATAATTAAATCAATGCAAGAATAACAAAACATACTTTTCTTCAAGCAAGCAATGACCACCATGAGTAATCTATAATGATTATAATGAATAATAACTGTGGTAATTATAATATACTATGAGCCTTCCAGTGTGTGAGCAGCAATTATGAAGTAATATGAAGTATCACATAAAACCTCATACAGTAAAATAGATTCAATCACTTAATGTTTTGCAAGTTAATACATTTAACTTTTTACTGTAGTTTTTTAAAGCTACGAAGAGTGATGCCAGTATATCATCTCACAGAGCTACAACATCCAAAGCTTGAAGCTTTATCCTTATGTAGTTCTCTGTGACCGAGATGAGTGTGCACATGACATCATGCTACGCGAAGATCACCAGGCACAAGGAAAAAACTAAAAAACTGCCAGAAAAGACTCCATCAAAACCATTCTCCCATGAATATTGTTTGGTGTTCTTTAAAGAATATGCAATTGATACAGCTTTGAGAGGAGGGATGGGATATTTGATGTAATGTATCACATATGTTACTGCAAAAGATGTATGTGGTAGTAGGTCAGTAGTAATTCTGCTGTTTTTTTACTACCTTGAACCTGACCGCCGACTCTGCATGAAGCTTTATGTGGGAACAGCTTCAGGATTGCACAGCTTAACCCCAAGGCCTCCTCTGTAAATACCTTCCTGTGTTGGTCTACCCCCGTCCTCACACAGACATGCTGACCACTTGTGACTTTTCATCACATGCGTCGCCTGTCCAGCGGTCAGTAAAACAGGGGAGCAGCGTTACTGACATAGGGTAGAAACCACCAGCAGTGAGGTTATGCTCATGTACATGTGCTAGCATTAGTCGTCATGTCAGAGGGTAGAGACGTACGTCAGTCTCAGCTGCTGGGCTGAGGTCAGGCTAAAGAGAAGCAGTGCAGAGTTTAGAGTCAGAGGTGTAACTTGGACCTCCGCTGCTTGTCTTTTCAAGGTTGGTGTGTTTCTGCAATACCTCCAGGTGCAGCGTAGTGTATGTGCTGGTGAGTCTTGTCAGCTGTACTGTGTTGGGGGATCCGCATAAGGGCAGGATTTATAGCCGTCTCTGGAGCTGCAGCGGGTTTTCACATTGTGGAACATTTTTGTTGGGACGTTTCATTGGAGGGCTCGTCTGTAGCTGGACTGGACTCGAATTCTTCCTCTAATTTGTTACTTCCTTCAATGAGGCTCTGTGGACTGATTGGGCCCATGTGGCGTTTTGTTATGACTACGGAGCTGCCTTTTAGCTTTGTGAAAGTGTGTGTGTGTGTGTGTGTGTGTGTGTGTGGTTTTTCTTTTACTTTGCGGGGACAATGTGGCTTAGAATTAAACTTGTTTTTCAAAGCTGTCCTTAAAAATGTACATATTTAGTTGCAGTTTGCTCATCATTACTTGCATTGTGTTGGTAGGCCACTGGGCAGACAGTTGTAGAGATGTCGACCTTTCAGGTTAGTTTAGAAGTATTTATACATGTTTCATTTTTGAAGTTTAAAGTTGTGGATGCATCCTAAAAGCTTTTAATACATGATAGAAAAACATTATCCATCCGTATCTATTGATGTTGATGTCAGCTGTTCATTTGCATTTAGACTGTATTAAATCCCAAATTAATTTCCTAGATGATGCAGCGCATGTCACATCTGTCATAATCGCCAAGTGTTGCCAGTAAATGTTTACATTTAAATGTTCCCTTTAGTCTGGTGGAGTCTTGTGAAAAATGTTAATACTTAAGAGTTGATTTTCTAATGTAAACATACTTTACTTCTTACCCTTTCTTTTATTGATGCATAACATCAAAAGAACATTAGCATTAGTTAAGAAGGCATGTGTTCAGCAGTGTTGCTGCTGGACGCTAGGGTTATTTTCTTGTCAGACTTTGTACCTGGGGCTTAGCACTGGATGAGAAAAATGCGTCTCGGGAGCAGACAGGAGTTAAAAGTCATTTAAAATATCGCAGCAATTTCGCTGTGATATTTGATGATTTGCTTGAATTGAAAATTAAATGTTTTTTTAATTTTTTATAAATTGATATACACATTGACATATTGACATACACAGGACAGTCCAGTTCCAACACAGAAGCCTACTCATTACCATTTAAAAGCAATGTAAACATTTACACTTTCCCATGTTCTTGTAGTTGATACTTGCTCAAAGAAAAAAGTCTGGACAGGCAAAATTAGCAACGACAGAAATCACACTGCTGAGCCAGACTGGTTAAAATAAAATGGGACCAATCAGAACGATAATTTGACTTGACTTGAGCTGTAGCCATTTTCTAACTAAGCCTCATGAGCTGCAGGTTAAAGCATTGTTATCATGTTATCTGTGAAAGTATGAAAGTACAGTACTCTGAAAACTACAGATGACTTACAAACGGCGTAGTTTCTACTACTCCCTACTTTAACGTGGATGTCGTACATTCACTAGGATGATACCATTTTTATTGAACCTGTTCTTCATGATTTTGTTCTTTATTACTTTTTAATTGTGAAAGAAAACAGAAATACCTTGAGGTGTGCACATTTACAACTTTTTTTAATTAATTTTTTTACGTGCAGCAGTCTTTAAATGAGAGCATAAAAGCTATTATTAAGGCTGAGCTAATAAACTCTGCTATGACATGGCTTTGAGAAAGCTTCAGTCACGAAGAGCACGGCAACAGTAACGCATGAAAAACATCACAGCCAAAAATAAGATCTGCATATTATATTCTGATCTCATACATAATGTTATTTTCAACAGTTTTCTCTTTGTGATGCAACAATACAAGTGTGTAGCACAAGTGAAAATAAAGGAAAACGTGCACACTTAAATAGACCATGATCCAAGCTCTCTGGTACAATTTAGAGGTTTGTTGAAGAGTTTTTTTTAAAAAACATTTATGTTTTTGTGTGCCCCATTAGGATGTATTTTAAATGATGTGTCTCTGAAATTAGTTTTTCTTCTTCTGAAACTGACTTGATTACTACGGACAGATTTCATTCTTCAATGATGTTCATGTAGCTACTCTGCTCTCTGCCCAAATGCTCACAATGCTCTTGATTTTGCAGATTTAGTCACGTTTGCCCAATTTCAGAATCAATTGAGTTCATCACTTTGTCTTTTACCACTAAGAGCAACCAATTCATTGTTGTGTTATTTACTACATACAATAGAGGTTCTACACATATTTAGCTACTCTCTCTGGTACTCTCTGATGAGACATATTCTAACAATGCTTTTTAACTTGCATTTCTTTTCAATTATTATCAATATAAATTAATGTAGTGAATATCATGTGATGTAAATAACAAAAGGTTAACATGTTCTTTCAAAGAGGTCAACTCCACTGCAGCTGTAGTAGGGATGTGTCCAGGTGGACGTGTGCACTGTGGCATTATAAGATTAAATCACAGTAAGACACAGAGTGACTCATTTTCTTCATGATTTCATTAGCAAGCTTTTCTCTCGTGCCATCCACCTTGACACCTATAATCTCTATCTTCATCACAAGGTTGGTCTGAAGTGTCCAGCACACTTTGCCAGTAGCCCAAGAGTCCATATTAGTCTATTAAGGACACTGTGTGTCAGGATAGCAGAGGACAACTCCAGTATTTATAGCTCTGAGTCATAAGCTGGAATGGTGTAAGGGTATCTGTCCATCAGCATGCTTGCTCACTTAAGAGTGTGTACTATCGGCAGTGAAACTTGGAGCTGTCAATTGTCCAAAGAGAGTCAATTATCATAATTACATGTGTAACTCCTTAGAATGTGGTATGTGATTTTAATATGGGTCTGTTCTATGTTTTTGTTTTGTATGTAAAACCAACCATGTAAAAACACACATGTGATCCTTTAACTTAATGCACATCATTTTGACAGCAGTTGTGATTTTAGCTTTGTTCTAATAATAAATAATTGTACAACTTTGTTTGTATACAGCGTTACTGAACAAAGTTACAAAGTGCTAGAAGTGCAAGAAATAGCAAACTGATTTTTAGCAAATCTAAAACATATATTAGATGTTGCTTCAAAAACACCAACATCAGTATTTGAAATAGCATTTTAATGTGTTTTTGTTATTTAAAGTTGAGAGTCTTAGACTTCTGCCAAGTCTTAGAACTTAAGTGTTAAGTGGAGAGCAGTCCCAGTCTCTTCCAGAGTTTATTGAATAAATATTATGGTAGTAAGCCATAATATAGAGTATGACTAGTAAATGGAACAAGTTTGCTGAGAGCAGAGTAATATTGATGTAACTAAGCCATTGTGATGTAAAACTGCAAACATGGAATCTATTATCAGTTGTCTCTCAATTAATTTTGGATTATTTGGTTCTATTAAGGTTTTAGAATTGCTTTGATATGCCGTTATCACATTGTTGTGAACTTAAATTGCACAACCTTAAAAACCTGTGTTTTAAGTCAGTGACAGCATTTAGGTTTTTCAGTTATCAAAACTTACATTGTTTCCTTGAGTTGTCATTTTCGATCTCAGAGGTATGATTTGAGGACCATATGTCTACAGCAGGATAGTTGATAGCTCAGTATAGCTTAGAGTATAAGTCATGGTCGTTACATGATGAGTTTATGATGTGGCAATGTAATCCCAAAACCACATCGAAACTACATAAGCCTGGAGGAAGACAGACCTGGAGGTGATAATCCTTCTGCAAGATTCAGTTGCATAATTTCATATTTCCAAATGACCCTTGATCTTTTTTATATTTAAAAGGACAACCAACAGTTTTATAATCCATCTCCCCATCTGTGCAGTGCAACTTTTTAAGAAGTTTCTGTGCAAACATGATCTCAAACCATAATTCAGTGCATCAGTGTCTCCGCATGCAAAACGTCACGGCTGACAAATCTCGTTCTAGAACAATCTCAGAGTTCACCGTGTCAAATCTGATTGGTGTGTCACCTTTTAGCAGGGTTGGTAGGAGCAGATTCTAGATAGAGCCGTGTCAGGTGCTTAACATAGATAATGTGATGAAGAGTTGAGTAGACTAAGTTTAGACAGTATGTGAGGGCATTTATCAGAAAGGGACAGACCAGTCAAACAGGGTCAGGGCACCAGTGGGGGATGTGGTTCTGAGTGGTTCTGTTAGCAGTTTGTGTTGTAGGAAGCTCAGGTACAGAACAGTATAGCAGTAGGACAATAGGTGCTTGGGCAGCTAAACTCTCGATATTTTCTTTGGAATGAATTGAAATCATGTTTGAACTACAAAAGACGGCAGAGCTGCTTGAATTGGTTTTGTTATATCCTTTCGCAATGCTACCTAGCTGCCTGAATGAAATTGTCTTTGAGCTTCCTGGTAGCCTTTTTGTTCATGTTTGTTATAGTAATGAAATTGCACACTAACAGTAGCAAGAGCTGTTGTAGGTTTTGCAACATAAAAATGATTTCCCACTAGCTTACGTTTGCGTTGCATTATACTATATGTTTTGTATTATATTATTATTAATGAACATTTGCTCTGCTTTTACCAGCTGACATAACCATCTTTCATAGCTACTTTAGTCAGACACACAGCCAAAGGAAAATACATTTGCTTACCATAAACAAACTCATTGTAAGGTTAGAGAAGAGCAACCAGCTGTGTAATACATCTTGGCACTAATTATTTCCTTTGGTTTATCCTAAACCCTGCGGCACTGACAGCCTGCTGATGGCTGTGTCCAACTGCCGGTCCATCTGCTGGTTGATCTCTTGTAAGAGTGCAGATGTTAGCAGATGTTAGCTGAGAGGAACACAATGGTGTGAATAAGAGGAGCAAGATTAGGAAAGCAGTGTACTGAGTAGCAGTGTACTCAATAAATGTCTCTAGTGATATATTTTTCTTCTGTGGTTTGACAATTAATGAAAGTAGCTAATGTAACATAGATGCTGATGGTTAGCAGAGCCTCGTGAATGCTCATTAGCCCTTTTCAACTGTACACAAGTGATCATTGTTTGGTAGTCTTGTAATGGGATACAAAATCTGAATCAAGCAAAAACACTTGCTCCAGCCAACACATCTGTGTAACATGCTGAAATGTATGCGGAGCCCCAGTTGTGACATTAGGACTCAATAATGCTATTAAAATGGTGCAATGATTCAAAATAGTGTGAACTTAACTGAAAGTAGAACAATCTCATTTTCTTTTTGTGATATTAAGATGCCATCACATGATAGGAAGTGTTCTCTTCTCTCACCGCGATGTAGGGCGCAGAGCCTTGCGGTGAAGGCAGCGATGTAGCTTTGTTTCTACGGTTACCCTCCCCTGGCCGCCTATCCCCCTTCTGGCTACGTCACATACGACTGTTATAAATTGACTTGCATTTTATGGTTGGCCCCAAATACCTCAGTCCTCTTTGGTTCCTGTTGGCATTGTCTCTGCATTCATGTTTCCTCCAGTTTCCTCCAGTTGGCTGGATTCGCGCAACTGGCTGCGGTACATCAACCTTGTGTTGAAGACTCAATCCGCATTACACCATTTATAATGAGCAAAGGAGAGAAGCCACAGAATCTGATTGACACTTTAGGAGCATGCTTGTGATCATAGACACAAACATTAGCAGTTACCTTCTCCGCTATTTTGTGACATCTAACTAGACGAGTGAATTGTCTGTTTTTTTTAAAATTCCAGAGGTATGTGATGTTTTTTTTTTCTTTTTCTCATAGCATCAATGCGGTGCCTGTGCCCAGCGCTGATAAGAAGAGCCTCCAGGTAGGGGCAGGCGGTGTGCCTGCAGGGCCTCAGCAGCAGAACCAGCAGCTCCTCCTGACCCCAGCCAGCCTCCAGCTCGCTCAACTCCAGGCCCAGCTTACCCTCCATCGCCTGAAACTGGCTCAGGGGGGCAATACAGCCACTGTTCTCAATCAGGTTCTTTCCAATGTCGCCATGTCCCAACCCCTGTTCAATCAGCTACGGTCTTCAACTATGGTTGGGAACCCTCAGGGTGTCTTCCCTACGGGGGTGCTAGGTTTTTCCTCATCAAATTCAGCCATGGGGGGCAGGGGATTCAATCAAAACCCAGGGAATGTGAGACTGAACCATCCTGTTGGAGGGGGCACGGTGAGCCAACAGGGAGCGGAGTATGGTAAAACCATACCATCAGGGTCAACTTACCCTTCTGATACTGACAGGCGTGTTCAGTACAACTTTGTTGGGGGGACATCTGCAGCATCAGCCACTTCTGGTGATGGACAGTACTCAGTGATTAACACTCAGGCAAAAAACATGAACAATGTTGGTTTTCAGAGAGATTTCTATGGGCACGATATGCTGGGGCAACAAGCTGGGTTTAGTGTCAATGAGCAGAACATGAATATTTATAAGGCCACTGGGCAGAAGGAGCAATGGCAAGGCCCCGCTAACTTGAGTCACACTGGAAAGGTGGATATGGGTTCTAATGCTGCCAATGTGTGGACAGCAGCCGGGCAGCCAATTCGGTCCAGAACGGAACTGTATAACCCAGAGGAGCCAACCCCTGACCCCAAATTCAATCCCATTAGTGGGGTTTCTTCTTTTTCTTCAAGTGGCACACAGGGGTTTGGGGGCTACCAGCCCCTGCATGGAAGTGAGGAAGCCATATCTTCCGGTACCAGGACACTTCAGCCTTACCAAGTCAATGATTACCATGCTGTCACACCCACTCAGCTGCCACACCAGTGTAGCATCTGTGACAAGAAGGTCTACAACCTCAAGGTGAGTGACCCGATCAGTCAAAAATGTAAACGCATGTATGAAAAGGATTGAGGAGTTGCTTGTTTTGTAAACATAACTGTAGCTCTAGAGAACACCTGCAACTTAACAGAATGATTCACCTCTCGGTCTTAACATTGTTCAGCTCACACCTCAATTAAAAATAGACAATGGAGAATTGAAAAAGTGGGCAATACAATCTCCATTTAGTTTGCTTTCAAATAAGATTTTCCAACCCCTGAAATGTGTTAATGTCCTGGCTCTGGATGAAATGGGCATTTCAACCTGAAAATAGCTGATATACTATCGCTAAATGTTTTGATTTGAGAGACAACCACTAAAAATACTAATCTGAAGATGTTGCCTCTATAATTGCTCAACCATGAGCTTATACAAGGGGTATGTGCGACCTACCATGGGGGGTCTAGCACTGAGCGTCCAGTGTTTCCAAGCTGTCTGAGACTATGTTTGGATGTGTGTGTGTGTGTGTGTGTGTGTGTGTGTCTGTGTGTCTGTGTGTCTGTGTGTGTGTGTGTGTGTGTGTGTGTGTGTAGGACTGGGACCAGCACGTGAAGGGAAAACTACACCTGCAGAACCGAACCTTGTACACAAACGAAAGGTGCGTTATTGGTTGCGATTGCGAATTTGTTGTTTTACTACTGAGTGGAAAACTTAGTATGATCACAAAGCTAGTGGCTTCTCATGATTTATTCCGTTTTTTGTTGATTCTCAAACAATGCTAAGTAGAAATGTTAACTTTTAGTATTCTCCTTGACTATGGTTTGGTCATTTCCCCATTTGCTTAACAGCTGTGTTTAAATGTGTGTTTGCTGTAGCTTTAGCATTTTATTTAATCAGTTCAGAGCAAATATATCTCTTGAATGTTAGAAGCATTTTATTTTGATTTTCCTTGCTCTATATGTAGCTGTCTTAATGTTTCTATGAATACGAGCTCTGTCACAAGATATGAGCGAGCAAGGCAGGGGAGCGGCAGCTAAAATCAGCCTTCTCTGATTGTTGCAGCTCCGCAGTGGTATCAGCTGGAGCTGTTCACTACGCTGTCGGTAGGCCTTCTGATGGAGGGCTGAACCCCGGAGGGACAAACTCCATGGTCTACTCCGCTGCGAGTCAAGGTAGGAAAACCTATTATCGCCATATGTGCCTCTTTTTGCAAGCAATGTTAAGAGTGATGTTTTTCTGATCGCTGGAATATGTGAAAGCGTGATAGATGGAGGTCAGGGAGTATTTTTAGAGTTACGTGAGGGTATGAGGCTGCATGTTTTTATAACTTGACACGGTGTATTTTGATACATTGATGTATGCTGTTGGAGTATCCAAAATATGGTGCACCACAATACTAAGCCAAATCCTAATATGCACTTGGAGGTTTCTGACTTTTGGTGCACATATTATAACAGAAAATCCACAAAGCTGATGACACATGTGTAGTGCTTTTCTACACAGAAACAAATGGAGCACCTGTTCTCTACCATATTGATAGTATCTGTCCATCCTTTGTCACTTATGTATTCTCTTATTTATAATTACTTAAGACAAACCACCTGTGGGTGGCTGCAGGCAGCTCGAAAGAGCCTTTGCGCCGAACCCTTTTAGAACCCTTTTAGAACCCTTTTAGTCGGAGAGATCGTCTCTTCACTCGGAGAACCATGGTTACCGGTACATCTGTAACCTTTTGTTGATTCTTCTTTCAGTTGTATTCAGTGATGTAAATAAGAAGGAACATTTGCGACTTCTTTTGAGCTAACCAGAGCGCAACTATTGTCGAAATCCAGCACCATGGGCCATTGTTAAGAAATCAAGACATATCATTATAATTACAGCACATTCAAATAATTTTAAGTTCAAACAAAATCATGTCTTTAATACATCTATATAATAAATCTTGATTCAACATTCCATTTAAAAGTAGCTTTCAGCCTGTCTGTTGTGAACACCTACCCACTGCTGGGGAAGAAACACGAGGTGTACTTGAGAACCTGAGAGTATGTCGTCATTCCAGTAGTATATCACCATGTACTTGTCAGTTCTTAGCACTGATGTATGTTGTGAATCCTATTATTCCAACCTAGTGCTTTCAAATTCCACAATAATACAAAAAAGAAATGAATAAAAAGCAAACAAAACTAATAATGATATGAATTATACACGTTATGGATCATATTTATAACATTGAGCCTTGAAGTCAACAAATGTAACTTTATCCCACACTTGATCGACTGTATAAGGATTTTAAATCCAAATTTCAAATGGTCTCCACAGATGTGTCCGCAGGAGCCAATGCATCATACTTGCCAGCTGCAGCCATGAAGACTTATCCCACCTCCGACACAGGATTTTCCTCACATCAGCCAGAGTCAAAGGTCAGACAAATGTATGTTTGTTTTTTTCGGGATTATTAGAGTGCCCTTGATGTATAACTCAAATCTTGTGACAGGCTATAAAGAAAGCAAGTGATAAGGAACAGCTGTCATCCTTGAACATGAATCTGGCTTTACCCTGATTATATCGTGTTTCATGGAAATGTTCAAAGTGATTAAGGATTCATATTTGACTCAGTTCAATGACTGTTGCAATAACAGCCTCGGGGAGGCGCTGGCCAGTTTCCACTCATGTTATTTGGTGCCGATTAAGATGATATGTTATCATAAATTATTTTAATCTCTAATTACGTTAAATACTGCACTTCTTCTATATATTGCATTTCTTCCATTTATCTTTGAAGAACGTGTAGCTCAGCAGCAGGAAAAGGTGCATAAGGTGTGTGATGAATGGACCCCGAAGGTATTTGCTTAATGAATGGACCCAGATCCTCTTGTTGACAGCTGCTGGGGCCCAACAGTCGGCTTTGTCTGGGCTTGACAACTCTGTCCCACTCGATGGGATAGCCTGGTAAACGTTGTCATTGAAATGGTTTCTAGAAAACTATGTGTTGAGATTTTTCAAATATCCTTATTTCACCACTTAAAGATTGTCCAGCCCGTGGATACAATGTAATCGGTAAAATGGGGATATATGACAAAATAGCATCTGTATTGAGGAAGATGTCACCTCACTTTGTCTTTGGCTCCAATTAAATAAAAGTATTCCTAAGAGTTTATTTGCCACCACTGTCTGCCCTACAGTCAGTTTGCCTGTCCAAAAGTGTTGGCTCTCGACCGGGGTTGAAAAATAGCAGCTGTTGATAGGCGTCTATCACGAAGGCGAGTCTCTTGAAAAGCACAGCGTAGATGATGAGCGAGGTGAAAATTAGCCCCAGCAAATCTGTGGAAAGCCCTCTCTGGTGGCCAGCACACAGCTTTCAGCAGTCAGCGGGCATTAACACGCTCACAATTCATCATCACATACCCGCACACAGATACATGCTGTACATTATGTATTTCCTTAACTTGAAACATATACCACCAACTCTTACAGACAAGGTATGTACAGAAAATACATCAGCTCTTTAATGAAGCCACAGTATATACACTTACACAATAATCACACTATAAAAAAACGTAGGATGCCAACTTTAATGTTGCATGACTAATATTTATTATTAATTTATATTTAATATAATATTAAAAGAAAACCAAAAAGGTTTTGTGAATCAATTTGTAAACACTTTACCTGTATTTCAACCTGATGTATTTGTTGACTTTGGACATTTTGGGATTTTCACAGAAATGTAAAAGGCACAAAAGGATTGTGAATAGAGAATATAAATAAATATTACATGCATTTATACAAATAAAATAAGAAACTGAAAAACAAGAGCTAGTCCTCGTAAAGAATTGAGTTTAATATCTGAGTTTACAGAATTGCACGGTCGACGGGGGCTGTTCCTGATTCTGAGGCCATGTTGTATAAATTAAAGCCCTTCAACTCTTAAACGACTTCTTCCGTTCCAACAAACATGCGTGACTTTGCTGTCTCGTATCAGCCATTTGTTCTTTTCCTCATTGCCAGGGGAGCCCGTTTAACAGGAGCCTGAACTCAGTGATGTGTCATGTGCTTCACAGGTTGGTTATTAACGATGCGTTTTTATTGTGTATCTGTGGGAAAATATGTGAAGGCTGTGCTACATGAGCTAATGTTGGTCGCTATAAAGACACACCTGTCGAAGCAGAACAGGTGGGGGTTTTACTGGTTGAAGCCCTTTGTTGAGCAGAGAGCACTCACACGACCACATGCAATGTATTACATTTTATTTGTGTATGCTTGTGTATGGAAATGAAAAGGTAAACACGTACAGTTCAATGAAATTGATTTTGTGGGGAAAATAAAGATACTACAACAATTACTACAAGCTGTACGGAGAAGCTCACACATGTGCATTAGCACACGCATACAAGCATACCACATGCATAGCAGTCCTGAGTTTGGAATGCAGTTTCCAGCAGCCCACCTTGAAGTAGCACAGTAGCTTCACGTGATAAGAGAACTCAAACAGAGATAAACACAGGATTACAGCTAACTCCTGTGAGGAGCACAGACCTTAAGACCCCCCTGGTCACACCCTCAGGCAGCGGTGTAACATTTCAGACTGGTGTGAGTTTGGTAAAGCGATCTGAGGGATTGGCGTGCGATGACCCTGCGTAGGAACGTGGGGAGAAACTGTGAAACCAGACTGACTATCTCCCTGGGTCCTCCAACATGGATCCTGCTTTGTACAAACAAACAGACACGTCTTTAGGAGAGATTCCAGCTAATGTCAGTCAGCACGCTGTCAGTGTAAACAGAAAGCACTGCAGTGTGAAATGTCTGTTAGTCTTTACACCATTTGGCCCCGGTTCAGTAGGTCATAGTGTTGAGAGGGTTACAGCAATAGAACATATGGCAGACTATACTGTGGCAGGTAAAGCCAATACCTCTGCTGACTGTAGTGCACAGTGCAACTGAAAAATAAAAATGAAATGTGTGTTGAAGCCAACATTATAGAGAAACATTAATTGAACAAGGTATATCATATTAAAAGTGGAAACAGGTAAAGTGGAAACAGACAACTTTTCAGTTTAGTCCACAGTCCTGACAATTATTCTACTATAATGCATAAGTTTGGCATTTTGCAGGTATGTTCGGGGGGTTTGATTGGCTCTCATTACCGGTACGGTGGGTGTGGGTAATAAAAAAACCTGACACGCGCATCATTACTGGCTACTGTCCAAAGCAAGAAACAACTATAAGAATCCCAAAGAACTAGAAACCCTGATCTCAGTGCTCGGATAAATGGAAAACACCCGATTATTATTGTATTAATAAGTAGGCAGGCTTTGATAGTTACTGATCTAGCTTAGTAGAAAGAAAGTTTTTTGTCACTCTCCCTCTTCGCCTTCTTTGCCACCTCCTTCAACAATGAACAATGAAAATTATATTTCAGGGGCTTTTATTGTGAAAGGTATTAACCGAAGAAGTGTAGCTGTGATGCTCTGTCTTTTATGATGTGGGAGCAATAAACAGTTTCCCTCTTGGTCCAGACTACGGATCCTCTGTGTTATTCATTTTATTACCTTCATAAGAATAGACTCACCGTAACTCGAGCGCTATCCTCTTTGTTTGTGCCATAAATCAACCCTTCGAGACCCGGGGGCAGACAGAATTGCAAAGTGAAATCGAGGTTTAAAGGGAACCAGTCAAAATGCTGATGGTGTCATTATTTTACAGCCATTACATTGTGAAATCAACATTTACTTCATAATGATAAGGTAAAAGAAAAAACTTTTCTATAGCCACTTTAATTTCCAGTTCAATAAAAAAAATATGTTTTTAAGCTGACCTGCAAATTGGTCTCAGTATGACTGCAAAACAGTATTTCCTCTCGTTTATTTCTTCCTGTAGCTGTTTTTTCTTTTTCTTTTGTTGTCACATATTCAGAGTGCAAAATAGACCATTTAAGGAGACCTCTGCAGTCCGTGTAGTGCCTCCTTGTGAGTAGGCCATGAATGGCATAACGCTGCCTCTCTGTTTTGTGGTTAACAGAAACGGCTACCGTTCAATGCCTGAGCCAACCGTGATATCAATGTTGAGGTCAAACTGTCTGCGCTTTCAGACACAGACGACATTTTACAGGTCAGACATAAGTGAGTGCAGTGAGCAAGACTATTATTCTCTCTAATATTCAAAAGACATAAACAGCCTATTCCTGGATCTGTTTATTGAGCCCAACCTGCACTGACCTTTGTGTGGTCTGGCACAGAGCTGTTAATGGAATTATCACGTTTACCATCTGAGGCTGTTGATGCCAGCTTGCTGGCCAGAAACCATTAATTTGTGGCATAGAAATTCAGTAATCTTCCAGATCATCTTATGATCGTAGTTGTATGAATAGCAATATGGCTTTTCCACAACTTGTGTAAAGAAATCACTTCCTCCAAAATGTAGAGTATCCAATTTGTAAAAGAGTTGTGTCATTAGCCAAACATATTTTCTTTAAAGCAAGTATGAGTCCTCAGTTCTCAGGTTTCTGTGAGATGCAATCACATGTTATTTATGGACTATTTGTGATCAGTGCTTCGGGTATGTTTTGAATACAGACACGCTTGCCTCTGATTATGTTTCGACATGCATATTAAAGTGACTTTGAGATTGTAAAAGTTTCCTCCTCCCCTTTATACATTCTGCACTTAACAGCCGTTGGACCCAGTGTGAAGTTTATGTTAGTGTTGGGTTTTCACTGAACAAATTCCCTGTAAAAACAGAGACCCTTGTTGCTGGTCCGAGGTGGAATTAGGACCCCAGTCTGTCCCACACATGGAACTGTCTGTCAGGTCTGTCAGCCAGACAAGCAAGAAGAAGAGGAGGGGGGGGCACTGGATGGGAAACTTGCAGTTGCAGCACAATTGTTGCAGAAATAAGACTCCGAGATATCACAAGCTGAATTTACAACCGCTTTCCACTATGATGTTAGAGGAACAGGAGGTGTCAAGCGGTATGTCTATCGGCTAGTTTGATGATGAATAAAGATAGACAAATTACATCAGTCAGTGGTACTTGCCTATGTGTTTTTTAAAAAAAAATTTAAGTAAATTGTTCAGGGGAACTATTGGGAAAAGTGAAACAACCACGATGCTTGATAGACGCGAGTCTTCTCCACATGCCTCTGAACCACCACATCCTGAGTCCCCGCTAGG
Source organism: Bovichtus variegatus (assembly GCA_943593645.1). Taxonomy (NCBI): domain Eukaryota; kingdom Metazoa; phylum Chordata; class Actinopteri; order Perciformes; family Bovichtidae; genus Bovichtus; species Bovichtus variegatus. The sequence goes on from CALSCE010003134.1 coordinate 10,670,751, forward strand.
GTGGAGCTTGTTCTTTAGATTACCTGTGTTACCCACTAAGCGGGTCTGTTCTCTAAATTCTGCTTTTGACATAGAGCTTGAAAAACGTGTTGATTTTGAATTGAAACAGTGAGAGATATAGGGAAAACAAAGATGTGCAAACTATTTGAGCTGGGAAAAAGGATGGATGAATAATAAGAAATCTGAAAGAGAAAAAAAAGGAAGACTTAAAACTGTTAAAATGATCTGCTTTAAAAATAAAGCTATAAAAGTAAAAAAAATAAAGCAATAGATGAAATAGTGATGATACAATATCTAAAACCAAAACAGTTTAAATTAGTTTCACCATCTCTGTACCGACTCTCTGGAGCCCAGTGTGTCTCCATAAGGAAAAATCTAATTTACTGCTCATTTAATCACTCCTTTAAGTTAAAAAAGCAATACAGGTCACTATAGTTGTCAGCCCAGAGGGATTTGTGTCAAATGTGTGAAATCTCTGGGGCCTGTCAGCTGACAAGTCTCTAAATCCAAACAAGTAAACTTCCATTATCACTGCTTCACTACTGCCAAGGAACTATTAATAGATGGCATGAGGTGGGTTGTATCAAGGAGGGAAAATGACATGATATCCAGTGTTATCGTGTCACATTGATGCGAGACAGACTTGTTTCTTACATTATGGTTGACTCTGCTGTGCTACACAGATTGTTAAAAGATCACACAGACACTTTTGGAAGTTTGTTTTATTGCTGTCAAGCCCACAGTAGACGTAGTCACTGTGACGTCACCCATCGGTTTGTGGACTATCGTTTTGAAGCCTTGAGTTTCTTGGTTCTTGTTTTTTCTCCGGCCAGAAATGACCATATTTTGATGAGAGGGTGGAGCTGGGGAAGAGCGAGGCCCGGCGAGGCCAGGTACCATTAGCATAGCAACCGCCTGTCACTCAAAGCTGACACCTTAATTATGCATAACTTTATGCCTTAATATAATTTAAATGAGTGAGTACATACAAATTCACCCCGTGCAGTTGCCATGAATAGAAACCAAAACCGTTTTTTTGTACCAAGCTGTAAACCTGTTTATTTCTGCTGTAAAAGTTTGGCATTTTAACATGCACAGTCTATGGGGATTGACTCGTTATTGGAGCCAGCCTCAAGTGGCCATTCGAGGAACTGCTGTTTTTGGCACTTCCGCATTAGCTTTGTTTTTCAGCCATTAGCTTTGTTGTTCAGCCCCGGAGGTTGTCGCGTGATATCTACCCATGTAAAAATAGAAAAGGCGACACTGTGGTTGGAGCAGTTAGCTTACGCATTGCAACTAGATTCCTTGACCAACGACAGACGGGTTCAGTGCACGCAGGATCTCAGAAAGCCTGTCCTCATTATAGGGTTGGCAGGTTTTCGCACTAAAGTTAAACAGCTTAACAAAACCAGATGACTAGCCCAGTATATACCGTTCATGGTGTTAGTGTCATTGTAAGCTGGATGAAGTTTTTTCATGCTGCTTTGGTTCAAGTTTGAATGTTTAAATATTGATATACCGCCCGGTAAGGCTGTCGACTCAATTCCACAACAGTTATTTTTAGATGTTCAATACATTTTTGCCAATGATCTGTGTGATACTTAATAATCTTGTTTGTCATTTTTCGATTATTTGCAGGCATTTCCCCCCATAAAGGCCACAGTAGGGCGAGTCGTTCACATCTGCAACCTCCCTGAAGGCAGCTGCACAGAGAATGATGTCATCAACCTGGGAATACCCTTTGGCAAAGTCACCAACTACATCCTCATGCGCTCCACCCATCAGGTACAATAACATAACAGTAATGTTTCATAACTACATAGCTTATTTTCTTCACCTGTTTCGCAGATGAAAGAAATACTAGGAACTTAGAAAGATTGTCCTGGCATTACGTTTTCACCTGTTCTTAAGTCATAAACACAGGATAGAAAAACAATTTAGATCAGACTTCGAAAATGGATTTCCATATGTGTTTTCTCACTTTCCTCTCAGGGCTCCTATAGCTTCATGTCCTGATGAGTTCCAATAACATAATTGATCCTGTGGATATTTTCGCTTGGAAAAAAAATTGTCAAAATGCAAATCACCAAATTATCATTGCAGTGCATTTTTATGATTATCAACAGATTTTCTACTGCAGCTGTTATGTGATATGATATACTGTACTTTGTCATAACTTACTGGCTGTTTAATTACCAGTACATGACAGCTCACTCAGATTCCCAGGTGTCAGTTGTCAGAAGTGAACTGCTGCATTAATATCGCCCCTATCATATTTCAAGCAGTCATACTTAAACCCTGCTATGTGTTACAGGGACTAAAGCAACTGTTCTGGTGATTTATTACGGTAGTGAAATGTGATACCTTGTGACGGTGATTTTCAAAGATTAACTTGAATCCAGTCTGACATCCGAGATGTAAAAAACATGTTTGTGCAAGAGAAACCATACAACTGTCGGAATTACAGGATTATTGTTTACAGCAATTTTCTGTTCTCCCACAAGGCATTTGTGGAGATGGCGTATGTGGAAGCTGCTCAGGCCATGGTTCAATACTACCAACTTACTCCAGCTATGATTAACAATCAGAAGCTTCTCATACGAATGTCTAAGAGATACAAGGAGCTGCAACTCAAGGTAAAAATGAAGAACAAAGTACACAGTAGGTTATATCCTGCGTGAGCCAATTACTAAACGTGAATTTCTTTTCTGATCAGAAACCAGGTAAAGATGTTCAGTCGATCATCCACGACATCACCTTTCAGCGGGAAAGGGATGAGATGCAAGAACTTGAACAGTAAGGCCACTGTTCATTCTTCTTTCAGTCTCAAATGCTTTTTTTGTCTAGCCTTTGAGTCAACTAACTAACTAATTAGTCACTAATCGAGGAAAGCAAAATGGAAATATGTCAGTGTGATATTACAACACAAAGTGCAGATTTAGAGGATTTCTCCATGTAATCTACCCTTCATGTCCCTCCAGCTACATACCAGAGAGAGAGCGCTCCCGCAGCCCCATCAGCCGCTCTCTGAGTCCTCACTCCCACAGCCCCAGTTTTACATCATGCAGCTCAGCCCACAGCCCCCAGGGGGGACCATGCAGGGGTCCTGAGAGAGGCAGCAATGGCCTGGGCCCCCGCCGGGGCTCTTGGGATCGGTCATCACACTTAAGAAGGGGTGAAGACGAAAGGGAGAGGGATGACAAATGGAGGAATGGGGGCAGCGTGGATGACGATCGGCCTAATGGACGGGCAGCCGACCGACGGAAGGTTTACCAGAAACCCTTGGATCATATCAGCTCAAGGTCTGCAGATGAACGGGCAGCAGGTGGAGGGGAAGGGATGAGGGCCAACAGAGACTGGCACACACGAGGCAGCCCGCAAGGCATGTCTTTCAACTCTTACAGGAACATGGAGGACGACTTCTACGCAAAGGAACAAATGTACAAGTCAGACAAGCCGCCCAGACCTCCGTACCAAAGACACGAAACAAAGCCAAAGAGGAGGGATGGTGGCGACTACCACAGTAAGGCGAGGCATTCTGAGCTTGAGATAACTGAGGAGCCACTTCGCAGAACACTAGAGGACAAGAGGCAGGGTTCCCCAGACAGGGGCAGGAGCAAGAAGACAAGCAAGAGGCACACCGCTGCAGACAAACATGAGAAAGAAAATGCTACTGAAAATACTGTGAGTGACTTTTGTCATTTATATATAAAACATTTTGCTGTGTACTTGCTTTACGTGGCACATTCGCTGCTAAGTCATTTCTTTTTCCAGGATCGCCAGTCAAAAGAAAAATCTGTTTCACCTCAGCTAAGCAATATGCCAAAGGAGTCTACTGAATGTAGTAAAGAAAGAAACACTGTAAGAAAGCATTGTGGTTATAATTATACATTCAGACACCTCCAGGCCCTTATTTCACCCCACATGTTAATTGTATTAACAGCTCTTTTCTCCATCCATTTTCCAAGGTGAAGGAGTGGGGAAGTGGAGATGACACTGACGAAGAGTGTTGGTACCCTAAGAACATGGAGGAACTGGTCACTGTAGATGAAGTGGGAGGAGAAGATGATTCCATAATTGAGCCCGACCTTCCTGAGCTGGAAGAGTTTGTATCCTGCCCCCAAGAAGCAGTGGAGGAAGGTATATTACCACCTACCTCCTCCTCCTTGGAGACATCTAGCGAAAAGTCTAACCAGGAAAAGTTCTGTGAGGATGCTGGAGACCCGGCAGAAACGTCTGTAAATGAGAAGCCAGGGAATGTTTTAACTGTGAGCAGTCCTGAAGAGCAGACACTCAGTCCAGTGACTCGTGAGCTACCAGTCACTAACCTCAGTGACTTCCCCAGTGAGGAGTTCAAGGCTGCACTGGAGGAGACATGTTTAGAGGATAAAGTAACCAAAAGTGGGCCATCAGAGGAGCCGATGGAAAATCACATTTACGCATTATCAGAGGACAGCAAAACCCCGGAAGTAGAACAGGTCACAGAAACAATCAATAATGGGGTTCAACACAAGGATGGCATTCTTAAAAAAGGTACTTTTCGAAAGAGAAGTCAAATGTGAGATGATTAAGCATCCTATAGGACAGGTTTAGATGTTTTCAAGTCTATCTCAATAAGATACATTAGACACTTATTTGATAGTCACATTTTTTTTTAACTCAAGTCACTCAAGCGAGCTATTTCGCTAAACTATTAACCATTTAAGTATTTATCTTTTGTTGGTCTGTAGTTAACACATTATACTGTGCTTTATATTACAACTATAGAATATATACGTTCCCTGCAGGAGTTATTGTTGCGAATAGCTACGTATTGTTTCTTCCCCCAGGAAATAGTTTCAGATATTTTCTGCACCAGCGGTACAATGAGCTCTATTTGACGAGAGAACGGATCAGCTTAGCAAAAAAAGCACTAGTCGCAATAAGAGCACTAGTCATATAAAAATAAAATGTCAATAAGGTGGGATGACATAAATACAATATAAAATATAGCTATATATGAAAAAGAGGACTGTGTGTAAAAGTAAGTGACAAGTTATCCAACAGTTTTGCAAAAATGTATTGAGAAAAGGGTATGAGGTATGGGATATGAGAGAATGCAACAATAATTGAATACATTCATGAAAAAGAGGATTTATGTGTCCTAAACTTCTGTCAAGACTTCTTGACTTAGTAGTTAAAACGTGTGCCATATACTGAAGATTTCTCTCCCATCAAGCAGCAGAAAAACATAATTTGTAATGTTTTGTGCATCCTGCCTTTCTCATAATTGATATTCTTTTTTTACAGAGCTTGAGGCCCCCTCGCCATCTCGTGAGCAAGACAAAGCTGTCAGTGAACACAGCATCCCTTTGGGTAAGCACAACAAGTTTTATTATCACCCTTATACTAACTTGCATGTTTTAAAATCCACTAAAAATGAGCTATAATGAACTATACGCACTATATTTGAGATCCTCGATGGTTTTATTCATTCTGTTGGCAAATATCAGGTTATGGAAAAAGAGACTCAATGGTAGAAATAATGTATTAGATTGCTCTAGCTGAATTAAACCCCGGTCTATATTTAATCATTGTCACAGAGACAAGTTAATTGAGTCTTGAGCTTGTGGTTTTAGTCCTAAAGATAAAGTCTTATCATGTACACCACTAATAAGTGCACTGACAACCTGTTGCATTAGCACTCTAATTGACTGGAATTGCTTGGCCACTTGCTGGCCTATTTCTGTGAGCAGTTTGTGAAATGCACCCCTGAGAGATGAATATTTATATTATCATTAGGGCTAGAATGACACGGCCAGCGTTGGGCCTGCTGCATGGAGACTTGCTTAAGCCCTGGTGCAGTGTAACAACAATAGACTGCAGTACAGACTCATGAGTGCGGCTGTTTCTGCTGTACTGTAGGAGAATTTGTGTGTGCGTCCATTAATAGCGCGGCAAATTTAACAATGATTAATCATCTCGTTGTTGTTTTTGCCATTTTTTACTTTTTTTATTGTCACAGCCAGATATGCATTGCTGAAATATACCGTGGTCCTCAAGCAGTGTCGACTAAACTACCATGTATACTAATATAATATGTAATAGTTTTTTTTTTGTAAAGGGGTATTCATCTTATCAGCATAAACTGTTAACTAAGAGAATAGTGTCCCTTCCTCTTTCACGAAAAAAAAGTATGTTGACTAGAATCAATCAAATGGGCCTTGTTATGTTCAAGGTTTCAACGGGTCCTTAAAAAGCCAATTGTCTGAAATTTAGGCCTAAAATAGTCTGAAACGGTCTCGCATACGATTGTATAGGTCTTAAAATTAATGCTCTGCTGTTGTGTTGCTGCAAATAATCACGAGAGTTGTCAGAATTATTTTTTTTCTTTTGCTCAGCGGGAAAACAAAACCACAATGGAAATAAAGTAAAAAATGTACTTGAGCACATCCATGAAGCCTGTCACTATCTCCTGCTACGCTACCAGCTTCTGAAGATTTAGATTTTACATTTAACTAGAATAAGACTTAGATTTCTGTTATATGTTGCTGTTGTTGTTATATTGTTATTCAAAGGCTACTAATTTTCCTTCATACTTCTGCCAGTATGACCGCAAAATACTAGGATCTTAAAAGGGTCTTAAAAAGTCTTAAATTGTACTTGATCTAATCTAATCTAAACCTGCAGAAACCCTGTATGGTGTGGTTGAAATGTGGCAGCTTGTGGTTGTTGTAAGTGAATTACTGTATTCAGCCTGCCATTGACAGAGGCATGCTTTAGCTTCTCTGCGTACATTTGAATAAATGAGGAAGACAACAGAAAAAATGTATTATTTCAAAATGTGGATAAAGTGGAAAAAACAAAGACAGAGTGCAGCAACTGGTGTTGCAATATTGCTTCAAGTACTCTCGCTGTAAATCGCTGGTGATTTTTCTGGGATTGAATTCTAATAGTCGTGTTTGCTTTCTAACAGGAGTGGAGTTCATTGTGCCGAGGACCGGCTTCTACTGTAAACTCTGCGGACTGTTCTATAACAGCGAGGAGACTGCGAAGACCACTCACTGCCGCAGCACCGTACACTACAGGAACCTGCAGGTACACACTGCGCGCTGATGGTGATGAAAGCATTGATATTGAATAAAGCATTGATATTGAATAAAGCATGCTCCACTGTACTGAGGGCTCTGCTGGGTCCTCAGTCGGTGTGGTCTGGTGGCAAAGTTCACAAAATTGTTGTTGAGTTGGGGAGTTACTTGGAGTCAGATGGACACACAAACTAGCACACACACGCGTGAACGAACATACACATTACACGTAAACTTGCAACTGTATTAGGTTTCTGATTACTCAGCACAGAGCCATCTTGCATTTCTCTCGTCCCCGGCAGCACAGCTGAGGCCGGCCGGAAGAGCAGCGATTCAAACGTTTGATGGATTACATTCCAAGAAAAAAAAAAATGTTTTAAACAGTTGTGCTGTCGATCAAAGTTCTCTGTGTTTGTGTTCTGGTGTTTAATAGTTTTAGATTAGTTTCTTTTTTTTTTTACAGTAGATTTCTGTTTTACTTTACTCACTCATCTACATAGTTCAACTTCAACACAGAGAAGTACAGCACCGATGCATTTACAGATATTTGTAAATTATTGTTTACATTATTATTAATTCAGCTACAGCTTTTCACTAAAGTCTTTAACTGCTGTACAATAAAAAAGAAAATGAAGAAGAAAAAAAAGCCGGCCTCCGATTGTGTGATGGTCCCATCCTCAGATATTTGAGTCAAGCAAAGAGGATGCACCTTTACCAACATGGCTTATTGGGGGCCAATGCTAACTGTGGATTTTATATTCATATACTTAATATCTTAATTTTACCGATTATAATGTGTCATTTTTGTCATAATTGTATTGGTAGAAAATCCTTTCAAAGAGCATTTGGACTATTGGTGACTGTGGTTCACTTTTGATCACTCAACTGAAAACCATTTTTATAAACGCAGCTCTTTGTTTTGTAAAATCCAACATGCTGGTGGTGGAAAAGATTGTCCAGCTGCTCCTTTCACTACAATGCTGACAATTATCAAGATGCTGCTTTCTTATCCTGACCTTTGTTGAAAAAGGGCAATGAACCATCTTTATAGAGGTTTTGGTTGTAATTTGGAGAAAACGTATACCTCTTTTTAGTAGAAAATACCCTATATACATATATATATATATATATATATGTTTGCACTGTCAATTTATTTTATCTTATTTTGTATTGTAAATTCTTTTTCTTTTCTTCCACTCACCACAGAAATACCTGTCCCAGCTGGCAGAGGACAGTCTGTCGGGGGTACTTGCTGAACCCTCGGCTGCACAGTGACACCAGCTTGAGCTCTCACGTCTTGTATATCGAACCACAGAGGAAGGATTCGTGTAAGTGTGCTGTTGGTGCAGGACTTTGGATAATGTGACACATGGAGGCTAGAGTATGTGGACAATTGCACTGGTTTTGATATTTTGGGAGAAGGATTGTTTGAAAGTCTTCAATGGCATTGACAATCCCGGCCATAGATGCTCTCAATTGTGTACATACCTGAGGTGTAAAGTATAGCGAGGCTACAATATTGAATTGCCATTTTATTGGTTTATTAATTTTCTTACAGTTTATTTCATTGGATTGTGTGTGATAAAATGTTTTTGTTATTTTTTTGGAATGGAAATGTGTCTGCAAATGATGTCTAATTACTATGAAGACACATTTTTTACAGTATGGGCGTATGTTCAGGCAATTTTCTGAGTTTAAATCAATTTGAGAAACAATGATACATTTACATCTGTAAAGTGACTTGAAATATGTGCCAAGGAATGTTTTTACTCAGTTAAAAAAACTGAGGCAGATTCTCAGGTTTGTTGTATTTGTTTATTAGATTTCAATGTATAGCTTAGTACACAACATTACATTTTTATTTATATGTGAGGCGTTGAAGGCACTCGCTGTTTTTCTTTCATCTTGTGCCATTTCGTGCACAACAATATCTCTCTGTCTGGTAAAAATGTAAATCATTTGGATTGATAATGATGCAACTATGCAAAATATATTTAATTCAAGTTTTACGTTGGATTGACTTCATGAGACAATCCCAGTCATATTTGCCGACATATGTAATGCCTTAAATATTGAAGACCTTAAACTGGACCATGTGTTTAATTAATCAGAGTTAAACATGCAATGTTTCATGTGACAGTGATTTGTTCATCATTTTTGAATACTGTGAATACTCATCCTGTGACATCAATGATAGTGTTGTTTTTCTTTGACAAACTTTTCATATGATTTTTGATGCAAAAAAACGTGAATAAATTGTGTGGAGTCTAACATATTGTGTATACTATGTAGTATAACGATAGTACAGTCATGACACAGACAGCGTACCAGTCTATGTTAGGGTTTGAGAGTTGTAAAAGAGCTCCCCCAAGTGTTGAGGCAGAAAAACAAATATGTGCTAAAACTGAATGTTTAGGTCTAAATAGATGTGTAAAACTAAGTTTCGATACTCTTGCTTGTTTGGACATTTAACATTAATCATTTCCTAAATGATTGTCCATTTTCAAATTTAAATTAAATAATTTTTAGCACTAGTGGAAAGTAACTACGTACATTAACTCAAGTACTCTACTTAGGTACAATTTTGCAGTACTCATACTTTCCTTAAGTATTTCCCTTTTATGCAACTTTATAATGCTACTTTACTACATCTCGGACTAACTAGGGTACTTTTTACTCCACTACAGTTATATTACAGCTTTACTACTTATTTTAACGATTAGATAAATAATACACATTTTAAATCAACTAATAAATGATCATGTTTTCATAGGTTAAGCAACCCAGCTGTATATAAAGTAATTTGAATGAGCTCCTACGTGTCCAGCTGCAACATTAAAGTAATAAACGCATTCATATATTAATAATGTTATTCCAGTAATATAATACATTATTGTCAAATGTCATGCTTTGCTTAGAAACTGTCATTGTTTTTTTTTGTAGGAAATACCAAAATATATACACAAATGACAAGTCATTTGCATTTGAGTCATGAAATGAAAAAATTAAGAAAAAATAAAGAAAGATTTGAGAAAAAATAAAGAAAAACAAAAAGGGGTGGGCTTAGTGAGGTGGCATTGTCATGCTTAGAAACTGTCATTGTTTTTTTTTGTAGGAAATACCAAAAAATATAGACAAATTACAAGTCATTTGCATTTGAGTCATGAAATGAAAAAATAAAGAAAAAATAAAGAAAAATTTGAGAAAAAATAATGAAAAAATAAAAAGGGGTGGGCTTAGTGAGGTGGCATTGTCAGACAAATTACATGTTATTTGCATTTTAGGTATGAAAAGAAAAAATAATGAAAAAATAGTGAAAAATTAATGAAAAACTAAAGAAGAAATAATGAAAAAATAATAATAAAAAAACATTACAAGTCATTTGCATTTTAGTCATGAAATAATAATAATGAAAAAAATAAAGAAAAAGCTTGCAAAGCTATTTGCTACCTTTATTTATTTTAATTTTATTGACAAAACATTCAAATGTACAAACATTTTATACATGTACCCACCAACTCAACATAATGAATTTAAATAAATAAATAGAAATAGTAACGATAATTCAAACACGTCTGGCCGTGCGCTGCGGACCGCACTCCATGTAGGATTTTAGGACATAAAATCTTGAGAGTTGTAAAAGAGCTCCCCCAAGTGTTGCAATTTTCACCAGTCCTGATGTCTGCCAAATTTCCTGAGTTTTCGAGCATCATAAACCCTTCGAAAACGCGTTTAAAAATCTTTTTTTTTTTTTTTTTTAAATCTCTACAAAAACAACAGGTCTCGCACTCTTAGTGCCAGTTTGGGCTCTAATTATAATAATAAGAAAAAGTAGTATAACAAAATATATAGTTTTTCACTTTTTTTTGTGTTTAATAGTTTTACCAACACTGATCAATATCATCAATATAATCATCATTATTAATTAACCTGAATGTTGCAGTTAAAGTGATATAATATCCCAAAATAGAAAGAGGTTCTTCAATACCACAGATTGGGGGCAGCGCGTTATAATCCACACGGAACATGCGAGAAGAAAATCCCGTGTTGCATTTTCATTGGCTCTTTGTTTAAAAACCCCACACACGCCCAGCCAATCAGAGGAGGGACACACAGACATACGTGCCTGTGTTGCTGGGTAGATAAAACAAAAACAACAGGAAGAATTCGTGTCAGAGTTTGTAGCTTGAACGTAACAGACGGTCAGTGATTTTATTTATTGTGAGCATATTAATCGACAAAGCAAGGGAGATAGCAATGCATTTTTTATATATCAGTGTCGTTAAGGATATAGTATTTTTTTATTATTTTTTTTATCGCTGAAGCTAAAAGAGGCTGAGCTAGCGGACAGTTAACGGTAGTTAGATATGATCTTTTATTGACGCTTCAACAACAGATACATGGCGAGTCAGCGATATATAAGAATGGTTAATAAACGGCAAACTGCACATTAAGATATTGTGTATGACTAGTACTCGTTTTGTATGTGCAGTTAGACACTTTGGAGTTTGTTGTTTTGACTTAGGTCTTTATTTTGACAGTGAACAGTGAAGCTAACGCAACGCTAGCCATTGTTTGTCAACAGTGTGACTTTGAATGAATCGGGGGAGGGGAGGCTGTTGTGTTGCTGCATGTCTGGGCATGTTATTAACTCTGGTCTGCAATTTTTAATTTCTGTTTCCTCTTCTACGTTGTAGGTATCATTTTACTCTCTTTTTTTTTTTTTGCACGTTATTCTGCTGCAAAATCTCTTTTCTATTGTAAAATATGGCAACTGACTGCGAGGCCTGGCTGAACGCGAACCCCGTTGGTAAGTGTGACGACGATTTAAATGCCTCATCCGCTGTGTCGGACTTTTTCATGCGGAAGTGGTTTTAATGCTTATTTTTCTTGCACTGCCTGCAGGTTTTTAGCATTGCTTGCATTCTGCTGCGCATCCTACATTTTGTGGGTGACTGCAGGTAGTTGAATACAGTATAATTAAGTCTGATTTAAAGCCTATTTTCTTTTATTTGCACATGACCCCTGCTAAAAATAAATGCAACGATGACAAGTGTATGTATCAGCTCTAGTTTATCTGATCTTCTCTGCACGTAAAAGCTACTTACTCATAGTTTTCTTTCAACATAAACTCTCTCCCATTTGTTCCTTGGAATCCAACAGAGGCGGAGGACCTGAGTGACTCCTTTGTATCTGGAGAGGAAGACAATGCAGCATCGGTTGTCAACAAAAACATAAAAAATGAGATCAATGGCAACTGGCTCTCCTCATCTAGCAATAGCATCCACGAAGCACGTCTCAAAGCAAAGGCCAAGCGGAGGCTGAGAAAGAACTCTTCCAGGGACTCAGGCCGGGGGGACTCTCTCAGCGATAACGGGGACGTGATCAGGGGAACCTCGGTGGCACCCACCAGCCCCAAGAGCAAGCTGTTGGACAGGAAGTCCCGACTGGGCAAGGGCAGAGGTCTGCCAAAAAAAGGTAAGAAGATTTAACATATTAATTTAAAAAATGTATATGACCGTATGATACTGTTAAGTTATTATGTAACATGGTGATACTAAGGAGAGCAAATGTCTAAAAGTTAAAAGTTGATCAAAGAGCCTCTGTTGTTTCAGGGCTATAACGGGAAGGCGTTTGTCACCTGGTCCATCTACAAGCCATAAACCAATTAGCATTTACACGAATGGCTAGGTGATATCGAGCAGGTCTCACCCATTTAAAGCACCCTTTTCTTACCATCTGCTCAGCCAAGCTTCTCTGTAAATTTCCATTAGAGGTTAAATATTAATCTTGTGTAAAGTGTATCAGAAGTTGCTTTTGTTAGTGATAATATGTCAACGCATTGGATGGGACATGAATATATAACCTTTTGGACTGCCATGATTGCCTACTGAGACAGTTGGCTGTTATTTGAAGACTTAATTATAAAGTCACTTTTGATAAAGTTTATACAGCATTTGTTTTCCCTGTGTAGGAGATTAGTTATCTGTTGTTGTGACGCTGAAGGGCACAGTGATAGCTATAGATCTGTTTTCTTATTGTGGGTGACCCTACTGATAATGGCATTGGACATTCACTTGATGTTGCATATTTACTCTTTATTTTGTCCAATTTATACATCAAACCAAAGAAAGTTCCTCTGACCTGCCTTTCCTTGGCCCCTAACTGTATTTTAAAAGTTGCACTGACACATCACAAATGTATAAGTAGATCAGAATTTAGCAAGTGCCAACATCTTCTGATATTGCAGCTGTCTCTCACTGCGGGTCCTCATTCAGTGATGTCCACTTATGTCAAAGTAACTGCAGTACAGTTCAGTCACTTTGCTCTTCCATGGCCAGTGGAACTAGAGAAAGTGTAGTTTCTCTTGGCATGATGTCTGTCCGTTTTTTCTGGTTGCATAACAGAAGCCCTGTTATTTGAGCTCTGAGCTCTCCTGCATTAAAAGTTCATGTATTACACTTTTTAAAGACAAATGCACTCCATGTGCAGAATCTCTGGCGAGAGCAAAGTAGAGTCCGCCATGTTTTAATGCTGAAATGGAAAGGTTTTGCACAACAAATGTGGGCTGCGCTAAATATAGTGGCATGTCATATGCACATACTTAACTTAAACTGTCTTCAATCTGTTAGTGCTGACCTCAGACTCAACAGATGTTTGCTTGTGTAACACATAAAGGTGTCACCTCTCCAGATAGAGGGATTATATCACAGCATGGTTGGTCCTTGGGTTAAAAAAAATTATTCTGGGTATTAATACAGATTATAGATGCAGATAATGATCCATATAACATTATTATTATCACCACTACCAAAGTATACCTCTTTTTGACCACTGGACAAGACCTTCTTAAAGCCTAACTTGTGTTTATAAACTAAAGCCGAGAGATGTGTAAGATAAGGAAGTCTGAACGAGAATTGGATACATTTTTAATTTGTGTTCTAATTGAACCTTTTATTCAAATTATAAAGCACAAGTCTCTTTTACAATTGAGATATGGTCAAGAAGTACAGAGATTGTACAATAAATTGAGAACCATTCGGTAAAATGTATTGCAATTGCAGTGTACATTGCAAGGCCCACTGGTAAATCACTTGTCAAAAAGCCTATAATGAAAATATCACATACCTTTTTATTTAAAAACAATCTTGATGTCTCCGATGATGGTTTGGAGGTTAGGACAACAAAAGAACCAGCGAGGATACCGACCCTCTCACAGCATGGGGGTGGCCAGGCTCTTAAAGGGTTACTTTGCAACGATACGAAGCCGGTTGGCAAAGTAACCCTTTTAATGAGCGGATTCTGAACATTTGTCTGGAGCTAGCACCATACTGTCGTTGTCTGATCCTCCAATTGCTCAAATACAAAAAGATTTAATCTGAGAAATGTTACAACAAAAACCTTAATACTCAAGATGTTTCCCTGCTATAGATCAGCATCACCTGTGTGTCCACGTCTCACTTTTGAGACATGACATCATGCTGTTTAACCCTCACCACCCACCTTCTTACTCCGTTTGCTTTGAAAAGGCTTTGAAGGAGTTTTTTCAAGAGTTATATTTCAGGGACATCAGGTTAATTGACCCTGATGCTCCCACACGCTGCAACTTAACCTTCTTTCCATAATCACCATGAATTGGGAACTATTATATAGCAGCAAAAGCAGTTTTTTCATGTTTCAGGTAACTCGAATATGTGTGCCACTAAATCTTTTGAAAGTGACAATGCACATGGCCTTGCTTTTTTACCATATGACCTTAAAATGAGCGATCGTGATGGTGTCAGATATCGTATCTAACATTGTCACTGACCTTTTGTCCGCAGGTGGAGCCGGAGGAAAAGGTGTGTGGGGCCGATCTGGTGAAGTTTATGAACTGGAGGCGGTAGATCAGAAAGACCCCAACTATGACGAAGCTCAGGTACTGACTGTGGTGTTGATATTGTACATCTTCACTATATATGTAGAGTTTGGAATAGCATTATCACTTGTATCATCTAATGCAATCCAATGCACAGCCCTGCAAAAAAAAAAAATGTTTTTGTTGAGACTTTGTTGTTGTTAACTGCTCATTTTTGAAGGAGTAGTTTGTGTTGTTGCTGTGCTAACTTGCATCATATTGTAAGCTTTTCCTATTTGTCTGTATGGTGGATAAAATAACAAATATCGTATTAATCTGTCATATATATATATATATTAATCTGTCATATATATATATATATATATATATATATATATATATCAAAAACGGTACAAGTGAGTCATTTACTTTAAATGTTAATGCAGCATGTATGGCAGCTCCTCCTTATTTTATCTATTAGAATTTAAACGCTATACCCTATGTGTGATTGTGTTATGACAGGAAAACTGTGTGTATGAGACTGTGGTTCCCCCGCTGGAGGAGAGGGACTTTGCGAAGACAGTCACCCCCATAGTGCAAGAGTACTTTCAACATGGAGACACAAATGAAGTAGCGGTAAGTGTGCAGGAAACAGTCGGTTAACATGTGCTTAGGCGTGACTGAAGCAGAAGGTAACACAAGCAGAAGTATACATAGAAAGTTCCCTAAAAAGTAACAAGAATTGAAAGACATTAACACAACCATAAAGCCCATGCCAAGTTAACGTCTGTCTCCACATCCAGGAGCTGCTTGCAGGACTTAACCTGGGACCCATGCGGAGCGAGGTGCCCTCGCTGGCTGTGTCGCTGGCCCTGGAGGCCAAAGCCAGCCACCGGGAGCTCACCTCCATGCTGCTGGCTGACCTGTGTGGGTCGGTGCTGTCCCGCAGCGACATGGAAAACTCCTTCGACAAACTGCTCCTCGAGCTGCCCGATCTGGTCCTGGATACACCCGGAGCCCCGCAGGTGAGTCTGCTGAGGGTCTGGAGATAAGTGTGCGTGGGTGTGTGCGTGCATGCGCGTTCTTAAATGACCTTTTTTAATTGTTCTGAATTCAGGATGGGTATTAATTTAAAAATCCAAACTAATAGTGACGGAACTGTTAGAGGATACAGGATCTGTTGCTCTGGTTAACACATTTCCATATTTAATACAAACTAAGTCAAACATGGAGCTATAGTAAATCACATATTTTTTTCCTCATTTGTGTTTTAGGATATTTTAACTTTTTGTTAGCATGTTTCCAGTACATTTTAAGAAGCATTTGTGCAGAAGTGGCTCATATATGTCAGTCCCTTCAGAGGAAACGCACAAGACACCTCAGACTCGTTTGCTGAAAGTATGTTTTCTGTTTAAGGTGGCGTGTTGGCTATTTACAGTCTGTGGTGGTGCAGAGGGGAACAACATAGTGGGTTGATGTGTTTTTGTGTGTGAGAGCTAGTGTGTGGTGTGTGCGTATTTGAGCTCTTTCCTTTTCACCCTGCATAGACATGAGATCTCTGTCCATTGTCTGTCTGTGCTCAAAATGCAAGCTCAGCATAGGACACTCAAAGGGTTATTGGTGGTCCTCCCCTCTCACCCCTCCGCTCACTGTCTCATTGAGGCTCACTTGTCATTTCTGTCCCACTCTCACAGTTCTCTGTGGGTTTTAAGCATTATGACTCTGTCCTGCCCCCCACCTCCTTCCCTTTACCCCTTTCACTCTTTCTTTCTCAGTTTCTCTTTCTCAGTCTCTCACACACTGCACACTCCTCTTTCTCCTCATGTGCCTGCCAGTCTAGCCACAGCCATGGGTCAAAAGAAATTGAGCTGCCTCTTGTCTGAACGGGAACAATGATCAGTGATGAGCGCTGGCTTTGTGGGCCCAGAAGAGCAAAGCCAGCACTTTCGTTTCCCTAAATCATGTGCTCGCACTACTGTAAACAAACATATACGCGTGCCCCTGAGGCCGCTGCCAGTCATCTGGCATGTCGGTGTTTTTGTGGGGCCTCCAGTTTTTCAAACTGAAAGAATTTTGTAATTGTGAACCAATAATGTGTAACAGCATTGTTTGTTTCACTTAAAAATATATTTGGACTTTTTTCCAAAGGAGTGGATTAAATTATTAAAATGTTATGTGTTCTCATGAAACAAAACTGTATTCTATTAACTTAAGTGATATTTAAATGTGACTTAAATAGTTTTTTATATAAATTGTGAGCCATACAATATACTTCTAAACAAAATGTTCACTCCTCACTGCATTCTTGAAATGTCCCTGTGCAAAAAAGCGAGGTGTTAAGAGTCAGTTATTCGTGAACATGAGACCTTTGACTTTTGGCCGCAGTCTAAATCTGTCACCTTTTTTTTGACTTGCTTACATTAAACAAGGGCACATGCTTGACGAGGAGTAGACGGAATAACAGGTCTAAGAGTCAGGTTTCAAACTGCCATTTTCAACATGCTGCTATGCAATTTGTTTTGTTCACACTTCTTCCCTCTTTTGTGGTAATTTTCCAGTTGGTGGGCCAATTCATTGCACGCGCTGTGAGCGACCAAATATTGTCCAAGAGCTACATCGATGGCTACAAAGGCAAAGTTGACTGTCAATACACAAGGTAAAGTGACTGTTAGACGAGCTCTGCTGGTGTCAGGATTTTAGTCTCCTGTTTTGTGCCATTATCATGAAACTTCTGCAAATTATGTATGTTTATTTTAATTGTTTGTAACTGATACTATAGTGAATCACTAAAGATAAGAGGATATTCAGTCAATAATGTCATGTAGTGTGTGTACATATAATGGGCCTATTAATAAATATAGCAGTAAGAGTGGTCTTTTCAGGAAGAAAAGTAAGAAAGTGCAGGAAACTCTGAACCTGAGATGTGGGTTAATGCACAAAAGTAGAAATGTGTTAAATCTTGTGAGTTCTAGTTCACATATAGGAATCAAGTCCTACCCAAAGTGTTTTTTTAGTAAGTACAAGAGGCTCTGTATAAACGCCACAGCTCCAACAAAACGGGTGTAACAAACATGCAAAACACTGGCATTTATTAGAGGAGAAGCAGTGTGACCACCTGCTGTTAGGAGACATGGGACCGTAAAGAATGACAGACAGTGCTGTAGTGTGACGACTTTGCCCCACAAACCTTCCTTGTTTTTATTCCAGAGCGTCACTAGACCGGGCGACGGTGCTGCTGAAGATGAGTAAGGGTGGCCTGCGCATAGACAACCAGTGGGGGGCAGGCGGGGGCCAGAGACCTGTCATACAGCTTATCAAAGAGGTAGATTACAAAGCAGAGAGGACACATGTGGTAGACCTGTGCTTTAGGAGCAACAGTAGCTTCTGTTTATTGCTTTGTCTTTTTTTGTCTGTTTTTCCCTTAACCTTTTTCTAACCAAAATTCTGTAGAATAATTGTTTTTGAGTGTGAAATGTTAGCATTGTGTGTTTTTTTTATAAAACCTTATCTGGTTCAGTATTTCGCCACCATGAAGAAGGCAACATGGAGAGGAAAGAAATGTTGATGGCTGGGAAAATAAACAGTAGGGTACGGGTGAAAACGATTTATTTCAAAGAATCTCTTAACTGAACCATTTTGCTTTTTTTCAGTGCAAACACTGCCCTAACTTCTATCAATGCAGCGCCCCTTGAGTAAAACATTTATTAGGTCTTTTTCTCAAATGCTGAGGAACACATTAACCTTTTTTAACGGTAACGATGTACCTGTCTGTCTCACTGTTTGTTGAGGGTATTTCTAAGAGTATTGGGTGGGATGCCATGAGTCATAAACACCTATTCTGTTTAGAGAGCCTTAACACCTCTTCAAATTCAATAGTTCCCTACAGTTACGACTGATTGGTGCTCAATTTACAACTTTTTGTAGCTGTGTAGGTTAATAATTGTCATTTCCTCTTCTCTGTCGTGTCAGGTGAACCTGCTGCTGAAGGAGTACATCCTGTCTGGAGACAGTAAGGAGGCTGAGAGGTGCCTCAGAGATCTGGAGGTTCCCCATTTCCACCATGAGTTTGTCTATGAGGTAAACACTTTGCATTAGTTTAAAGCAGAACAGCCCAAACTCAATCTTTCCTTCATCACATATCGGATGAGTAAGAGGCTTAGCTTGAGGGGAAAACACGTAAACGGGCCATGTTTATTCTTTACATGGACAGTATTGTGTGTATATGACCGAACACTACGTCCTCATTTGAGACATCTTATCTTGCTTTGAAGTTTTTATCTTTTCCTCTTGGTCTCAACTAAAATAGATAAAATAACTCAATGTTTTGTACTGCAGTCAGTGCTTCTAGTAGATGGTAGTAAAGGTTTTAGCATTAATACAAGGCTGTGAATATTACTATTTCCCTCAGGCGATAGTATTGGTGTTGGAGTCCAAGGGAGAGAAAATATTGAAAATGGTTCTGCAGCTTCTCAAGTCGCTGTCTGCATCCTCCGTCATCACCGTGGACCAAATAAGAAGGGTAAGGCGCCACCTGGTGTTTAAATGATGCACTGCATATAACTATTTCACCAAGCGCCAGCTTATTTGCCATCTTTAGAAGATGCTGTTTTATATATAGTGTCTTTTTTTTCTTTCATAGGGCTATGAACGAGTTTATATGGACATTGCTGAAATCAACATTGATGTCCCTCGTGCGTACTACATCCTGGAGCAATTTGTTGATAAGAGCTTCAGTATGGGAATCATTGATGTAAAGTTAAGAGATCTTTGTCCCTGTCGGTAAGTGCACCGTTTTCTACCTTTTACACCATTTTTCCATGTTTTCTTTATTTTTAATTATTATTTTATGTTAATATATTCTGTCTCTCGTCAGAGGCCGGAAGCGATTTGTCAGCGAGGGAGATGGTGGTGTTGTCAAACTTGACAGTTACTGAGGAACCTTTTTTATATGCCAGATTTCCTGAAAGAAGAGGATAAAGCTACTTTTTTTACTTGCATATTTTTCAAAATAGTTGGGTACGATTATTATTTTTTTCCCCTTCTAACAGTCAAAAGAATGTACATTTCTGAAATTGAGGTGGGGTATTAAAAAAACTGCACTTTTGATTGAACCTGAAGTAGATCACTTTTCTTCAAGGTGTTTCAATATAAACATTTACATAAGCTAACCCTTAAAGTGCCACACCTCGCAGTGTCAGTCATTCCATGTTGTTTTGTACAGTATTTTCTTGATTTCACTGCCACTCCTTTTGTGTTTTGTAGAAAGCAGTGTTTGTACAAAGATGACTGGTTTGTGTCAAAAGCTTTATAAAAGGGGTATTAAAAAAATAAAGAACGGGAGCATGTTGGTCAAATAAAATACTGGCTCCCTAACTAGCTGCTGTTTCTATGCTGTGTTGGCTTTTATTTTTCTTCTTACCCTTTTGATTACACAAAGATGTCTTTATTGAAGGTAGCAAGACACGAGTACAGTGCAAAAACAAATACCAGTTGGATAACTTCTCAAAATGGTGTTTAGAGTGTTTATTTTTATATCTGGGGAATACTAGTGTGTGAAATGTACCACGTATTGCTCCTTGTTTGTTCATTAAATCACTATTAAATAATCCAAGACTGTTTTTGTTATTGACGATACTAATTGCAACTTTACTTTTTGATCTGACACATGAAGTGCTCTGCCCTACATTCACTCAACAAGGAAGCCGTTAACTGACATTTTCTTGTATGCATAAATGCCAAATTACAGATGCAGTAATACGAATGGAAAAACTAAAGAAGCACACAGGCCGACCACACTGGCAAGAGATGGATGTAATCCTCACTAATGACATGCAGTATATATCGTTTGACAATGACTAGTGAACATTTAGACTTTCAAAAGAGTAAAGGAGTGGTTAAGCTCAGGTGACTATTCCCTCCTAAACATATCTGCTCTATGAAGCCAAACATCAGCAGCTTCCTGACATTGCACTTTGACTGTCCGTATAAGTAAATACTTATTCTACCAGTGTGTGAAAACTCTTGGTTTGTGCCATCCATCTGAAGGAACTTTCACATTTGACCATTCCTGCTGTTACGAATCTTCCATTAGGCATCTACTGCAACTGCTCCTTCACTGCCAGTTCCTGCTGCTTGATGGCCTTTTGAGCCTCCATCTGCATCTTCTCCAGTTTCTCTAGGGTGACAGATTTGAGTGGGAGCAGCTTTGGTTTACACAAAACCATGGTAGGAACATCTTCCATGGAAAGTTGCCCTGTGGATGTTGCCAAAACAGAAAAAAACACTCAACTCCCATCAACTAATCTTGGCTCAAATGCAAAGATAATGAGACTTGGCTGGATTGTTGCTATTTTCTCACACTAGCAGTGAGAAATGTTCTACTACCTACAAAATCTTATATTAAGTACTGCAACTGTGAAAGCATCACTGCCAAACAGGTCTGCAGTAAAAGTGTGCAATTCTAGTAGCATGCAACCCCCAGGATTTTAAAAGGGGGCCCAATGTAGGGTCTCAGTTGTGACTCATTACATAATTGCCTGCCAATATTATTTTTTCTTTCTCTGTTGCACTGATGGTCAGTTTCTACCAATCACTCTTACTGAAACTTCTGGAAATGTCACACAACTGGTGCTATGCCCATAAACAGCTTGTATTAGAAATCATTGCACTTTTAACACTAGAACTTTATCCAGCTATGGTACTGAGCCAAATTATATAACTTGGTTCAGCAACAATGTCAATGGTGTTGAGCTGTAAAAGAGACTGTAAAGAGCGGGCAGAGCACCCACTGACTCATTTTGCAAGCTTTTGCACATTTCTAAACAGTTCACATGTTGTATTGAGCTCCACAAACAGCCTTTTGTTTGGAACTACTGCTGTGCAAATAGCTAACTGCTGTGGTACAAACCTTGTTTAGGCAGAACTTCTCTGAATATTGACTTGACTTCTGGCATTGTGTCTTCTGAGTGCTTTCTGAAAGGTAAACATATTAGTTACTTACATTTAACATGTTTTATCTGACATAGATTCATGAAACCAAGGTGTTACGGGCAGTGTACATAATATATGCGAATGAAAGCAACTGCACAAGAAGAGAAGCCAAAGATTTAAAAATGTGACCCTGGGGGATCATTAAGATAGCTGCTAATGTTGCTATCTTTTAGCTGATGATGAATGGTGATCTGACTCACGACTCCGTTACAAGAAGCTAGCAAATTGAGAGATTGCATTCAGGCAAGATTGGGTTTAGTAACGTTATCGTATTTATATGCACAGTTAGTCGTAATATGAGAGGTTCAGTAATACGTAGGATAGTTAGATAACATGTAAAATGTGGTTTGCAGAGAGGTGACGACAGTTAGCTAGTTAATTATCAGTATATATAAATGCCAGTAACACCAGTAAGACTATACAACACAGTAGGACTCAGACAGAGATAACACAAGACCATCCTAAAGGGAAAAAAAATATTAAACATCAGTGCTGTCCTGTGATGTAGCCTATTTGCAAAATGTAGCTATTGCAATAAATTGAATGTTAGCCTTTCTATTTCCACACAAGTAATGTTTAAGTGAACGTAGTAAGTTAATGTCCGAGTATATTACCAATGACTTTAAAGCAAGGTGACTGACTGGGTCGCTGGGCTAATTTTGAGAATGGCAGTAAAAATCAGATACCGTATTTTATAGCATAGTAGCTAACATTAGCTCAAAATAACGCTAGCTATCGTTAGCACGTACACAACATAGGACCAGCTAAAGTAACAGTAGCTTTCTTTTATCAAACTACCAGTCGATTATAAATATTACTGCTGACAATACGCTTTCGTTGTCGTGTGTTAACACGTTAAATTAAAAACAAATTGAATTGTTGGTAATCCCACCTTTAGCAACAGGAAGAGATTACAGTGGTTGTCAAGCCAACGCTTCCGGTAGCATCACGTGACCTTCTTCTTCGCCTTTTCTCAGGCACAGTGCTTCACTGACACCTACAGGCAGAACTACATAACTCACAACCATAATGTTTGGTTTTTCCACTGTTCATTTGTTTAAATTAAAGTTTTGCATAATTGTTGGATTAATATTTTCTATGAAATCAATGTATTTAGGTGTATACAGTGTATGTCCTTTACTTCCATTTTATACTCCTTTATTATTCTATTCCACTGCATTTCAGAGGGAAATGTTTAATCCTATATATTTATTTGACAGCTACATTTGCTAGTTTACGGGAAGCCGTAAAGTGTTGAATGAATGCAAAACCCAGATGTGAGCATCAAAGGATGTGGAGTGGCTAACTATATAACTAATAGTCATTGTTGTTTACTTCCGTCTTTTGAATTTGTGTTGTGGCTTTTGCATTTGCCTTATGTCTTTTGCTTTATGTTGTGATTTTTGCATTTGTTTGACACTTCTATGCCAGCTTAATATTCAATATACCCAAGTGATGAGGAAACTTGAAACCCCAAGAACACATACACTGAGAATGGACTTTTCAGTGAAATAGGAGACATTTTGTGTCCAGCGGTTCCACTTTTCAAATAATGTTTTTTTTGCATGTTTATATATTCTTGATTGTTGAATGAGGGATGGGTAGATGTAAGAATTTTAATGAACAGAATCATTTACATTTTTTGGGGGAAATCATAATAACCACCAATTATTTTTCCAAGCAGAGTATTCTTTGTATGTCTTGTCTGTCATATGCAGTGGTGGAAGAAGTACTCAGACCTTTTACTTAAGTAAAATTGGTAATTGACAGTAGAAATACTTAAAAGTAAATGTCCTGCGTTAAAAATTGTTACTTAAGTACAAGAGTATTAGCATCAAAATATACATAAAGTGCCAAAAGTAAAAGTACTCATCATGCATAATAATCCATTTCAGAATAATATATATCATATTATAGGGTTATAATTATTGATGTTTTATTGTTTTAATGTTCCAGCTTGTAAATGTAGACAACATTTTTAATTGATCTATATATGTTATGTCTTACTTTACATACTGCTGCGTAGTTTATTAATTTGGCCATCGGGATCAATAAAGCCTTATTGATATAATAATATCACAATTTATTGATTGATTCAATTTTGTTGGGGAGTAAAAATTGCAATATTTGCACCTGAGATGCAGTGGAATAGAAGTATAAAGTAGTAGAAATACTCAAATAAATGTACTTAGTTACTTTCTAACACAGTCTGTCGGTTTTTTTTAAATACAATGTTTAATGTAGTACTTTTACTTGTAATGGAGGATTATTCCTATTCTTATTATATCAGACAAAGCTGAAACAAAACAAGTCCTTTACTTGTGTAGCATATTTATGTAAATGAAGCCAATGTTTATCCAGGAATATTTGATTGTATTTCAAAGTCTCGTGATAACATTGGTTAGGCGTGCGAATGACGCAGTTTGGTGGCAGGGGAGGGAGGGGAGCCGAGCACCAGTGTACGAAAAGAGGAGGAAGCAGCAAGGATGGCGGAGTCACACCTCTGAAGGTAAAACAGTTATATTATCACATTAACAGTGGTCGTTTTACCCCCACAGCACGGTTTTGCATCACTCCAGGGATAATGCAATCATCTGTCTCTTGCTACGGCGTGTGTAACGTTAAAGTGTCATTTTGCGGTGGTGAGTACGAACGCACTCTTTTGTTCAGCTTCGGAATGGCCGCTGTTTTTCAGAGTGTTTTCTTTTTTTCCTCGGCTAATGTTCAATACGGGAACGGGTTTAATATACTGTGGTACAGTTAGTTAGCACCTTGTGTGCCTTAAGTGGCCGCTCTGATGGGATATCAACTGCCTCCACCGGCTGTTCTCTTTGGGTGTCTGCTGCCTGATTGCGCTCAGCTGGCCGCAGCAGAGATTTCCCCTCTCGGTCGAACTCACGGCGGACGGGTCGGTCCGTGTCCGACAGCCGCTCTGCTCGGGCCTACACACAGTTAGCACTGCTTGGGTTAAGCTAACCTCTGGATGTGAGTAAATATGCCAGGGAAAGCCTCGACACCCTGTGTACTGTCTAATACGCGTAGCAATAGGCGTTTCTTATATTATTTCACATTGGCCGTTACTCTTCCTCGTTTGACTCAGAATATCGCTCGCTAAAATACTGCTAGCTGCTGGGCTAACTTGCTCGCTAGCTGACGTTAGCAAGTTAGCAGTTGTGCATAACTGACGTTTGCTTTGCTGTTGACGTTTAGCTTAGCTGCGTTTATTTCCTGCCTTGTTGTCAATCGTTTTAGTAGGCTTAGCTGGTATGTTTTCCTGTTTTTTAAGATTGCTTGCTAGATATATGTATTGTAGATATTTTCTCCCAGTCACTTTCAAAACTGATTTAGCTAACATTAAACATTTTCATCCTACGTGAGTTGGCTAACGACAATTAACGTTAGTTAGCTAACGTTAGTTGATGTTGGGTTAACAGGCACAACGTAACGTTTACCATGATAACTGTTTACGTCAAGCTATTATTGTCACACCAATGATCAAACAGTGGAACCAACCATAGTGAGTTTTCCGCAGGTGTCCATATTATGTAAATTAATTAATCTCAAACGGCGATTTGACTTTCCGACCTGGTACCGTTTTGTCTGTAATCTGTTCCCAAGGATTTGTCATTGGCACACGTAAATTAGCCACCAAGCTAGCTACGTCCTGTGGAGTCCTGTGTAGTAGCAGTAGCCTATAGCTGCCACCTCACCTCTAGTTTGCTATTTTTCCCTAATATTACACAGGTAACAATATTAATTGACAGACCAGGGTATTCCTGGTTCTTGGTGCTTCAGTAGTAGCACACTGTCAAGCAATAACACAGGAGCTGGGATTTGGTTATTTCCAGAATCCGAATCTGTAGTGTATTTTGTCATATCATAGCACTTCAGTTTGTTGAATTTAGTTTTTTATTGTGTTCTCTGATTGGCTGTTATTGGTGCATTTCTTACTTAATCAAAAAGGCATTAAATTGGACAGACAAAAGCATGAGAACAGTAAAGAGTTCTGCTTAGGCCGGAATGCACTAGCATTGTCAGATGGGCCCAAGATATCCTTAATGGAAACGTCATTACTCTATGTGGTTTGCAAGTGCCATGAAGTGTGTTGTGGTGTTGTGTTAGTGCTGATGGACATGCATTAGCATTTCTTGATTTGAACCTCATATTTATATTATGTATATGTATTAACTAAATGGGACTTATAGGTTTTGTCCTAGAGCACTTGCCTTGTTGAATTGACATTATCCAATGGTTTTGGCCAACGTATGCCACAAGGACATCTTTAAATCACCCCCCTACATCTGGATACTAAAGTTGTGAAGGCCGATATAAAGACTGTAAATCGATTCAGAACATCCATTAATAGTGCAGTTTTTTTTTTTTTTTTTTTTTTATAAAAAAAAAAAACATGTAATTGTATTTGCTACAAGTAATTCCGCAGTTTCGTTCTCAGCTAATGTTTTTTTTTCTGCATCTCCATTCCCTATGCTCAGTCTCTTTAGGTTATCCAGTCATTACATTCATGAACAACAAGTGGACACTGCCATAAACTTGTCAGGGATGGAAATGTAACTGAACATCACCCCTGTTTTTGTGTGTTTTTCTATCACCGCTATTGCTATTAAACCACTGTGCAGTTTTGCAGAAACCTCTGCATGCATTTAAAAGATGCAACAAAGCCTATTCCGGCATTGATTTGGTTAATATTTTGCATAGGATACTTATCTTTATTTATTTTCCAAATAATTAGTTCTAGCAGAAAACATCAACTCTTTAAATACAGAGATGCATATGTACAGAATCACAGATAATGTTTGCATGTGGCTTGTTTTAAACTGTATGATGTACTGGGGCAGGGACATAAGGAGTACAACCATAAAAGGAAGTTGCTTGCACAGTTTGTCTTAGAATCTCTAGCAGTTGGGCTGTCCCGGTTATTCTCATTTTATGGTCATACTTATTTTGTACACAGGTATGCCCCCGCAGAACACACTGTCAAGTATTCTGTCATGCTAGGGGTGCTGCTATTGACCCAATATTTCTTTACCCAAAAGGTCATATGACCTGTTGTAGTGGGGACTTCATGCTTTGAAGGCCACTTCTAAAGATTACTCTGGCAGTCCTAACCTTTTCATTTAGCTCTGATGTCGAGCCAAACCTGCCTTTCTTTTTTGCTACGGCTTAGCTTTTTACTAGTGCAGGAGAGCTTTACACAGTCGCAGAGGAACAACAGCAACAGAGACTAAACAGAGACATGCCGCCAGAGACATTCTGGCTCAGTTTGTCATGCAAAGATCCAAAGAGTTGAACTTTGAATATTTATGTCTCAAAGACATACACACTGTGATTGTTGCGTTTCAGGCTTTATAGGGGATGGCTAAAAAGCTGAATGCATGTTTAGGCGGGGCTCTAGGCTCGCACTAATGTCAACACCCGCTTGGCCATGTTTGTTTAGTAAGAGTAAGTTGGTGTGAGGTTATGCTCAGTACATTCAACATATTTGCTTGGACTGGCACAATATAGTACAGACAACCAACCAAACCTGTTGAAATGTGTTTTTTTTTTTCCCCTCATGAATCAGGAAGTATATTGTAGGGGGTATCGGGGCTCCTTTTTTATTGTATTTGTTGGTTTCTTTCTACATAACGCAGCTTGCATTGCACCCTTAGTTTACAACGGGCCCAATTTAAAATTAGTTCAAATGATGGTTTATTCAAGTTGTAGTATTTTGTTTAGTATCTTATATTGCATATTATTTGTTGAGAGATGGGAGTGTCCGTGAGGATTTGTTATGGCCTGAAGGTGTGGACAGGCTCTCTTTCAGACTTTCTTTCTAGCATTAAAAAGTTTTCAACTAACAGCAGTTCTTTTAGAGGTGTAGTTCACCTGCAAAATGTCGCAGAAATAAGTGCAAACGAGGAAATTGCCAATGGTGTGTCTCAGCAAGCATCACTTGCTTTGTCAGTTGTTTTTTTTGGTGTTTGAAACTGCTTATTGTTATATGATTTCACGCACTCATAGTCATTGCTGTGCAGTACATATTTTTAAAATAAAGCAAAGTGGGGAATTTTTTATTGCTGCCTACCAGAGCAAGCAACACATCGGGGGGAAACAATTTCCCAGTTTTTTTTTCTTCTTCAGATCATGACAACTGAAGTTTTATATTGCTTACCCATTTAAATTATATTAAGGCTTCATGTTATGCAGTTTCTAGCCGCTAGCTGTCTGCTCTGCTGTGTCACCTGGGCCTGCCTCAGCTCCACAGACGATCCCTCTCTTTGCCCATTTTGGATTAGCCAGGAGTTGGGCGTTGTCACTTCCAAGATGGCAACGGCCGGAGTCAACCACTTTGAGCTTCACAACGGCTCTTCTGTAACCTATAGGTGACGTCACAGAGACTACGTCCATGTTTTATACTGTGTATGGGCTTAAAGTAGCCAATACTATTCCATCAAAAAGTGTTTGGATTGATTTGTGTCCTGCGGACGAGCTTGTCGAGTCTCTTGTTATGACGATGGTGGAGGGTCACGCTTAATGGCAAATGCAAGAAGTGACTTTATTCACCAAACATTTTCAGTAGTGTCAAATCTATCTATAGATGCCGCTTTAATAACAGATACACATGTATTTGAGACGGATACACATGTATTTGAGACGATATGCATTACATCTAGTAAGACAATAAAAATTTGCACATCAGCAAATCATGCTTAAAAATGTTTGTGCAGTTAACCCTTTACAAATGCATCAAATCACATTATTAAAGTTGGTGCTTTTAAGAATCACAGATTTCTTTCATTTGTCTAGCTAGGCAGGTTGGGCGCAGTATGACTGGCATTGAAGACAAAAATAAATTAATATTTTGGAATATACAGGACATTATTATTATGTGTTTATTTGAGGGAATCTGATGCAGTAAAGACAGTTAATATACATTTTCTTCGCAAATTCCTCCTTACTGTCTAACAGTGGAAGCATATTCTGACGTGTGAAAAATCAATTATAAATTAGGACAAATTTTCTTCTTTTTTTTCCCCACAGCAAATCTTCGAAGGATTAAAAAAAACCTTGATGACCTTTGCAGCCCGAAATAACTTATATCCGAAGGTCCTGGGATTGTATGCAGTTCAAACACTTAAGCATGTGGCCCATGGGTGCCACAGTCTTGCTACTTCAAAGGATTTTTTCTCCCATGCTATTTTAACAAAGGAACAAAGTATCCAAAAAAACCTTTGGATCACAAGGCATTTATTTCAAGGATAATCATAAATGTGTGGACCTGAACAGGGATGTTTTCTTTAAAAGCCTACTTGGCTGTATGTGGCCCTTTTTCCCCGAATAAGTAACCTAACAAAAGAGACTCCCATGAGCAACTCTGCAGGAGGCCCGATAACGTCGACATGAGTAGTACTTTAGGCAAAGAAAAAGATTCGAAAGAAAAGGACCCCAAAGGTGGTCCAGCGGGGAAAGAAAGGGAAAAGGAGGCCAAGGCTCTAGCCGGCTTAGTCAAAGATGGTGGCAAAGAAACGAAGACCAAAGGGAAAGATGCCAAAGAAGGAAAGAAGGACACCAGCAGCTCAACACCGGGTGTTGCCTTCTCTGTTGACAATACGATAAAGCGGCCAAACCCGGCACCAAGTACGCGCAAGAAGGCCAGCAATGCCGAGGTGATCAAAGAGCTCAACAAGTGCCGGGAGGAGAACTCAATGAGATTGGACCTATCTAAACGGTCCATTCACATGCTGCCCACCTCCATCAAGGAATTGACGCAGCTGGCTGAACTCTACTTATACAGCAACAAGCTGCAGAGCCTGCCAGCTGAGGTGGGTTGTCTATCAGGCCTGGTCACTTTGGCCCTGAGTGAGAACTCCCTGACCAGTTTGCCTGACTCCCTGGACTCCCTTAAGAAGCTTCGAATGCTCGACCTCCGGCACAACAAGCTGAGAGAGATCCCGGCTGTTGTCTACCGGCTGACATCTCTGACCACGCTGTACCTGCGCTTCAACCGCATCACAACCGTGGAGAAGGATATTCGAAACCTATCCAAGCTCACTATGCTCAGCATTCGTGAGAACAAGATTAAACAGCTGCCTGCAGAGATAGGTGAGAAAGAAAACCTATGTGTAAAGACAGAAGCAATTCTTCAAATTTAGGCAAGGCAAGAAGCCAACCTTTTTACCTAGGGGCCATGAGAAATCAAATAATTGCACGAGTTAGTCAGCTACAATTTGGTTTATAGCATTTAGCTTGTGTTAATTTTCACCCAGATTGTAGGTCATTTTGTGCTCGTAATGTATTTTTCACATCTTATTTTGTTCACTACAACATTCTTATACTAGTAATCCACATCTTACTGTTACTGCACTGCACTTTGTATCTGGTCCACTGTCTAATTGTACTGTAGGAGAGTTCTGGCTATGAAACTAAAGTTACGTTGCTTTCATCTTGAATTGGCTAAATATCTGAATTTGGTGTGCATCTTTCTGCAGGGGAGCTATGCAACCTTATAACTCTGGATGTTGCCCATAACCAGTTGGAACACCTACCGAAGGAGATCGGGAATTGCACACAGATAACCAACCTCGACTTGCAGCACAATGAGCTCCTGGACCTCCCAGAGACTATAGGTAATTTCAGTATATTTAGGACTCAAAAGCAAAGTTATTGTCTGTGGCTCCAACGAGATTTGTTAAATGTTGTAATGTTTCTTTTGTCGTTGTAGGCAACCTGGCAAGCGTAAACCGCTTAGGTCTGCGATACAATAGATTGTCAGCCATCCCCAGATCATTAGCCCAATGTCGAGAACTGGAGGAGCTAAACCTCGAAAACAACAACATATCGGTGTTGCCGGAGGTAAGTGGCATCAAATATAGAATGTCATTTTAAAATAAATATAAATGTTAAATAATAACAAATGATGATAATCATCATTTGCATGCTTAATTTCTATTATACTAACGTCAACTATTTTCTGCAATGCTCTTGAAAATGCAAAACCAAATTTGACAAACCAGCCTCGAGCCCATATGTGATCTAAAATTCTTACTCATCTGAAATACCTGTTTGCATTGCATAGAGATTATCCATCTTAATTCATGTATATGACCAAGGTCAACTAGTGCAGCCAGAGTAAAAATCGCAGCCTATAGTGATAGAATCCTGTCCTTATGGTATCCGTCATGTCTGTGACCAGGGCCTACTGTCAAGTTTGGTCAATCTGACCAGTCTAACACTGGCGAGGAACTGCTTCCAGTCGTACCCCGTGGGTGGACCATCCCAATTCTCTACCATCTACTCCCTCAACATGGAGCACAACCGCATCAACAAGATCCCCTTTGGCATCTTCTCCAGGGCCAAAGTGTTAAGCAAGCTTAACATGAAGGTATATATATGCATGTTTGCCTGTGAAATTAGTGAGCTAAAGTCTTATGTTAGCTGTTTATTTTTATTTTTAATTTCTAAACAATGTAGAAATGTTTTTTTTGCCAAAGTCAGGTGTGATCACGGCATCACAAGAGTAATTAATAGAATAGAAAACACGTGATCCTAATAACATTAAAGATGGCTATGTTCTATTTGAGTCTCCCATCAAGCCGATACAGTGCTAGCATGCACAATGCCAGGACCCCAAAGCTGAAACAGCTAAATTCAAGCATCATTATGTTTTTTTTATTTACACCTGTGAATTTCCTGCTGTGACATGTCAACATATCTTCAGTAAAAAAAAAAAAAAGAAAGCCTGTGGGAACATGTGAGATTGAATTGGACTTTCTTGTCATACCTAAGCTACACTGTGTCGGGAACAAAAATGATGCACTCACATGAGTAATAAAGAAGATTTAAGTCTAAAACAGATCATACATAATCCACTTATAGGTCTTCAGCATTGTGTACTGTACTCTTGACATATACTACAGTTTAGCTGACACTGTAAAGGTGGATATAATTGTAAACTTAAAACTGAACAAGTTCCAACAAAGCATCTTTCATTATTTTTAAAGAAGTTAAGTTTTGCATACTTTTTTTTTACAGCATCTATTCTAGAAAGTGGGGTAAGAAACTGTTCGTCATAGTGAGAAGTAGTAGTGCAGGGAATTCTGAAAAAACAAAAAAAATAAATACAGCATTTACATGTAGCACAAAGGTAGTTGCATCTCATGGTGTGTGTTAAATGTCAGTTTGACACTTTAATTTAACACCCTAGAGTGGAACTGTGTCAAAGATTTGCCAATTTACTCATATTTATCTCAAGTGTTGTTCAGTATAAGGCTGGTATGAACAACACCTCTGTCGAAGTTTGTATTGGCCTTAATCCAGGCATGCGCTGGCATCAAAAACCTTTAAGTTGTTACTTGGTGTACGTCCACACTGAATGTAGTTTGGCTCTCCACTGGAAACATTTTTCCTGGCGCCAAGGTAACACAGCTGGCATAGTGCACTGGTCTACTCAGCCTTTTGAACAGCACTGTGCCTGTGTTGACACCCTAAATTGTCACTTTTTTGTTAATAAAGGTATACCATTGTATTTTCCAGGATAACCAGTTAACATCTCTGCCATTGGACTTTGGCACATGGACGAGCATGGTCGAGCTTAACCTGGCCACCAATCAGCTGACAAAGATCCCAGAGGACGTCTGTGGTTTAGTCTCTCTGGAGGTGAGTCTTGCATTCACACATAGTAGGAATTTAGCTTGCCAGTGCAGTAACAGTAAGTTTATCCAAGAAGTAAAAAGTATGTTTGTGCAACCAGTAATTAGGAATATAAATGTTGGAGCCATTATGTCCAGACATTCTAACTTATCTTGTGAGTAAATCGTTGAGGCCAATGGCTTGTGTAACAAACATGGATAGCAACTCTTACTCGGGTATTACTTTTTGGGTTTGTTTAGAAACAACTGCACAGATATATTTCCTCAAAACTGTAGTGACATAAGTTCTGGTTTGAAATAGGGCTTTGCAAATATAGCTGAAAAGTATAAAATACTTTTTTTCTCCAGCTTTTACATTTATTGTTAAACATGAATTAGGAATGGCAATCATTAATGAATCATCGGTAAGCAGTGTTAATAATTTAAACAATTTAAAAAAAAAATACATTAACCGATAATGCAGAACACGCGCCACTAGTTGGAGCCTCTTACGTTTTTAATGACATTGAGGTACAGGTGTTTAGTGACCGCCCGAAAAAGTGGCACAGGAAGAAAAAACGTGCATTGCTGCACTTTTCGTGCCCTCTTGTGCCCTGCAAATTTTAAATACGTTCTATATTGTGTGTTATTTCGTTTCTCATCCAAGGAACTTTGTATTTACTTGATCTTTTCTTAACTCTTAATGTAGCTTACTCTGATTTTACGTCATGTCAGTGGTTAAAATGGTTTTCTAATGAGAGAACTTTCAACATATTTCATGAATTATCAATAATTAGCCGATAATTGAATGTTAAGGCGGCCGACTATCGGTTAAAGAAATTGCTTAAAATGTGCACCCCTAACATGAATATTAGTAGTGTTTAGTTTAGTAGTGTTTGTTTTTTTTTTTTTTTGTTTTTTTTTTAATGTATTTCCATGTTTTCACTTGAATCAAAAATGTTCCAGTTTTCTTTATGGATTATTTGACATGATTTGATTGATCATTCTGAGCCAGGTCTTAAGTGACAAGCAATACAGCAATCACGACTGTTTCTTTTTGTGAAAAATGTTGTCATTGTTTTCACAGGTGTTAATATTGTCCAATAATCTTCTCAAGAAGTTACCACATGGTATTGGGAATTTGAGAAAGCTACGGGAGCTCGACTTAGAGGAAAACAAGTTGGAGTCTCTACCTAATGAAATTGCTTATCTTAAAGATTTACAGGTATGTTTTCTAGAAATGCAGTTCTCTTTATTATGCTTAAGGCTCTTTATTGTTGTTTTTTTTTACAAAATGTTGTATCTAGTCTGTATCTGTTGCTATGGGAAACATTTGGTAAGGCTCATTTTCAGTTCCTGGCTGTGGAGGCCTGTGGTAGTATCGTACACTGTGGCAGATGGCGATGCCTGTAAATCTGCTGTAGAACCAGGAACTAATGAGAACCTTAATAAGTATGCAAAAATCACAATTTGTATCAACACAATTTTAAACAATACCCAATCCTAAATTAGTGGGTTGAAAGATACTCAAACTGATAATGTCAATACAGCAAACTAAAACATTGAGAGCCTAATCAATGGCTATATATAAAATCATGTAGTTTTAAGAAACAGGTTAAGGGGCATGCTGTCGGCCCATTAGATAACCATCCACAGGTGTCTGTGAGGACAATGGATTGTAATTACACTGTGTGACTGGTAAATGCAATTCTCATTTCAACAAACCTTTTTAGGGCACATTATAAACTGTGCTTCTACTCTCTCGATAGAAATTGGTGTTGACAAATAATCAGCTGACCACGTTGCCCAGAGGCATCGGTCACCTCACCAACCTGACTCATCTTGGTTTGGGGGAGAACCTGCTGCAACACCTCCCAGAGGAGATCGGTGAGTACTTCCCTTAACTCCCCGACCACTTAGATCAGTAACACAGACGGTGTTCTCCAGAGGTGGTGGGGAACGGAGCCGATCTGTGTGTCCTGGAGACGTGCGGAAATGGAAATTCTTACTACTTGGCGGACTGACTAAAACCACAATTTTGAGTTTGGACATTCTGTCAAAACTGATTATTTAAATTAAACACCATTAAACTAAACGGAGTAAAGTGATAATAAAAACAAACAACTATGAAGTATGACTTGCACATTGTTTGTTCATGTACACCTAATACATATTTTAGTAAAGGGTACAGGTCATTTATTTTTATGTTTTTTTTTTTTTGTTGCCATGTTTTGAAATTTTATTTTATTTTTTATTTTTTTTATAAGTGTAACATTGTTTCTTTGATAAAAGCTAAACTTAACTTACAGATTTAAGAGCTTAACAGTATGTCCCACCTCTGATCCTTCCAGAGTGATTGGTCTAGCATGGCTGGTAATTGCTAAGGTTAAGAGTTTAGCCAGAGATTAAAATGGGTGGAGGAAGTAGCTGAAGGTAGGTGTATTTTTAGAGTTTTCAGACTGGACCCAGAATTAAGTTTTACCCGTGGCTTGGAGTTATTTAGGTTGCCTTTAGAAACGACTACATCTGATTTACATTTTTAGTATGACAATATACAATGCATGAACATCATTACGAACTTTCTGTCATTTAAAAAAATAAAAGGACCCCTACAGTGTTTTTAACCGCATCATGTCTTTTGATGGGGTTAAACAAATTGATAATGCAATGCAGTATCATTAGAGCTGAAACGATCAGTTGATCTCCACCTATTCTGTTTCAGTAGTTTTCTAAGCAAACATACTAAACACTGTGAGAATGTGCTGCTTTTCTTTGTCATACATTTTTTTCTGCACTTGCGGAAAATCGTATTTTATTGACGTGTATTGTTCGGAGGTTGTTATTGATTTTGGGCACTGTTCCCTTGATGACAGCATCAGCTTCAGTACATGTCTGGACTAACAGTAACGTCTGTCCTCAGGTACACTGGAGAACTTGGAGGAACTGTACCTCAACGACAACCCCAACCTGCGCAGCCTCCCGTTCGAGCTGGCCCTCTGCAGCAAGCTGTCCATCATGAGCATCGAGAACTGTCCCCTCAGCCACCTGCCGCCCCAGATTGTCGCGGGAGGCCCCTCCTTCATCATCCAGTTCCTCAAGATGCAGGGACCGTACCGTGCCATGGTCTGAGACAAGAGCAGCTCAATCGCAGTCCTACTTAACTCCAAACCCTCCACTTGCTCCGCACCCTCTCGCCTGCCCGCCCCCATTACGTGTATCATACACTGTAAAGAAAACAGACTCGCCACAATCAGTGTCGGGGGCAAATACGAGGAGGAGGAGGAGGAAGAAGAAGAAAATGTTTCTTTCACCATCCCTGGGCAGAAACGAGGCGAATCGTCGGAGACTTGACTTCTGTGTTACTCCAGAGTTTATCACGGTCATTTTAGGACCCCAGCCACCCCCGCTCATGTTTCATTCCGAATCATACAAGAGGAAAATATTTCCATCTCTTTGCCAAAACTGAAGATATATAAAGTTATATATATTGAGTAACTGTGAGCTAAGTGGCAAGTCTTTTAACCATATAAACCGTGCTCCCATTGCCAATGTATTTACAGTAATTACAAGCATCTATTATGTGAGCAAGGATACAATTGTATGCAAAAACAAACAAAAAAAGTCTTTGGAACTTCACATTTACTGCTGCTGCCGTAATTTTAACTTTGTCATCTTGTTATTTTTTCTTTTGATATTCACTTTTTTTCTTTTCATCACCTTCGCTCAAGATAACTTATGTTAACTGCTTCTTGACCATAGAGAACAAAGGTCTAATGATGGCGTGTTTATAATTTCTTTTTTGTATTTTTTTTTTTTTTTTTTTTTAAAACCTGTTATGTTTATTTTCAAAAACTGTGCCTATGTTTAGAATGATCCAGTGGTTCATTTCTAAACACAATTGTCCATGAGAATACAAAGATATAAATTATTTCAATAATTCATTTTTTATTACTGCTGTTTTTACTTTGATTTTTTTTTTTTTTCTTTTTTTTTTTTTTTTTTTCTGTTGAATTAATCTGTTAAAGCAAGCGATATCAGTTGTAAAATAGGGTGATTGGAGATCTTTTTAACAAATAGCAGCAGTAGTTGTTACACATTAAGCTAGTAATGTATACATATGAGAAATGCCAATCATAAATGCTTGAAGGAAAAAAGCAAGATGGACTTTTCTCCAACGGGTGGTTATGTGACCCTCGTCGATTTGCTTTTGTGTGACAAAAAGGTATTGGGGGGTGGGGGGGAAGTGAAACCTTCGCAGGTGATGGGATAAAGGATGAGGAGATGTTTTTATATATGTATACAAATCCTGGTTGTTGCCTTGAGTGCAATTTTTAGTTATGTTTACTGGTTTGATATTATCTTCAGTGTTGGGCTGTATAACTGTCATTCAATTGATCATTGACCAACATATCAAGCATTTTAAAAAGACGTTATCTGGGTCTCTTGAGAGAGGTGAGTGTATCGGAGCTTCAAAAAAGGTTTGATAATAAAACATTGACAGGTAACACTTCCTTTTTTTTCTAACATCGTTAATTTTTCAGTTTTTTTTTTTTTTTTTTTTTTTTTTTTTTTTTTTTTTTTTTTTTTTTGACTGGGTGTCATAAGAATCTTAATTACATAATAGAAAATGTTACCTTGATTCAGATTTGCAATTGTTTTAAAACTTTTTTTTTTTTTTTAAATATCTTCTTTTGTCCCACACTGTCCCAGCAATGCTGCTGCTCTTATGCACTTTTTTTAAAAAGACATTGGCATCCTCTATATTAAGAAAAAACACACAGTAGCCTCTCATTGGTTATTTTGAATGGGGGCAATTTGTTTCATAAAGTATTTTATCTGTTTACCAAACGGTTTATCATGTAAATTTGTATCGATTTAAATATAAATGTTGAGTTTAGCGGGCTCAGAATATACTAGTAACTTTCTTTGGGGAAGTTTTATCCTGTCAATCTTAAAAGGATCTTGCTCTCTTGTCAAAGGTCTGTGTGGCTATGAGATGTTTTAAGATTCCCATATCCTGCTTTCTCCATTGCAAGTGAAATGGCTTATTGCAGTTCAGATCGGCATCGTTTATTTGAAATCAATTTGCATAGTGTTTTTCTAAATGATGAAATGTGTATTCATTTAGTATTATTTCAAGTGACTGTACATTAAAAATCCCAACAAAAGGTAATCAAACCAAACATTTTTTTTTTTTTCTTTTTGAAAATGTGTTGCATCCCAGCTCTATATTCAATCATGATTCTGTTTTTGTATTGAAACGTGTGGGTCTACTTTTTTTTTTTGCAGCAGCTTGGTGTGTTAGTGGGCTGTGGTCCGGTCTCCTCCAGGGGAGTGATGAGAGCGCCACAGCTCACCTCGGGGTGGGGAACGATGTACCGCTGCTTCTGATTTACCAGCAGAACCTGTTGCTGCTTTTCGTGGACTGAAACATATGCTGTACAAGACAGGGGGAGGGAGGGCAGGAGGCGGGAAACGGTCCACTCCCAACACTGATACAGACTTCACTCGAAAACCTGACGAGGGACAAATCCACTGACCTTTTCGATTTGGCATCAGGCCCGGTGGTTTTTCTCACAGATCAAATCGTTTGGACACAACGAGGAGACAACACAAGGTGCATATTTGAGCTTAACGCAGTTACAGTACAAGACTGTCGGAAAAAGACAAAAAAAAAAATTTGTAAAAAGGGCTTTCTGTGTTCACGCTCAACAACACACCGGAGGCATTGCATTCCTGGGTTTTCTATAAAAGCTTTGGAAGTTTTCTTTTTTTTTGTGTATTTACTTTTAGCTGTAAACAATTGTGTGAAAAATGCCTTCAACGAGTACTCAAAAGTGAGACGTGCATTAGGTATGCAGCGAGAGTGCTGTGACCCATTTTTACATTTAGTCTCTCTTGTTTTTACTTTTTTCATGTGCCATTTTGCAAGGTTGAGGATGCCAGTGTATGAAGACGCAGAGGATGCTGGGAGGTGGGGCACAAACTGAACTGGGCTAATCGACCGGAGAGCATTTATCTGATCCTGGAATGTAGTTTTAATGTGCTGTGGAGGAGACTGAGATCACCGACTGGCACGTTCAGTTGAAGGTGTGACTTGTTGGATCAAAAGGATGACGACGTATTGCATACTGGTGCATCCAAAATAATTGGAGTATAATTGGTGTTTATTTTTCTATTGTCTGTGATTTAAGGCCGTGAAGAGCATCGCAGAATCAAAGTCATTTCGCTCCTTTTGCTTTTTATTCTGGATCATACAACATGTCTTTTTCTTGCCTGGTTATTTTGTACAGGAAACAAGCATGTTGAACACACATTTGACATGATTTGTCTGGGTCAGAATTGGGCGTTTTTTTGCATAGAGGACTTGGATTTAGTGGCTATTTGGTGTATCTGCAAATGCTCCCTTTTTGTATATTGCAAAGGGTATCGAAGCATTGTGTGGCAATGCTTATCCTACTTAATCTACATTGACAAGCAGCCTTAATGGTCTTTTTTTATGTGTTTGTTTGGCTATTCCTTGTGTCTATGGCCACTGACTGTACTTGATGACAAGCAACTGGTCAATGTAAATTTGGGTCTAGTTTCTTTCTGTCTTATTTTTCCTTTTACTCTGTACAGTAATCTGACGTTACAGTAGACTCAGTATTACAAAATCTGTAATGTGATGAGAGTTTTACAAAAAGACAGTGCAATGGAAGATAATGCCATTATGCTACCAAGTGGATGTGCATTAGCTTACGTCTCACTTGTCTTTGGCATTAAAGGGGAATTCACCAAAACTGACTTGCATTGTTATTCTGCAAAAGGCAGATCTTTTTCAACAGAAATTGCAAAGATGTTTTTTTTTTTTTCTTTTTACTTATGTTTTTCTCTCAAGTCATTTTAGGGTTTAAGTAATAAGATTGCAAGATCAGGGGAAATAAAATGACATGCCATCAACTTCAATAGTTTGACATTGTTAAAACTTTAATAGACATACTTTTTCTTTTTTTAACCACATCTTTATCAAGAAATCTGCAGTTTTCAGAAAAAAACTAACATGGCATTTTAGATGGTTCAGTTCGATGTGGTACAAACACGTTCTTCATCTTGAGAGCACATGACTACATAAATATTCGCTTTTGTAATCAAAGTCACTTTTGGTGGAAATGCCCTTTTAATGTAAAGCCACCAGCTTTTTCTCTTACTCCACCCCACACCCCACCCCACCCCTGCTATAGTATCTCCACACATTTACTTGACTGCCTTATGCGCACCAAGCAAAACCTTTATGACCGTTTGATTTAATCAACAAAGACAGATAATCACTTTTATTCTTTTCTTTCTTTAATGTCAGTAAAGGGATCTGGGTCCACGGATTGAACAGATGTTGAAAGTTTTTGGGTCAGTTGTCTCTTGACTGGACGAGCAGTTGCAGACATGACTACCTCTATGCGAGTCTTCATTGCTCACCAGTGACCAAGATCCAGTCTGAGGTGTTTCTACCTGTGTACATACAAAGCTGCGTGTTGGCAGCGGGAACTTGGATTTGGACTAGCAATTCAACCACAATTTGTTTTACTAAGCATCCTTCTGTTTTATTTTGGTTTTATGCCTTTACTAAGTATTATTTGGCAAATAAAGAGGAAAAATTTGTGTGCTTGGTTGTAAATGACAAACTTAATCAATGCCGCCCCATTGTAAGACAGTTATCCTGAAACCAACTAGTTGCAAAGTGCTACTTTGCAAATGAGTGAAAATGACCATGTTTGGTGATGTTCTGTATGTACATACATCTTTTTAACTGTAATAAACCGATAAATATTTACAAATTTATGATGTGTCTGTATTTCAGTTGCACTAAACAGCACCAGATGAGATTGATAAAGACATATTTTCTTAATGTAAAAAGAAAGTTGTGTGTTATTTAAAACAACACACAGGTACACAAGTGCCTTTTAATGGTTTGAAAGAGATTTAAAATGTGTTTAATGATTTTATACCTTATGGATTTGTCTTTTGGACTTTTCCTTTTGAGAAAGCATTCTCACATTTGCTGATGCAAACTTGTCAGAATTCTTCCAGGACAGATCCAATGTTACAGTGACAGTCTTGCTTTACTCACATTTCCATCATTGAAGAAAATATTTTTTATATAGGTATAAAAATTTTTTAAAAAAACGGGAAGGAGACTGAGTAATATGAGAATAATT
Source organism: Bovichtus variegatus (assembly GCA_943593645.1). Classification (NCBI taxonomy): domain Eukaryota; kingdom Metazoa; phylum Chordata; class Actinopteri; order Perciformes; family Bovichtidae; genus Bovichtus; species Bovichtus variegatus. The sequence continues at coordinate 10,711,468 of CALSCE010003134.1, forward strand.
TTACTTCACTTACAATTTGTATAAAATCATTATTATTGCCAAAATGTCAAAGGGATGCCCTGTAGTGCTGAAATGAAAGGTCTCTATGTTGCTGAGATGCACAAGTTGATCTGGTCTCTGTTTACACTGTCTGGCATCAAAAATAAACAAACATATATCTGAATCCATTTCACAATAACTCTTTAAGGAACAAAACGATTACAGAACACGAACATTTAAATAACTCAAAAATATGCTCTTTTTATTTGTTTAAAATCACCAAAAATGTGAGTTTGCAGGGTGTGTAACTGAAAATAGTTACATATATAGCATATTTACAGCATCTGTCTTATTTAGGTGTGACCACACTGAATCTGCTCTCCTCTACAACCTGCTCTTTGGAAATATTGTTGTGATGAATTATTATTTAGAGAACACACAAGCAAATATTCAATTTTTACATGTAACACTTCTGTCATTATTTACATCGACAATTCCAATGTAATAAAACTAAAACTACGAAGCTGTGGTGATTTGCATTGTGGTGCATGGTCTCTCAGAACATTTTGTTTATGTGTGCTGCTGCTCTTCTACTTTACAAACCTGATCATACAGCAATGTCTATTTCACCATCTGTCAATCATCCTGTTCCAGTCGTTGTTTCAGGTTTCCATGGTTATTTTCCTATATCACATATGCAAGGATATACAGGATGTATAATGATGGATGGTATTAAGAGCAATGGGCCACAGCGTTTTAATATTTATTCCGGTGGTTTTATTTCAGTGGCCTGACTGAGCTGTGTGTCTCTGCTCCTGTGCAACACCGCCCCCTGCTGGTGAACTACAGTCTTGGTATTATAGGAGCTGCAGTTCTCTAACACGGGGAGCTTTGCTGAAAGAAGAAAGAAGACTATTATAACAGCACCATCTGAAAGACACTTCAAATGAAGTCTGTCATCTTCTCTGGTTTCACTAAACTATGTGCCGCTGCGGATTAATCTCCCCAAAATGTTTGGCCTCGCACTTATCGCCAAAGGGGCTCTTAGCGAAATCACCTGTAAAAACAAAAGTTGGTCAATTAAAATAGAAAACCCTCGGCGCACTAAGTCGTAACTCCTCGTGCTCTCAGTTGCCATACATCTGTAAACATCAGGTTTTCCTCCTGATACTGCGAGGCTCTTGCAGGAGACGACAGGTGTCACTGTATCCTTGCGCTTCGTCTGCACCCTCATGCCCCATCAAGCGCCTCGACAAGCTGCTGTTTACCCAAAAACAGTGAGTGCAGGCAGTGCAGGGTCTGTGCGGTGCAGGCAGTGCGGTGCATGCAGTGCAGGGTCTGTGCGGTGCAGGCAGTGCAGGGTCTGTGCAGGGTCTGCACGGCTGCGGCTCTTCTCCCAGCCCGGAAAGACGAGATCACCAGGCTCATTATATGAGCACCGTGTCACAGGTGGGCGCTTTGCATATTCACTCACTCGCAGTTGAAAGCCTCTCGCACATTGCTCACATATGTTGTCATCAAATGATCCATTAGGCTATTATTATTATTATTAATAGTATTATTAAGTGTAAATTTATGTCAATTACAGATCTTGAAAGTCCATATATCGGTGGGGGAGAACGGGATCAGTTGACACACTTCACGTTTCAACATTGTGCACAGTATATATCCAACAAATCTATATCCTGCATATCTTAGATTTAAACATGTGTTGAAGTTTTGCAATGATGAACCAGCATCTTTGACGGTTTTGTTTTTCTTTCTACCATTGAATACATTCTGTTGGTCTCAAATGAAAGATTAGATATATTGTGTAAAACGTATACTATCAAAATTGAGTATAAAAATGTCATTATACCTTTTGGACATGATAAATATAACATTGAATTCCTCGTAAACATATTGACTATATATGGTACGTTTTAAATTTTTACGTAATTTAAAGAATATATTAAGACTTATTAACATATAAGCACAAAAAAAAAGTAATAAAACTGTCAAGCTGTATGGTGAACTCTTTAAAGAAGAATAACATGTGTTTTTTCTTATTATAATAAAAAATTATTAATTCATCCTAATAAAAAAATGTTATTCTACTTTTTATTTAAATGTTTGTTCTTGTTTCTCTGTATCATTATGTTTACATGTCTGCAAAAGCTCCATTTAACCCTTAAATGTGTGTTGTTTTAAACATTCCTCCATACCTCTGGTCTTTAACGCCAGTATACAGTATACACAATATATAACTGATGTAGAGATTAAGCCGTATATTAAAATCATATTGCTTGTAAACGTTTCTGTACCCAGTATTAACTAAAAAAAACACTCATATTGGAAAAATTCCAATATTTGTTTATATTTTCAGCATATGGATACGCTTGTTATATTTCATGTTTACACTGTACTATCTTACACTGTAATTTCTCATAGACTGATACTAACAAACTCGGTTCCTCAGTTCACATTTTCACACTGACCAAGAAGACTCTAGGTTTTTTTGACAAATAATTGGAATTTAGTAATTGGAAAAGCATCAATTGAACACATCCTTATTTTCCCTATAATTAGTGCCAAATGACAAACCGGTAGTTCTAACCAGGAAACATCTTGAACATTGTTTAGAAAGTAAGTACAAAGCGCTCCATAATTGGAAGTATAAATTGCACTCAGCAACACTTAAAAAGGTGATTTTCAAAATGCTCTTTCCTTCAATTAATATAATAAATTTGAAGCAACTTTATACTTACAGCATGACACAATTTTGAATACTGAACAGAGATTTAAGAGAACAAAATAAAGGTAAGTGCATTTCTCTGGAACAGACTGGACCACAGATTGTGAACTGGTAAAAATTCTTGATCGAGCGAGCGGCAGTCACACCTGCAGTAGAGACGTTCAAATTTCAAATCCCCTTTTGAAATACTGGAACTGTATTGTGTTGGACCAAAACGTTTGTGAGAGTAGCAGGAATACAGACTGCAACACATTGATTCAATGTCATTACAAAACTACAGTGCACTTTGATGCTGGGTGCACAACACTGAGTCGTGTACACCACGTCCAGCACAGTCTGATGACGAGCAGTGTCCACCTCCAAGTTCTCCTGCCAGAGGGACTTTAAATGCACAAGAGAAGTGGGACATGAACAAGCATTCAATTGTGGGACTGAGAATCAGAGCTTTTGTGGTAAGAAGGGTCTCCAGTTCCAGGAAGACTCTGGGAGTTTGGAAAATAATGAATCCCCGGATGGACGAAATCTGAAGCAATGTGGTTTCTTTTTTGTTGATTTATTGAAATGACGCAAAACAATAACCATAAATGTACTCCATCCACAAAAGAGTCGGGAACTAGTTTTAAATGTAGTATACGTTTGACATTCTCTGTTTAAAAACAACACAATGTCTCACTTGCTTCTGGTTTATTCTATATTCATTTAATAGACATATATGTAAGTGTTATCCAATGAAACCAGCCATTCAAAAAAGACTGTTACTGTATAAACTTGTTTTTGCTTGAGCTGGTGCGTGTCTGCCACCACCCACCAGAGCTTATGAATGTATGAAAAGTAAACAAGATGGAGTTTGTTTTTCATGGACATGATCGCTCTGACAGCTTAACATCATGTGGTTTACAAACTAAATGAATGCAGGTTGTGCTCAGGCTGAGTCCTACCCGCAGCGGCCAGGGTTCGAGTCCAACCCGCGGGCCACTGCTGCATGTCGACCCCTCTCTCTCCCCCTTACCTGTCTATCTTCAACTGTACTGTCAAATAAAGGTCAAAGGTTAAAAAAAATAATCTTAAAAAAAGAAAGAAAAATGTGCCTTGTTGACACTGAATTCAACAAACACACGTCATGTGATGCATCTTCAGCTGTACATACAAAACACACACACTGCTTTATAAAATGCATTTATGATTATAAAACCTATATGGTAGACAAATATTTTTACAATTGTCCCCATCTCCCTTTGGTTTGTTTAAACACCAGACTGTCTAACCTGCACATTTTAAGGAGTTTTAAAGCCACAGATTGACAAAATACACACAGAGGGAAGTTCCGAAACTCCCCAAAAAGAGGTAATATTATTTTTGATTTAGCCCCCGGTACAGTGAGGCTGAATCATATCCTCCACCTGTGTCACTGCTCCCAAGTCACTTCTGTAAACACTTGGTCAGATGTTTCCTTGAGGGCAAATCCTTCATCAAATGCAGGTCTGCTGCTGACACAGTTTGGGGACTCCCTCTGTTGTACAGGAAGTGTATAAGGTGGCTAAATAAATTAAGTTTGGACAAAGTAATAAAACGCTGTGGACATCCACGTGGTGTGGCTCTGGCTGCTGCTTAGCAACGGAGTCTAGCAGCTGCACTGCAAAAAATGTCCCTACAGGTGCTTTAAATTCTCTCTTTTTTATAAGTCTCTGGATGTGTGTTTATGGCTTTCAGTTCACTTTCAGAAAATGGTTGTACAGAACGAATTAAGTAGATACTGACTTCTCAGTGTAAAACAAGAAACAGAAGATTGATTCCAGCACAGTTGTTTTCCTCCACAGTTTTAATAGAAAATTAAATAGAAGTCAAAATTAGACTAGGATCACCCAAAAAACCTATGTTATTCTTTTTTAATGCTAAACTTTGTTTACTTCAACACACCGCAACTTTACTCTCAATCAATCTATCAATTTATAAAATAAAAACCTTGCAGTTCTCTTGCCTTACGATGATGAATTTCTCTAATGCACTTTTATTTAAAACTGTATTACTGCAACCTAACTATGTTTTGCCTGTGCATTTGCATTTTAATTCATTTTATTTTAATTTGATTTTTGATTTATATTTTATTCTTAAATTTTGTTTAAACTTATATAAAGTACTTTGATTTGCCACTGTTTTAATGATCTCATTAGCTCTCCATTTATTATTCATTTACTTAGTCTATAGTCATAATGGCAGAAGAACAGCGACAAAAACAGGAGCACTGTAATGCAAACCATGATAACAAAAATGACCTCAGAAATGTCCACTTTACTGAACAGTCAACAGAGGTAGAAATCGTGAATATTATTATTATTAATACAAAGTACTTTTTCTTTCATTACACTGTTTTTATAATCATGATTATGTGGCATGTCAGTATTACACATGCTAATGTAATACATGTATATGTTAAGTATAGTGAAAAACTGTAATAATAATTGAGAGCAATGCATTTGATGTACATAGCCTATGTATGTCCACGGCAAAGCAAATATTAAATGTATTTTTTTTTTATAAATTCCTTTTCTTACGGTATCCTCCTCCTGTAAATCCTTCACCACTACAAGGATCCTGGTGTTATTACGTGAGTTGTCTGTTGTCACTCTGTGAACGCACGGTGACCCCCACAGTGAGCGCGGGACACTTTTTGCAGCGTGCGGGCTATAAAGAGAGGGAGTGGCGCTCTGGTTAACACTGAGGAGAGAGACTCCACACACAGGCAGCAGCACGGCAGCGCCCGGCCGGATAACATGATTAGCTCTCTATTAGGTCCGCCGCTGAGCTCCACTAGATGCAGCACAGGGATCATTGTGTGGGGAGAGAGAGGAGACACGGAGGGAAGAAGACTTCACCACAACACATGGATCTCCTTTGCTCCCTTTTGATCTGCTTAAAGAAGTTACCCGCTGTCAGCTTTTTTAATGCCCGTGCGTCTCTTGCACTGGAGCGCTTGTGTCACCGCTTTCTGCCTCAGGTAAGATTGTTGACGCTTTATATGGCTTATGTTATTCATGGAGGGATCTGACATAATGCTTGAGCTAATTATTATAGGAACAATGTGAAAGACATATGTCATAATTGATTGAAAAGTGTATCTGATTTTCCCTCTTGTTGCCTCATATCTTCAGATGAACTGACAGCCTCATGAATACTAAGCGCTTCTCCTTGAGGAGTTTGTACATGATGAAAGAGAAAAATCCGGGAAAGCCTCAGAGGAGTGATTCAGTTCCTTCCTTTCTCAGCCCTGCTGCGAGCTACTAGCTCCGTCCTTCCTGGTGATGATATTTGCTAACCTCAGGTGAACTCACACAGGAAGTGGGCCAATCTGCTCCGATGGGGTTTGACAATGACACCAACCAGACTCTCCCAGCCGTCGCCCCGTACAGCCTGCGGATCTCGCTGCCGCTCACTGTGCTGGTGGGGATCATGATCCTGTTGACAGTGTTTGGCAACGTGCTGGTGGTCATAGCTGTGTTTACAAGCCGGGCCCTGAGGGCGCCGCAGAACTTATTCCTGGTGTCTCTGGCGTCGGCGGACATTTTGGTGGCTACCCTCGTGATGCCTTTCTCCTTGGCCAATGAGCTCATGGGATACTGGTACTTTGGCGAGGTGTGGTGTGAGATATATCTGGCGCTTGATGTGCTTTTCTGCACCGCCTCCATCGCCCACCTCTGTGCCATCAGCCTAGACCGCTACTGGTCCATCACACAGGCCATCGAGTACAACTTGAAGAGGACGCCGCGACGCATCAAGTGCATCATCTTCATCGTGTGGGTCATCGCGGCGGTTATCTCCTTCCCTCCTCTAATCACCATGGAGAAAGAAAACAGCGAGGAGTACCCTGTGTGTAAGATCAATAACGATAAGTGGTACGTCATCTCCTCCTGCATCGGCTCCTTCTTCCTCCCCTGCATCATCATGGTCCTGGTCTACGTGCGGATCTACCAGATCGCCAAAAAGAGGACGCGGGCGCCACCGGGAGACAGGAAGCGGAAGGAGACCTCGAAGACGGCCACCGTCGCAGCCGCCAACCAGAAGGCGAACGGCGTCAGGTCTGGCGACACCGAGGAGCGCCTCAGCCACGAGAAGCTGAACGGCGAGCGGGACATCGAGCTGAAGGAGGGAGTGGGAGGAGAAGGAGGTGCAGATGAGGAGAAGGGCGAGGTCAACGGAGTGGACCTTGAGGAGTCGTCCTCGTCTGACCACAAAATGAAAAATCCCTGCTCGATCAAGAAGAAAGCGGCCAAGGGGAAAACCAAACTGAGCCAAATCAAACCGGGGGACGACGGCGTCCAAAAGCGGGTGGCGAGCACCAAGGGCAGCCGCTGGAAGGGCCGACAGAACCGGGAGAAACGCTTCACCTTCGTCCTGGCCGTGGTCATCGGAGGGTTTGTCATCTGCTGGTTTCCCTTTTTCTTTACATACATGCTGAAGACGCTGTGCGAGTCCTGCACGGTGCCCGACACGCTGTTCAAGTTCTTCTTCTGGTTTGGCTACTGCAACAGTGCGCTGAACCCCATCATTTACACGATCTTCAACAACGACTTTAGGAGGTCGTTCAAAAAGATACTGTGCAGAAGGGACACTAGAAGATATGTATGATGGACTCCATCTTTATGTACATACTTTTTTTTTCTACTATATTGTACATAACTCATAAACTACATTGACCATTGTGCATGGGTCACAGGCTTGTACGCTCTAGGTGTAACTGCTTGGAAAGGCTTTCCAGCATCTTTTCAAAACATCCACCACCCACAGCTTCAGCACCGATCACACAGAGAGGTCGAGACAGAACAGATCACCACAGTGAAACCATGTTTTTATCGTAAAAGTTATTTTTATTTTTATAAATGAAACCAACATAGTGAAGTCATGATATGTGTTGTACTTTACGACGAGTACGTTGTGCAAAATGACCTGTCTGAATATTTGTCTTTATTTTCCTTGTTATGGATACAGTATTGTGCCATTTTGTATGATATGATGATAATGACAGCGACGATGGTTCAGATGATGATGATGATGATGATGATGATGATGATGATGATGAAGGTGTGGGATACATGCTGGCTCTTTAAAGAATAAAACCCGTTTCCTGAACTGGTCTCAAGGCTCTACAGCAAGTTAAAGCATCAGCTTGGTGACGTTATCTCATTTAGTCTGTTACACTGTGTTGACACACACACACACACACACACACACATATTTGAATTTGCTCTTAAAATGGTATCTGGTGTTAAGAGAGAGTTTCCAAAATGCAAAGCTGTTTTACCTGTGATCCAAGTGAAGGTGTGAAAGCTTTGGTACCAGGAGGGTGAACCCACACGTCTCCTCGTGCAGTAAATTGTAGTATTGCAGGACCTCCAGTTCCTTTTGGTCTGTTGAGTCTGACCTTTGCATAAGATTAACAAGGAACTCGATGTCCAAATGTTCTCTGGTCTTCGGTTTAATTGCGCCGGTCTCTATTCTGAGATGTCAGAGTCCCAAAAATAACTCATCTTTAAAAAAAACAAATGTTTTACCTTCCCAGTGTGTATTTGCTTAGGCTTATCAGAGGCAGTTTATGAATCAATTGTGAATGATTTGTGAATACAGTGGCAATGCGAGACACAGGAAGTGGAGAAGTAACGGTTCGTTTGCTGCTTTGTGTTACCACGGTATGCGTCATTAAGGGAAGACATGGAGCCTGTCAAACCAGAACCTGATTGACTGCTTTCTCTCTCTCTCTTTCTCTCTCTCTATCTCTCTATCTCTCTCTCTCTGCTCAAGTCTGGGAGAATGTGTGTATTAAACAAAAGAGTGACTATCATCCGTGCAGTGAATACAGAGAATATAGCTTTTCCCAGTGGAGGGTGTTGTGAGAAATGAACATTTCAGATTTAACAATCGATGTAATAATGTCGTTGATGCCTATGTGATTCACTGTGTTTAAGTTGTAAAGAGGTCAGATGAGAGTCAACGGAGAGGCAACATTAAAAAGACATTATTCTGAGGGAGGGCTAAGGTGAATGCCCACCCCTGTCATGAGGTCAGCGTTGTTTAACTGATGGCATATAAGACAAGACACTGAGAGTCCTTCAGAGAACAACCATAAGGGTCTTCTCTCCGTGCTGCATGAAGTAAAGAGATTTGTTTCATCACACCGACTCTGTAATTCTTAAGAGATCTAGCAACTCTCAATATTTTAGAAGAATTTCTCTGGCAGCGAGTGAGTAAATGTGTTCCTTTTGACAGTCATAAAGGCAGGTGAGCAGCGCTATCCTCAGAAAGCTAAATGGTCCTCCGGAGAGTTTCTCTGACAGTATATCCTGCACCTCGTCTAACAGAGCCTGGTGTGTGATCGCATTCAGCCGGCGGAGTGTTTCCCAGCACGATTACAAAAGTGTTTGAGTTCTGTGAGAACGACGGAGCCTGTGTGAGAACGTGCGTGAGTGTGTCTGCAGTGCATATAAACACACGGGGTGAGCTCCCACTGGACAGACATGTTCCACGTTCAGTTTTTTGTGGGATGTTGGCAAAAAAAAAAGTCCTAGATTACTTACTCCAAACATAAGGAGCAAGCTTGAAAAGAGAGAAAAATGGTTCAATGAAGAGCAAATTCATTTAGGAGTTTCTGACACTGACAAAGCTGACATTTAAGGATAGGTTAACATTTTTTGTACTATGTCATAATACAATACTCCCATGCCCTTATTAACAGTGCATTTGAAGAGTTATTGGTATAATCATGGATCCTTTACACAAATCTCTTCTGAGTGCAACTCCAATGTATGACTCCAAACGATTGGGATCAAACGTGCAAAAACTTAAAGTAGGACTATGTAACTTTGGAAAAAAAAGTAACACATTCTTCCTCTTACAAAACAAAATTTCTCCCTTCCTCAATTTGATACAGCCTGACTTGGTCCGGTATGACCAGTAGCTGATGTAGTCAATATTAGCAAACATAATATTTGCTGTGGTTCAGTTTTCTGATTTTATGACTTACATACATACTTGTGCTACTTGTTACTTTGCATTTACCAACATCAAGTCATTAACACTTGTGGCCACTGTGGCCCTTGTTCATCAAACGTCACAATAAGCTTTAATAGATAAAGTTTATTTTAGGCTTCTTGCTGTGTGAGTTATTCAGATGAAGTGGTTATCTATATTCCGCAGACAGTGTTTCCTTGTTGAGCTGCGTGGCACAGGGACAGCAGTGCAACAACGGAATTTCACAACTATCTTTGGAAGCTAGTCACCCAATTTGGCTAACTCAGACTTTTAAAGCCTCATTTTAAATGACTTATAAATGCAGTCTTTGCACAGAACAAGGACTGTGGATTACATTGGAATCAAGCTAAGACATGATCTCCTCCAGGCCGGTATAGACAGGAGGAGCCTTTACATCGACTAACAACCCTTTTCATGCACATTTGGGCATTTGAGTATTGCTTTAAGACAGATTTGTGTGTGTGAACCTGTCCTTTAAAAATGTGAAGATGCACAGCGGGTTTGTCAGTGGATTTTTTTTGTGATAAATACGTGTTTGTCTTGTCTTGCCCTCCTTTTCCTCTCTCTTTGCCTCTCTGCACACACCACGTCAACAAGCAGCAGTGATACCATGAGGTATGACAGCTTATTGGAAGTAGCCAGCTGTTCAAGTCAGCACGCCTCTCTCCCCACACACACACACACACACACACACATACACACATACACACATACACACATACACACACATACACTCTGGGGGATATATCATCAGGTTAAAATGCACATCCATCTCCAAAATGCTAAGTGCAGCTACCATTCAAAGAGACAGGGACAAAATGTCAGCAGCCATGCAAAAATCATACATGACAAACAATCGTTTCCAGTTGGAGGATGTGGGTGTTGTGCAGGGATGACAGTCTGCGTTTGTTTCTGTGTGTGTGTGTGTGTGTGTGTGTGTGTAGATGTGGGAGGATGGCCTGCCTTGTGCACGTGTACTGTAGGTGTCCGGGTTAAAAAGGGTCATGATGACGATGAGTGTTGACCGAGGCACCCACATGCTCCCACCTGTACATCTTTCTTTTTTATTTTTTTTACTGTGACATTCGCCTATTCGAGGTGGCTGCAGCATACATGATTATTCACAGTGTTACTGATGACTCACTGTTGTTTTCCCCTACTTTTATTTGCTTGTCTTCAATGCGTCAATTTCACAGGACGTCTGTATTTGTCATCTAAATGACACTTTGCACCATTCAAGAACATATTATTCAAGTGGGATTATGTTTTCTAACATTCGGCTCATAGTTGGCTGTCAGCTCCTTACTCTTAAACGCGCCCCAGTCTCATTAACGGCGGCTGATGAGCTGTCAGGCCTCTGGGTCTGATTGGAGACCTAAAACAACGCTGGGCAGCGGATATTTCCCTTGGAAATAATTTGTCGAGACAAATCTGTTTTCCATGAGCTCATTATGGCCGAGAGCAATCAGCTCCCATCGTTCCCAGAGACCGCACAGCATTCTGCGACATGATTATTAGACCTGCGAGGTAATTTGCTGTGGCTGAAGGAAGCAGACAGTGCAGCGTTTGCCGTTGCATTGCCCTGCATAAAAAAAGAAAAACATTTGTGGAGTTGGATCAGCAGGGGCTCAATTTTGTACCTGAATTAAATCAGTGAAGTGGGGAATTTCAGTCACATAATAACAGTCTAGCATTTTTGCTCGATAAACGTTTAATGAGTCAGTGAATTTATCAAGTTTCCACAATGAATGATATATATATACATATATATAGAGGTGTATTCTAGACAATACATTTAAATGCAGTTACGCATATGCACATACAGTATATCCATTCATATACAACACACATACACACACAGGTACATTTACACATTGATGAACATCATTTTCATGAGCTAAGAAAGAAATGGCTCTTTTGTCAGCTTAATGCATTTTTCAGAAAATGAAATTACATTCTAATTGGTTTTGTGAGTTTTCTCGACCTGTAAATGAACACTTAATCCCTCAATTTATTTGAAAAACGCATCAAATTTGGAGACGATCACGCATACTAGTACATTATATCTAACTTCTATCTTGTACATATCTAAACAGCCAATCAACAGAATGAACATTGTCAAAACATTCGCTCTCTGTCTATTGACTTATTAGTATTCAGCACTATTGGAATGTGTGTCCCAGGAGAACGTCCTATTAAAAAGCCAATGACCATGATGGACACACAACGCACGAGGCTGTCACACGTCAATGACGAGTCAACCTGCCGATACGTCCGAGTGCTGTTTTGGCACAACGATGGTTAAAAGAGTATTACAAGAGAGCGTTTAACAGAGGTGGAAGATTAAATAAACAACATTTCCATCTCCTGGCACAGTGTACAGTGCTGTAATTATCGCAGATAAACGCCACAAAGAGTTGAGCTCTACATTATTCAGGCTCTTTGTGCTGGAACTCTCCAGTCTCTCCACGAGTGATGGACAGCAGAGAAGAATATCTGTTCGGTGACACAGGAGCAGCAAAGTCAGCGTGAGGCAGAGAGGGCAGTGGAAGTGGGCTGCTGTAGTGTCTGTAATGACCGTCTAGTGTGTGTTGATGGACTGGCCGGTGGGCGTTTGAAGGAGATTATACCTGAGCGCTCTGACGCAGCTCTTAATGACAGGGACTTGGCTGGTTGGTGAACAGTAGCTTGTTGTGTTTGTCATGAATTTGTTTTGATGTTTATCTTGGAACATTTCATACTGCAGCTCTGTGGTTTGCTTCTCCAGTGCCATTTGGACTGTTTCAGTTTATGTCGCCTCAATGTAAAATATGTTTCCAACTGTACAAACTGTACGGCTTTTCAATGAGCGATGCTGGTATTTAGAGAGTAGGGCGTCCGATGGCTTATATTTCAGAAAGATTTTTTTAATTTTTTTTGCATCTGATAAATACAACAATTCAATAATAATAACAAATGAGACACAAAATTGCTGAAGTTAAATGAACACTTTCACAATGTTATTGTCTGCATTGTCTCTGTTTGCTGCACTTATTTTAAATAACAAAATGCATCAACTGAAAAATGTCCACAGGTAATCACAAAACTAAACTTTGTAAAAAAAAATTAAATAATTTATGAATGAAAAATAAATATATTTTTAGTGCACTTAACAGCAACATTTATCAGCAGATAGCATCATCTCCTGGTGTGGGCTCAGTGAAAAACTTTAATAAATAAAGTATTGACATGGTGAGCGCAGGCATGGGCTGATAACAATTATCTCAAAATGGCATTAATTGGCCAAATCTACCACTATTCATAATTACACGATCATTGCTAGACTGATTATTTTATTTTTTGAAGCTCTATGTGAGAACAATAGTTCTAGTAGCACCCTGGAAACAGCTGCAGTTTGTTCGCGTTTAAAGCGTGTTTCACGCTCTCTGGTGCTGGCAGGTTGCTTTGAATACAGAATCTCATGTGGAATGGTAACATTGTCCTTTATCAATTGTGCACATTCATTCACAATAATTCATCATTTCCTGTGCAGCAATACTACATCAGACCACAATAGATAAGAATATGCAATTCTAAAGATTTGTATGCCTACTTGCAACCTATAAGAGTCAACTACAATACTGGTAATTGTCTAAGTTAATCTTTTACTATGAACCATTATCAAATAGACCTTTAAAGCCACTCTAGGCAACCTCATACAATAGTGGATGGTAGTCTGGTGGTCTAGTGGTCAGGTTTCCTAATAGTATACCAGACATTTGTGAGTTCAATACCAGGTCTGCCACCATTGAGCCCCTGAGCAAGGCACTTAACCCTGAGTTGCTCCAGAGGACTGTCCCTGTAGTTAGTTCACTGTAAATCACTCTGGATAAGAGTGTCTGCTAAATGACCTGTAGTGTATAAAACCTGAGTGGACTCTGGTGTTTTATAACAAAAAAGAAGCAAGGAGCTAAATATCTCTTCACAGGTACTGCTGTGCGATGTGTGGTCTTCAGAATCAGAATCAGAAATCCTTTATTAGTCCCACAGCGGGGAAATTTACATGGTCACAGCAGAAAGGTAAAAAGAATGCGCACGTTTTTATTACACGTGTTTTTATTTGGATTTGAGGGCAAATCTATGGGCTTCAGATAGTCGGGATGGATTGTTCTGTTTTGTTGCAGTCAAACTTTTAAAGCTCAGTAAAGCTTGGTTTGAAAACTGAAAGGGTAACTTAGCGCAAAACAGACTTTGTTGAGTCAGTAAATTAGACGTACAGTCACTTTATTACATTGTCTATCAAACCTGGTCACATTTTATAGGCTAGTGTTTATTGCAGCTGAAGTTATGTTCCTTTTTCCCGAGAGAGTCCAGCAATTCATTCCTCCATACGCCCCACAGTAAGAGTACCTACTTGTGAGCTAGTCGTCACATCATTTTAGGCCTATGCAAAGGCGACGTGTTGAAGATAAAAATGTCTCTTTAGTCAGTATTTTATAACATTAAATATTAGACTGTCCTCCCCCCAAAAAAACAATATCATAGTTTGTTTGTACAGGCAGCTTGTTTTTTACGCCCATATTTACGTTATATGTTAGGCGGTGCCCTCTACTGGTGGGAGTTATTATGACAGGAGCAAAGGAGGAAGTCAGGTGATATAGTGTAAAGAGAGAAAAAGCCAACGTAGGGTGGAGGTCTGAGCGGATGGATGGGTCAGACTAGTCTGACTCACCGGATGTAGACTGCGGGTGTTAGCCATGTCGTTGGCCACGTACATCAAGTAGCATTCTCCTCCCCTTCCGCTATCTGCACCTGCATTGATTTTCAAGGGCACTGTCTCTGCATCCTGTCCGTAGTGCCACCCAAGGCAACTGTGCTTTGTTTGAAGAAACAAGCCAGAGCGTTTTTGACCCTATAGCAGAATGATAGTACGAGGTGGAGTCAGACCTACAGTATCTCCGCAGCGCTGACACTATGCGAGACGAGAGTCAAACAAACACCACTGTTTGTGTCCCACGTGAAAGCAAAAGTCAACGTTGAGTTATTTTAACTTACGTACTTAAGGTGACCTACGTAACGTACTTAACTTACTTCACTTTTGTAACGTAGTTTCACTTAAGTACGTAACTTCAGTGACCTAACAAACATAGCCTACTTATTTGAACCCAAACCATGATCTCTTTGGAAGTAGTTTGGTTGGCCAAACCTAAGCAAACAATAACCACAAAGTGAAGCCAAACTGCAACGTTTAAATATGAGGTAGGGGCGCTAATTAAGAAAATGCTCCTTTAGGTCATATTAGAGGGTAGGATTTATATGACCTGGGTTGTTGTATGGCTTGAGGACTTGTTGTTACATATTCATGGCTAAATAAGCAATTAAAGTTACATTTAGAGAGAAGTATTATTTATTTAAAAACTGCGATTTGTGTGTGTGTGTGTGCGTGTGGTTTGATGATATTTTGTTGACAGTGGCCTGATTGGTGCATGTGGTAGTGACATCACAGTGTTTCCACTGAGAAAAACCACAAACATAGAAATGTCTCATGTGAAACAACCAACACTGCTCTAACATTGGCGGGAAATTGTGTGTTTATGTAGGAGAACTTATTGTAAGAAAGTCATTGAGAGGAAGTTTTCAGGGCCTTTAAGATAAAAGATTTGAAGACAAAACGTACCTCGTAGAGCTGTAAGGAAGCATAACAAACAGAGCTCGTTGAGCAGAAAAAGTTGCCATAGCAACAATAGTATGTGTTTTGTTGAATTACTTTCCCCGTTCATTGTGGGTCTCCTGTTCATTGGGAACTGTCTGAACTCAGGTTGTAAATTTACAGATTTAAAGGCCCAATTTCCACCTGGAATTTGTACTGTGGCCCCTCAGCAAAACGATATTGTGGTCAGGTCAAATTGCAAATTTGCATTTCAAAGTTCTTACAAAATACGACGACACCTTTTACCCTTAGACCCTTAAAACTCATCAAAAGCAGTAGTAGAATTACAATGTAAAGAAACAGAGTGACAATATTAGGTAAATAAAGTAGCCTGTTCTGGCTCAGTGCAAAAGACTATGAAACAAAAGTGTAATCATTAAGTCTCTCTGAGCTCAGGTATCAACAAAATGTGTAGTTGCCTAGTTTCTGTGGTTTCTCCTTATTCTTGTTCATACTTTCATCTAACTCATCCGTTTTATTTTATTTCTTATTTTTAGTGACACTCCTCTCCCTGTAAGACGGCCAATTATAAGAATGCAACTATGTACATAACATACACACTTGTTGAAACAATTTGACATGTTCTTTTATGTCATAATAGCATGTGCCCGTCAGCGCCTGGTACATATGAATAATTGATAAGGATGGTATTTCATTCAGAGGAACTATTGTACAAGTGGGACTGGGTGCCTGCAAATGACAGAAAAGAAATGCATTATAGGTAATTATCAGTATCATGGAAAATGTGTGTGTCAATGAGCATAAATCCTAATGGTGTAGAATATGAAGTGGGTGGTATCATGACAGAGAATCCATTTGTTTCATGGGAGAAGGATGGACGAAAATGTGAGTGGCTATGTAATAATGAGAGAGTGGAAAAGGAGGAAGAAGGACAGGAGCAGGGAGAGAGAGACAAGCATATCAACTCTCAAGTAGATTTGATATTGTGAAAACAAACAGCTAATTGAGACGAGAGCCAACATTCACGAGCAGCAGGTGTGTGTTGTGTGTCTGAGGAAGAGTGGGTGAAAGACACAGAGAAATTCAGAGAGAGTTAAGTGAGTACACGAGCCACTTTGGCGGGAACACAAAGTCCATCTCATCTATATGCTAAAGCCTTGCGATATATTTGCATGACAAGATGTTGAAACCTCTACAAGCTCAGCTCTGCTAATTCCTGTATATATCTCACCCTACTAAAACTGCTTTCTGCCTGTCATCTTCTCATGCAGCAGTCCCCTTTTTGTCAAAGCTGATGTGATTCTGCCTCTTCCCATCAATGAGAATAATCCTATTTCCCTGAGACAAAGGGCTCATCTTTCATATCAATGCAACTGGTAAATTAGTCTGAGGCCCAGGCATGGAAAATGGACATGATAGCCCATATTTATGGGTGAATTGGGTTATGTGGCTGGCAAACACAAATGGAAGAAAAAACACCGGTATTCTCTCTGGAACGCTCCCAGCAAATCATCATGTGTACATTAAACAGTGGCACGCCTGGCCGAACATGGGTTTAGAAACCCTGGAACGTTGTGCACGATTGAAAAAGTCATTACAAATACAGCTGCATATCGTATTGTGTCCAAACAGGGCGCAAGCAAATCTGCGCTTTCTCTCTTTGACTGACTTCATTTCCCCTCAACACAGATTCAGAGTGCCCCACGTTGTGTTTTGTAAAAAATAAATAAATAAAAAATAAATAAATAAATATTTTCCTCCCAGAGGGCGCTTACCCACAAATTGAGTTTAATGCTCCCCTGAGAGTGTGCGTTTGTAAATATTTGAGCTGAAAAATAATTGCTCAAGATAAATCAGGTGGGAGCCGAATGTTCCTTTGGAAAAGTGGCGGCTACGACTGGACTTTGCTACCATGTCGCCATTGTTCCTTCAAATGAAGCGATAACACAGGCTTGTTGCAGCACATTAGACTGCATTATGCTGTGTAAATCATAGGCTAATATTTGTGAAAGGGAACATAAGGCACTGTTCCAAAAACATAATATCCACAAGTAGTGCTGGTTTAAAAAGCGAGGGCCGATTATCACACAACAAAGCTCACACAAAACCGCTCACACAGCCATATCTGAGAGATTTTCCTCTTTGAAGCCTCCGCTCAGGTCGTGTTCAGCAGAAATACTTTTAAACTATGCCAATGAATTCATAGCATCCCTTTTCCCCACAAAGGTCAGCCTTAAAAATGGCTCTCTGAGCAAGTCTGTGGGGAACCACATCATTTGCTCTCAGTTTCACAGGGCACTATTAATCAATACAGCGCGGTGTCTCTTGGTGTGTTTGCTCATCCATTTATGCATGTGTGTGACTTCTATATGTATGTGAACTTGTGTAGGAGTTAGACTCAGACTACCACACATTTCAATTTTAATAGTAAAGCAAGATTCTGTTTTCCAGATCTGCTGCGAAGGCTGTTTTTCACCTTTAACCTCTCCTCCATCTGCCGCTTCCCTTCCCAGCCCATGTGGATATATTTTGAGGAATCTCCAAAATACCTGACACGTACACGCACATAGTTCAAGTTGAACTTCTGCTTTAATTTATGTCGTCCTTTCATTCTTTAATTCGTCCAGCTGTTTCGAGCAGTGGAGTTGGAGATGGGCTGCAAAAGAGATGCAAAATGGGAAAAACGAGACAGAAAGAAACGGCTATGCATGGGCAGCAGAGAGGTAGACGGCAGCGGGGAGAGGGCCTGGTTGTGAATACTGATGGGGTAATCATTTGTGTCTCGATTGTGCATGAAAAAGCTAGTCATTGTTGGGAGGGGGGAGTTGAGCTTCGGGGAGGACGAATTACTCAAGACGTGGGGGAGTTATCTGATGCAAATACAGTCATCAATCTCCCATAATATGCAGGAGGAGTAGAAACACATCTAAGAAGGACTCTCAGCACTTGGTTGGGCATTAGTGAAGAATCCCCAGATATAACGCTCAAAATGCATGCCCTCTTACTGCAGATGGATGGGAAAACCTCACAACCTTTGTTCCCCTTTCATAGAACATGTCATTGCCTCACAAGGCCCTTCTTGAGAAGTTGATCAAGGACCAGCAAGCGGATGTTTATATTCTGGCTATCAGTCAACATTATTCATCATTAACGTCCTGACAGCTAGAAAAATCTATTTCTTAGGACTTAACGCCTTGATAAAACTGTCTCTGAACATATTTCTATCAATATCTCTGCTGTCAACATGGGTTTTGACTGCGCAGGTGGCAAGTGGCTGTGTAGTAGTCCTTAACACTTGGAGCTCTGCTGAGTTATGATAGCGGCTGGCTCCTTCAGACTGTGTGTGTGTGTGTGTGTGTGTGTGTGTGTGTGTGTGTGTGTGTGTTGCCTCCTGCACTCTCCACATGGAGTCTGTCCAGCGCTCCACAGTAGTCTGTTCTCACAGGATTTCAACCATCCTGGGGGAATGAAACGATAAACAGCAAAGCTTATTCTGGAACTGCCCAACCCCGCTCTTCCTCCTCCTCCTCCTCCTCCTCTTCCTCCTCCTCTCCACGTCCCACCCTCCTCTTTCCTCTCCACTTCAATGTTCCTTTCCTCCTCTCCTCACTTTCCCTCTTCTCCTCTTCTGTAATTCTCTCTCCCCGACTTTTATTTTCTTTTTACCTCACCTTTCGTCTCCTTTTATTTCCTCTCCTTTTTCCTTGTCTCTTCACCTCCTCCTCCCCTTTTCTGGTCTCCTCTTCTCTCCTTTCCTCCTCTCTTCTTTTCTTTCCTTTTCCTTTCTCCTCTCCTTTCCTGTCCTATCCTTGCTGTTTCTTTTCCTCATCTTCTATCGATTTCCCTTCCTTTCCTCCTCTCGTCTACTTTACTTTCCTGCTCTTTCCTCCCTTTTTCTCCTTTCCTCTCTTTCATTTCCTCCCCTGTCACTACACATTCTCTTCATCCTCTCTCCTCCTCCTCCTTTTCCTCCTCTCGCATCTGGTGACCTCTCCTCCCCAGTGACTGCTTGACTAAGTGGGAACTTGTAGAAATATGAAAACAACTATCCAGACACAAGGCAGAGGGATGTGACTGCTGCGCGGAGATAATACTGTTGGAGTCCCTTCACACCACACAAGCACACTGTACGTGTGGCAGCAGGCATGTAAGCGCTGCTACGTTATTGTGGACAGGAGTTATGGCATTATCAGAGGGGGATTCGATTGCAGGGAACTTGTGCGTAATGTCAGGGACCTCCCAACGGTGCTGCATCCACACTCCCATTACACTGTTATTTTGCAGGGGGATGATGAACTTATCGTTCTGATGTGACGCTGGAGAGACACAACACCAACAGTACACTAACTGTAATATTGCAAGGCTTCACCGAGATAAATCCGCCGCAGTGTAAGAATAATTGCAGCTATGTGTACCCAGGCATTAGAGGGTTAGAGAGCCCAAAAGAGAAGGACGATGCAGAAAAAGAAACTCTTTTCTTGTTGTTTGGAGTAGACGGGACTCGTAACAATCTGGCTGTTAGTTGAAAACAATAAGGAAATACACCTGGGTTGACTCGGCAGATTTAGGGAGTGTGGAGGTATCTTTTCTCAACGAGGCCCGCAGTGATATTTGATTGGAGAGAGATTACAGTGTTTACGCACTCAGAGGAAGGTCTCTACATCTCTACACCATGAAACAAAGGTGATTGTGTGAGTGAATGAAGGACAGGAGCTGAGCCCCAATAGTGACGGTAACAGTAAGTATGTGTGTGTGTGTGTGTGTGTGTGTGTGTGTGTGTGTGTGTGTGTGTGTGTGTGTGTGTGTGGGTGTGTGTGTGTGTGTGTGTGGTCCACTCTTCTCTTTTGTGTTTATATTCCGAGGGCTATTTCACCCAAATCTCCTGAATGCTCCTGCTTTTATAGACTTTTCTTTTCTTAAGACAGACATTTCACTCACCATTTGTGATTTTACTGCTTGTGCCTTCAGAATTATCTTGGCTTTATTTTTTTATTCATTCTGCTCTGTGTTTTTGCCTAATTGCTTCCATGACTCTGGTTAGTTTGTTAAGAAAATCACTGATGTAGTGAATTGAACATTCATGCAATACGCATTTTCATTCTGCAAGCTGAACGTCCATTTCAAGCAATAAGCAGGAGAAGGATTTGATTAGAGGTCTGGATAAACTGCAGCAGCTGCACTGAGGCTCATGGTTAAAAGGAAAGTTTTTAGAAATGTTCCACTTGGCTGTCTGACAAGAACTGAGGAGATTCATATCTGTGCTGCTTGGATGTACTGAATGGCTACATCTGCTTCATTAACATTTACATTAAGGCAAGTACTTAAAGAACGACTTTGAGGTATATGCACTTTATTTCCATTTTGTACAACTTTATACTTCTACTTTATTAGGTTTCAGAGGGAAATATTGCACTCCTCACTCCACTTGACAGATGTTTTTGTTGGTCACCTGGAGGCAGTGGAAACAACTTGTAAACATAACATTTGCGTATTATCACCGTTTACTGTAAGTTGATATGGCAAACTTCTTAGCAAAAAGTTATTAGTTATTTACACATTCAGTAATTACAGAACAACATTACCGTCATTATGAGTTGTGTTTCTGGCCACCTGATGAATGTAAGTCCATTATTCACTCTATTTTAGCTCTGTTTTTGGTCTCTACCAACTCCTAATATCTGTCTCTTTAGCCGCTTAATGCTCCACTATGTTCACCAGCAAGTTGCTGTCTGTTTGTCTTTGTTTGGTGTTGGGCAGGCGTACAGGGCTTATCACAGCGGGAGGGAACAAAAGAGTAAAGTTGTGGACCAGAAAACCAAAACAATGAGCTAAAATATTCTCTATAGTTTTGAATGGATTGAATTGAACTGCAGCTAATAGACATTACTTGCTAGTTTTTAGCCAAGTAAAGGATTTTAATACTTCTTTCACCTTTCACTCTTGCTTTTGTGTTCAGTGAAGCTTCTCACTATTTTATAAGGAGCACATCCTGTTTGCATCTTGGTTGTAATCAAAGAGTAGAACATGTTGGTGCTGGGAGGTAGTGAGCCTTTTCTTTTTTTTCCTTCTTTTTTTTGATTAGACAACAGGAAACGATCCAAAAGACGCACTAAAAGTCACACTAACCTAAAATAACTTACAACCAATGTACGTCAAACAACTTTAATCATTACTTTACCACTATTTGTTCCTGTTGTCGTGCTGTATGTTGCACAGTTTTTATAGCTTTTAGTTGTGCGCTTTCTGTTCGTGTATAGCTGTTTTTTTCCCCACTGGACTTCCATGGTGTCACACACTGTGGTTGCAGAGATGATTTGAGATCCAAGTGTAAATCAAGTCTGGTTCGTAAACAGAATGTAAGAAGCTCACTGTCCTTCACGACAGTTCCTCCGAATGAAACGTCAAATATATCGTAGAAGGACACCCCTATCAGCAGGACGACATTGTTTCTTTGTTCCTTCCAAAATTAAATGTAAATCTGTTTTATGATGAGACAATGCTATGGTAAAGTTAATGGTTTGGGTTAAAATAAGGGTTAGGGTTCATCGTCATGGTTACATTAATAAACACGTTGTTGGGGACAGGGAACGATCGTGGACATGCTTTAAAAAACAAAACAAGGTTGACTGTGGTTTAGAAATGGAAAACAAACTGCATCCTGTTTTGAAGTCCGATGATTTGTTTACCCATCCATTCACCCTGAACTCCCTGCACAGACCTTGATATAAAAAAATTCACATTAAAATGGAAAGTTTGTGACAATACTACTCCATGATATGTGTCTGTAATATGATAAAACCTTGCCATGGTTTAGCACCCCAAACACTCAGCAAATGGGAGTCTTTATTTTTATTAATGGTAGTGATTTGTTGGTAATGATTACAGGGTTTTAAGGCCACAAACACACAGTTGTGTAGTGCGACCCAAATCCCAGGGTCTGTTCTGTATTTAGACATTATCGTTAAAAATGTCTCCTCTGCGCTGTGAATCCACATTACATCAGCCTCTACCTCTCTCTGCTCTCTTCTGTTTTTCTCCGAAACATGAGTAAATATCTAATTTGAGGAAATGGTTTCATCATCTGACACTTTGGCCTCTGTAATAACCGTATGCCACTTGATGCATTGTGTTTCATTCATCCCCCCATTGGGAGGTTGTTCTGGTTAGTGCTTGCTCCTAGCATAAGCCACGCATATTTCCCCAATATCTTTCTGCTAAGAGTTTGAGCTATTTGATCGGACAGTTCTACGCTGTTTCTCCAAGCTTTTCACTCCTTCCCTTGGACACTTGCCTTCAAACCTCATTATTGCTCAATAAGTATCAAACTCACGACCTCAGACTCCTCAAACAGTCTTATAATAGTCTGAGCTATAGTATAGAATGGATGTCATCAAAAACAATAAAAAGGCCAGAAATAATTCATAGTTTAGTTTTCTGTGCAAAAAGACATAGTATAGTATCTTATAAAAATGTAATAAAATTATCATAGTGTCGTTAAAAAAGGTCATACAATATTCATATTATAGTATTTCATAAAATGTCATAAAAAGTCATGAACAATCAAAGTGTAATATTTTATAAAAAAGTCCTTGAAAGTCATTAGTATTTCATGAAATATGTGCTATAAAGTTGTATATTATGCCATAGAAAAAGTCATAAAAGGTCATAGTATAATATGTCTTAAAAACAATATTACTATTACATTACATACTATAGGAGGTCATAAAAAATGTCATAAAAAAAGCAGAAATCATAAAAAATGTCATAAAGAAATGTCATTAAAAATGTCATTAAAAATGTCATTAAAAAAACTCATGAATCCTAGAATCTGTGCCACTGGCTCCTTATTGCCACGGTCAATCCCACTACACCACCAAGCACAGGAACTTTTTCTCTGAGTGCATTTAAACCACACAATTCCCTCGCCCTCCTGAACCCACAACCTCAGACTCTCCAAGCAGCAGCCCAGGTGACACTGATAACACACCTTGTTATGTAAAAAAGAAACTCTGATGGAAATGCGTTGATAATGAAACGGAGAGCGACAAAGAAAAGCAATACGACTTTTCACGAGTTGTAATTCTGGAGGAAGAACAGGGCGTTCTTTACTTTACCTGACATCCTGAACACCGATTGTAGCTCTTTGTTTATCAGTAAAACTTTTGCTGAATGTCATGAATATTTGTAAAGAGGTATGAAGACTGCACACTGTTTAAGACGCTTTATTTGTAATGTAAGACATTTTCTGT
This sequence comes from Bovichtus variegatus, assembly GCA_943593645.1. NCBI lineage: Eukaryota > Metazoa > Chordata > Actinopteri > Perciformes > Bovichtidae > Bovichtus > Bovichtus variegatus. The sequence goes on from CALSCE010003134.1 coordinate 10,735,100, forward strand.
CTTTCTTTTCTAGCCTTCTCTACTCTCCATATTCTCTAAATCTCAAAGCAGACAGCTAAACAATACTCTTCAGTGTTTGATGTCGAAGCGTTTTCCTGCGGTGCCTCTGCAACACAACAGCGTTGTTGTTTTCGAACAATTAGATGAAGCCTGGAAAACGAGATTAACACAATTAATTACCATACTGATTGTGCAGGTATTGCATTGTAGCACTTTTCAGCCTTGATTTTAGCAGGCGCATTGGCAAAGAACACCTGTTATGTAGAGCAGCAGCCCCCGGGGGAGCCACATTCATACCTGAGAGCTGCCCAGTACAGCCAGTCCCTCACACTGACGTTCACTGGGCAGCTGCTGGGATCATCAGGGATTCACTTCAGTGTGTAATCTGGACGGTGAGATACTTCATAAATCATGTTAACATAACTAAAAACTTGGTGGCGTATCATGAATGTATGTATATATCACTATGTAGTCATCACACCTAGATATTTCCAGCGCAGCTGTTGTTTGGTGGTGTTTTCAGAAAAAAAAAGATTCAGCGTTTCACATAAATATGCAGTAGCGGTGGAAAGTCCATTTTCGGTCACCAGTTTAATAACCACTGCTGGGCGGCCTTTAACCCCTATCTGCTGCTGCGAATGAGGCTTGTTAATACTAATGCACCCATTCATAAAAGTTTAATGAAAACACATGGTACATTAAAATATGACACAACCATAGAAATCTGTCTCAGAGAAGGTAGAGACACCGATGTCTGTCCCACATAGTCCCATTCAGTAGGCTCTGACATGTTGCCAGGATCTTAGGAAAACTGAGGCAAACTTTTATTTGAATGGAGAAAATAATAAACTAATATTTTCCCAAATGGACAAATTAATATGTTATTTGTCTCCACGCTTCCACAAATAAAATTGGTGTTGTTTGGAAAAAATGTTAACCCCCCCGCCCCAACCCAAAATGAGAGACATTATGACCTCAGTATGACCTCCACAATCATGACCAGATCACAATTGTTTTTTGTTACATTAATATGCCCATATTTCCACCTTTAAGACAGATCAATCCTCAGAAACAGTGAGTGTGATATGTCGGGCTGATAAAACCTCTCTGTCATCTTTTCTATCATCTTTCTAAACATCAAACGACGACAATGGAAACGAACTGAGGACAGTGTTTCTGTGCTGATGTTTATGACATGGTGGTAGGTTTTGTCTGGACACTCCAGATTTGATTTTATGGCTTGATGGTGTACATTCAATAGACTTTGGTCGGAAGAGCGCTCTCTTTGCTTTGTACATAAAGGGAGAATCACTCAGGCGGAGGTGGACAAATAAAGCATGAAGGCAGTGTGACAGTACAGAGCAGCAGCAGAGCGTGCTGACCATGAACAAGCTGGAGGATGATTGTAGTCATTTATAAGGATACGTGTGAGAATGAAATGAATGTAGAATTTATTTAGCTGATTAATAATGTAATACAAATGCGCAATGATGTCTGCTTTGTGCACTATGTGTGCGTATTACTCCCAAGCTAAAAAAAACAACAACACCAACATATATGTACAAGATAGAAAAAAAACAAACGTTATATTAACTAATAGTAAGTGTCAAAGTAAAGCGTTATTAGCATTATATCTTTAAGGCAATACAAAATTAGGATTTTTTTATTGTTCTCTCCAACACCTGCAATAATGACAAATGTGTTTTTAATAGCTACCCACATGTGTGTGATCGCCCATATGTTCAATGTCAGTTGGAGCAATTAAAAAAGAAGTCATTAACCTATGCTGTATTTTATTCTTTTTAAAGATACAAAGAATTGTAATGTATACATCTATATGTATGCATTTTCTGAAAATCAAGCGAACAATGACATCACAGTAGCACCATATCTCCCTCGCAGTGTAAAAACATCCTAAAAGCGAAGAAAACAAATTGAAGCAATACTTACATTTTGTAAAGTAGTTTTCTCTGTTGTCTTTGCATGACTTCTCACATTCGATCACTGCGATCCTTCTACCATTGGGACACTGCAGAGAATGTCAGGCAACCTGAACTCTTCACTACACTGAACTATGAAGAGGTTTGAGACAAAACCAGAGTGTGTTTTTGGCGTTTCTACTGGACCAGACGTTCAGATCTAGTCAGTAGGAAAAGATGCAATAGGTCCAAGTAAATACAGCTATTCAGAATTTGTCTAATTAGATTTTTTATGACTTATATCAGAGTGAAAAGAAGTTCATCATCGAAGCTATGAGGCAGAGCTCTCTCTGGGGTTTTAATGAGGAATGTGTACAATCAATCAAATCAATCTAATTTTTATTTATATAGTCCAATATCACAAATGACAAATTAGCCTCAGGGGGCTTTACAATATGTACTGCATACGACACCCTCTGTCCTTAGACCCTTGCAGTGAACAAAGAAAAGCTCCACAAAAAAACCCTCAATTTACGCGGGAGAAAATGGAAGAAACCTCTCTGGGTCTCTCTCCCAGGACGGACAGACGTGCAGTAGAAGTTGTGTGTACGGAATGAACTGTATGGAAACCAAAGGGCAACGAAAAGTCTTTTTCCCACAATGTGACAAATGTGTGCTGAAGAAAAATAACCCACAGAAGTTCAAAATGTCAAAAAAAAAAAAAATCCCCTAAAGACAACGTTTTGCAGCGTTCTACCATCAATATGAGAACCTTTTGGCTCTTCCCTTTATTTTCTGCTCACTTCTGTGATCACAAACTGTTCATGACCTCAGGCCGGTGACATACAATAACTGACACATACAATCTTTTTACCACTGTACGTCACGGTGCAGTGGACAGATTCTCGTGTCAGAATCATCCTGTCGATGTGTAGGAGACTCTAAATGTCACAGTAAATGTTCAGCTATACATCTATACGAGCACAGGGCTGTTTTCCCTGCCTGTGAGAAAATAGCTACGAGAGATGAGAGCTTTTCATCTGATAGATGGCGACAGCTCGTCACCGCAATGAGAGCGAGTAAAGATAATGCTCCTTAACATTGTCTGTGCTGAAAGTTTTCTCCAAGCCACCGAGGAGACATTTAAAGAGGGCTAAACCTAATAAAGTCTGAGCTGTGAGGACTGCCATTTGTCAGCTGCAGAGTATTTCATTACCACAGGAGGCTTCATCTGCCCTCGGCATCACTCATACGCGTGTGAACCAAACCTGCCAGCGGGCACATAATCAGAGGAATGGAGACAAATATTCAAAAGACGGGAGAGGGAAAGCCTTTTATTGACACATAAAGTATTATCTGGAAACGACTATTATTATTTAAAGATAATCAAAAATAATTTGACGTTCAGCTGTGCGGGTTTTTATTGTGTTTGAATAATGGCCTCCGAAAGTGCTGGATGATTCGTAACAAATGAAAACCGGTTCTGATTGGAGTTGTATGAAAACTGGGCTTTCATTAAATAAAGAAGTCGGCTGTAGCTTCTCACATCCGAGTTAAATTTACAAAGTTCACAAAGTTCCTGTTGATAATCCATCAACAGTTTTATGACTTTTCTGCTTGTTGTCATGCTCTCTCCTCCTAACGCTGACAGTCGTGGGATTTTCTGGGAGGCAGCCTCTTCCTTTGCCCATCGATTTTCTGCAGCAGCTTGTGGGCTAATTGCCCTTATCAAAACCATGACCTGCTAAATGATGGCCGCATTTAATCGGCTGCGCTCTCGCCAGCAGCTACTGACATTTAGTACAATTAATTAATGCAAAGACCACAGGGGGTTGGTATCTGCTCCGCTCAGTTAAGATGGCAGCTTTCGTTATGTAACACGACCAGCCGAGGCCTCCGAAAGGGGGAGAGTTAGCACTTGATATCTGAAGCATTTGAGACGCTCAATTAAAACAATTAAAAGCTTGTTGGTTTGAGAGGAAGGTAATGTGAGAAGCCATGTGGAAACTGTGAGGGGTCCTCGATCTCATTATCTTGCACTATTGTACTCAAGCTTTTATCTACTTTGAGTTACATGTGCAGCAGCAGGAATTGACCATTAACTAAACCCCTCCAACGAACAGCCAATGGCCAATTATAGTTTATAGCTGAGATTCTCAATCGTTTTTTTAGCCAAGGACCAAGATAGAGCCCAGATAGAGACCCCCTCACGTCGCTTGGAATGATTTGATGTAGCTGGTTTTTTTTGTTATGTTACACTTCTATAGTCTTAGTTATGTGAAAGAACAACACACACATACACAGAAATGTGTAAATAAGATATTAGACATCTCAACACAGAATACCAATAAAACGATTAAAGAATAATTCTATTACGGTAATTTAAATGAATGAATCTGAAAACCTTTCACACCCCCCCTGGCAGAGTGCCACGGACCCCACTTTGAGAATGACAGGTTTGTAGTAACCAGTAAGTGTAAGGAATTAAACATTACGCCTATCTGCTCTGATGTCCAGCTAATTACCAAACTCGCTGCCTTCACATGGTAGTAAATGTTCTCTTGGCTAACCGCGAGGTGAGCCTTGCTGTGAAGGCAGCGGGAACAGGAAAACAACGGCACAGCCAGTGCAGAGCGGTTTTTTACTGCTGATCATGTGAAAAGCAGCTTTACTTCTTATCCTCAAAGCCTTTTGTCTCGTATACGTGTAACATACTGTTTGAACATACAAACAGCAAAACATGACTCGAGCCTGTGAGTTGCTTGTGCATGAATGTTCCTCTAAGCATGAACACCATTTCCATCACATTGTCCTTGTCACACTGCATTATAGTGTTAACTGGCTTTACACTGAGATACATCATCTACTGGTGAGGATGCTAACTTTTTAAAATAGAAAAGAATTGCTTTTTTTTTTTTTTATGGACAAAAATGATGAATTCCGCCTGGAAATGAAAGGGACCTGTTTTTTTAATACTGCGTGACCCAAGGTTTAAAAAAACAACTAACAAATATTTTCAAATCTGCCAACGCTATCATTATGAACTGCAGGTGCAGGGCTGGATTGTAAAGCTTGTCAGGCAACACACTAAGAGTAAACAAAAGGATGGATTCCCACATCAGCAACATGACTGCTAGATTCACAACTCATTTGAAAATATCCCTCCGACCCAAAACGGTGTAAGGGAAAGAAATGAAAAACAATGGAAGCAGAAAAACTCATTTTTATCAACTGCAGAGCGCCTTATATTGGTTACATGAGAGAACAGATATGAGAGAACAGATACGGCTCACTGGGGAAATTAATTTGACTGTTCCACCTTAACATTACAACCACAGCTCTGACACTGACGCACTGCACATATCTGTTCAGGAAAGGAGGGGAAAAAAACCTCCACTTTCACAGAACAGCAGCTGAAACCCTCCAAAACCCCATTTAATCGTGAAATGAACAGGTGTAATTAGCGATTAATGCTTGGCCGGGTTTGTGTTTGTTTCACCGTGTTCTGGCTGTGTTTGCTCCTGCTGCTCTCCATCTGTCATAAACAAACATGTTTGCCCCTCAGGTGTAAGTGGCTTCTCAGGTTATTTGTATTTGTGGTCGCCATCTTCTGCTGCTCCTTTAATCTGCTGGTATTTGTGCTGCTGATCTCTTTTTACTGTTTTTCGCCAGTTGCTAGCCTCATTGCTTCATCTGCTGCACTTTCCCATTCTTGCTCTGCACAGTGTTTTATTGGTCTTTTATTTAAATACACAACATGAGGAGGCTCATTTCCTCCCCAGGCCATCTTTATCAAAAGACAGTTTGCTTTTTAATCTACGTGCCTGTATGCTTGAAAGTTTCTAAATGTCTCACCATGAAAACAAATGCTGGATTCGCATCTGCCACTCTCCTCTAGAAAGGTGTTATGACCCACACAAATGCACTGTCAGGGCTTCTACTCTGCAGCGTCAAGCTACGTATTCAACACAGAGGCTGTTGTAGTTTGATTGCCTACTGAAATTTATGTAATAATCATATGCCATGTGGCATCTTGTATTTCTCTCAGCTCTTGTTGTCCTGCACTGTAAACCAAGGCAGAAGCAGCCCAAACTATTCCACCATGGAGGGAGACTATCCTGGATTGAATGTTCCAGCTACACAAAAGCCATAAAATCACAGGTTGCCAAATGATTTCTTGTCATGGCTGAAAAGAAGGCGAGACGAGGGCACAGTTTGAATTTTAGAAAAAGGAAAAATAATCCCTGTGGTGCACAAATAGTAAGGCAAGAATGAGATGGATACATGTGTAAAGTTGCAGGGCACGATTCTATAAAGTCAATGCAGCAAACAAAAGCGAGCTAGAAAACAGCATACTGTTGGGAGTTAAAGAGTTGAACTGTTAGAAGCCCCAGGCCAGCATGTGAACAAAAGACAAGAATTAAACGGCAAAACCCTGCTAGCCGCCTCTAGAAGCTACAATGTCAAAATCATAACAGCTAGTAATAGGAAAGACCTGCATCAATCGTTTCATATTAACAATGTAAAAGAAGTCTCTCAAAGTGACAAACCTATACGTGTGTAATATCAAGGCTATGTAAGCAGCTTGAGCATAATTTACCCCCAAAACCATCAAGATATAAATCATAATTTTATGTTGCAATATCATTTATATGGCCTTAAACGGGCATCTATCTAGGACCAGATCAGAGAGGCCAAATTGGCCGGAAACACAAGGTCAACTTGATGCCAATGTTGCTTTGTCTCTGCTGCATGTATAAATAAGCAACTGTTTGCTAGCACGGTCGTTATAGCAATTGAGCAATGTTATGTTTACAGCTGGTTGCCACCAAGTGAAAACAATATCAGTTATTGCAGCGTAATATCTCAGCCTGAGGGAGGTGTAGGACTGAGGAAAGCTCAGGCTGTATTTGATGGCAGAGGTTTTGATATTTAAAATGATAACGCGCCCTGATAGTGGTGCAAGAGAAATAGTCGGAGGATCACCAAAAACATTGGAAAATCACCATCAATACCTTATCAAGTGTTGATCGGGGGAAATATTGAATCGACCTCAATGCTACACAAAATATCAGGGGCTCACAATAGAAATTGGAAACCATAAATATCCGCAATGTAATTCTGCAAATCTTGGCAGCAGTTGTTGAGGCACCAAAGTGTTGCACAAAGTGAATAACTAAACAGCATTGCCTTCTTATGCCCCGTCACAAGCTAAACACAAACAAACCAACAAGAAAACAGACGAGGTGATTCAACGCTGAATAATAGATTTGAAAAAGATGGGTCTTTTTTGAATTCTGCATTCTGAATTATTTAAAATAATACATTATGATAATGATAACATGTAAAGCATGCCAACATACTACAGCTGCATATCTGACACAATTTCCACCGAGGCCATCCATCTTAACAGTACTTTTCTGGGAGGCAAACAACGCTGTTGCTTTTGTAGCAGCGTGTTTGATGTTGTTGCTACCCACCTCACAACTTACCTTAAGAGACTTAAGAGCTCTCGAAACCTGATGGGAAACAACAAAAACATTCTAAAAGCAAGGCCTCGAGGAGAGCTGCTGCAGTGGGCTACAGAACATTTAAGAAAGAAACCTCACAAATGAACTGGAAAATAACAGCAATTCCAGTCCAACAGCTTTTTGAGACAAACATTAAACTATAATCGCGCTTTAAACCTAATCTTTAAAGTAATCTTGATTCTGGTACAGGCAACACATAGAGAAAGAAATACTAACTTATACAAATGAAAACTAATATCAAAGTTTTCGAATACCAAAAGGTTTTGATTCACTAAACTTTACTGTTCTTAGAAGTAATACAAAATAAACATAAATAAGAAAGTTTATTGAGTTTCAACTGTTTAGTGGAGGGGGAGCTTTTACCAGTCAGGAGGCAGTTTAATACAGAGTTTTCCTTTGATTCCATTAGCTTGTGGCCAATGAAACGAGTCAGATATGTTTTAGGAGTGTGTGCATACTGAACTTGTCAGGTGTCCAGAAAGACAACTCAAATAGGATGATGATATCTCTTTGTTTCTGCTGTAGGACTATGAAGAGAATTTTTGGCCAATTCGCTGGCTGTGACAACTTGATATGCGAACGGCTAATTGCTGTGAGATTTTATTGTAGACTCTCTGCTCCCTATAGTGTTGGAAGATTTATTAATGTTGCTTTAACTACCAAAAGCAATTTGCTTCTTACCTGCATTTCGACCTCGCCTACATCATTTAGCTAACAATCTGAAAGCATGTCCTCGAAAACCCTCCCATCAAAGCTTTGGAACTACATTTGTTTTCACTTTTCAGCGCACAGAACTTCATGTTGTTCAGCAGCAGTACTTTTAAAATTACCCGAGGATACATTTTCCACACCAGTATTCAGAAGTTCTTCTAACTGTAATGTTCTCATTTAGTTCAGTCAGTCTACCCTTTGTTAACTCCTCCAGAGGACTGTGTACTGAACTCCTGAAAATGATTGGCGGCACAGTGAATGCTGCAGGCTTGATGTTTTTGTGTAAGAAATTCCACAATGTTTAGTCTGCATCAAATCAGATTGATGGCTCCTGGGGCGTTTGATACGTCCAGTATGGCCTTGCTGAGGACTTTCTAGCAGACACAGAGGAGGCATCCAACAGCCTTTTAATTATGTCAATACCTCTGCCTTTTTACTTTGGCAGGCACTTCCTCTCTCTTCAAGTCTCTCTTTTCAAACTCTGAAACGCTTGTAAAAGCTGAACATTTCTATAAGGTATTTATATTTTCAGCCTGCTTCTGTTGGTCGTGGAAGATGTGACACCGATTCCACTTAAAACATGACCTTTAAGACACCACAGCACTCTGTTGAAAGTACACTAAATTTGGCATGTCGATGGAGAAAAGCCATGAAATTGTTATTAAAAGTTTATTAAAAACAAATCAATGCATGTCTACACAGAAGGAAAAGGAAGGACACATCTCTGCTGGCACAACAATGATGAATGATGAATTCAGGTCATGGAAGAAGTTTTTTTTATAATTCTAAAGGAGAAGAAATAAGAAAAGAGGTAAAACTTCTCCCACAAACAGCAAAACAACAGCCACCCTTTCTGCTTATTGAGGACACTTATGCAATCATTTACACCTGCGTTTTCAAAACAATACTTCACTATTGCAATGAGAACAAAACAACTTTGTTGAAACACAGTCACGGTGAAGACATTTCAAAATGACCCCCCAGTGTTTAAGTAAAACATATGAGGACATATAATTAAGGTTATACACTTTACTTTTCAATCACAAATACCAAGTGTTTTATTTCAAATGATATAACTGACTTTTATATTACTGATATAAAAACCCTCTGGCTACTTATTCAGGCTGTTGGAAAACACTGAGTGGGTCAGCGCCACAAGTCTGCAGAGAAAAGCTTTTTTTCCAGAACACCTTGAATCGATCTTGGAGAGTAGAGTGATCACAGAGACAGTGAAAGCAGGTTGGGAGGGGGTAGAAGCAGGTTGGGAGGGGGTAGAAGCAGATTCATCATGGTTTCATGAACGCAGAGAAAGTGAGCATGAATGCCCCTCACGTATAGCCAGGTGCTCTGTTCTGACTCTGTCGGCTCTGCAGAACACCAAATTGGCCGATCACTGTATGACCTTGTTGTAGTCAGAAAAGCCTCGTACCTCAGCGAGGTAAAGATCAGAGGAGAGGCTCGGAAACAATAAAGGCTTATTGTGAGCTGTGGATTGTGCAGGTACTGTATATAATATAAAGAGCGTGCGTGTCTGGACTAAAGTGTAGTGAAGTGGCACGTTTTAGAAAACAGGACTTTCTAGGATTGCTGTGAATTATTATCAGCTTTTCACATCTAAGAAGCCAAGTGAGAAGGTACATAATGAAGGCAGTTTTGACAGAATAATACATTTTACATTACAAGAATAGTTTGACATTTTGGGAAATATTCTTATTTGCTGACTTCAATATCGCTCTCATGTCTGTAATCTGTTAGATACAATGGGCAAACCTCTGTGTCTCAAAAGAGAAGCCAATGCAGAAGTGCCTTAAACCTGAATATTTTCTAATGGCCAGCAGGGTGCGACTCCACGGATTGCAAAGAGAAGTCTGATTGTATAGAAGTCTATAAGAAAATGACCCTACCTCTCACTTGATGTATTACCTCAAAAAACATTTTCAAATCGAGTCTATGGTCTCAAGCGCTAGTTTCACGTCTTTTTCAATACAGCACGATGTTTAGTTTGTAAATGATGATCCCATTTAGAGTAAAAGAGACAATAAAGCAGGGTATTCTTTGGGGCGTGGCTAGCTTGTGATTGACAGGTCGCCACCACGGTGTTATCCGATTTGGGCGTTTCCGTCGAACTTTAACTCTTTAAAAGTGCGTTATTAGTTTGTGAAAGTTAATTGTAACAAATTGACAAACTTGAGGCTTAAAAACCTTAGTCCAATCACAAAATGAAAAGTCACACTGTACTTTGTGTAGCATAATTTCTGGTATCAGTATGAACTGTAGAGCATCAGTGAACATGGTGTTACAGAAAATGTATTTTTCTTTTCTATTCTTCTACAATTTCCTGTTAAAGAAATGTGTGATGAATCTCTTTGTACATCTCATTATGCTGTCATGAAATACAGAAAGCTATGAAAATAAATGTTTTTAGCGCATACTTCTCTGATAAACCACATAGCGAATTCAACACCTACAGTTTCCAGTAGAGAGCTGTTTGTTTAGGCCAACTGTGTATTCAATGAGAAGGCGTTGAGCAATTTCGTGTTTTGTTTGCGATGGTACGCCTCTCACCTATTCAAGTACAGGAAAATGGAGGATTTCTCTTCTTCTCTTTACCCTCCTGAGGATGAAAGGTGGGCTGCTTGGCTTTCTACCAGAAAACCGGTGCAGACAACACCTCTGACGTCACACACGTACATATTCTGCATGTGGGATGAGTATACAGTAGATGTATAGCATGTATTATGTAGATGTGGAGGAAGATCATTTGGAAGAAAATGTTGTTTACCCACTATTTAATATCATACGGCTTTCACGCATGATAACTGGTTTCTTCTATTTTCATAGTGATAAAGATAATGATGCATCATTTTTTAAATACTCCTCTCATGCCCCTCAATTTGTCAATCCCGAGCCAGTTTTCTGGAACTTTGAATAACATCAAAATAAAGTGTGAATTGTTTTATTGCTTTGTTGAAAATGTGTTGGATGCCTTTGTTTCCCTCGGCCTCTGACATCTCTCTCACTTATCAGTGCTGCTGAGTACACTTCAACACTCTTTGTTTTCATCTCATGAATTTTTAATCCACCCATGGTCAACCTGAAAGAGAATATTGACTGAATTACAACTTGTAAAAAAAATTGGTAAAGCATTGAAAGATTTGTTCTCACATGCACTCGGTTAACCCTGCATTAGCATTACTTTTACTAAAACTGAGCAGTAATGAGTCGTGTGGTAGTAGCGTGGGACGTGCTTTGACTGCAGCAGCGCCATGAATTTTCGGCCGCTGACACTTTGGCTCCCTGGTCAGGATTCAGATGATTTTGTGTTTACAGCTTGTTATGCTGCCCCTGAGTGGCCAAACATATATGAATGCTGCTTTAAATGTGTTTGCCACGCTTCCTTTAGAAATATTCTTTAATAAATGTTTTCTACTCTTTAACAGGCTCTGATGTTGTTGCTTTAATTCTTTATATGTCATGTTTACAGCTTAACATCTTGGTCTTGCCATTGGCTTAATAATATGGGTGGGATCAGTCAAATCACTTAAGTTGCATGTCTTGATGTTATATACTGTACATTAGGTGCCGTACATAACAAAAGGCGGTTTAACAGAAGAGGCAGTTTGCTCCTCTAGTCGCTGCTTTAACTTTATGAAGAAATAACTGTTGATGACACTGGGAGGTTCAGTCCCCAATAATCACATTGTACCTTAAGTGCTATAAAACTCTAAGCAAATTTTAGTTGGTGCGTGAAGTGTCAACTGCATCTTTGTGAAGGTCTGCACAAAGATAAGAACTAATCTTGTTAGGTGCAACACATTTATTTTGCCACTCCAATTAAAATGGGAAAAAACTCAAAAATAAAGAAGCAATCAAAATCGAAATTACTTTAGAGCTTGTCCTCAACTGCTGTAATGAATGCAAGGTTTTCTACAAGCATCTCTTTTACTTAAAAAGAAAATAAATACGGAGGACATTTGAATTGTGGTAAACAAGTTCTTGTCACATTAAATTGGCCTTTGACGGTGAATTAGTCACATCATGAATTCCCAGCAAGTACATTGTGCTTGGATAAACAGATGAAGACTAGGACTGTAAAATGCAAAACACTGGAAAATTAGAAGGGCAATCTGTCCCAACCTCCGCAAAGGCCATGCCCTATCTTGTCATGTTAACGAAGGTGCAAAATAACTTGTTTATCCGCCCGTAATGAGTTCTTCCTTGGCATGTGCTGCACCCTTCGAAACACCCCGCCTACGCTGAGGGGGCACTACCTGCAGTGGGAAACCAAATTCTGAAAGGTACCTGGTACCAAAAGTGAGACAATCCATACCATGCGATGGTGATGCCAACATGCTCAGAATGACGATGACAGATGCAGATGTTAAGCAGGTGCACTGTATTGTTTACCATGTTCACCTTCTTAGTTTAGTGTGTCAGTATGTTGACATTAGCTAGTTAGCGCTAAACACAAAGTACATGTACATACGAGGCTGACGGGAACGTCATTCTTGAAATATATTGATATTAGGACACATTTATATTTTCACCTGAAGATGATGCTAGATGATAAGTTATAAGATCGCGAGTTATTACAATTCATCGTGAAGGGAACATAAATGTGTATGCCAAATTGTATGGCAATCCATCCAATAGTTGTCGAGACAAATTTCGACCTCATGGTAGCCTTAGAAGAAAAGTCCGGGGATTACCAAAGTCAGTAAGATACAACCTCTGGGAACCATCTACAACCACCATCCATACAAAATGTGCCAATCCATCCAATAGTTGTTGAGATATTAGAGTCTGGACCAAAGTGGACGACCAAAGACGGTATACAAGAAGTGAATATAGTCACCATGACGTCACCCACTGGATTATGGAGAAGTATGGTCATTTTCTATTCTTAGCTGACATTCACTAGCTGACATTCACTAGTAGTGCATGTACGCAGTGTTGATACCCTCTTCAGGCTTCAGGTTCTTGCTCATATGTGCTCTAACCTCTAATCATCATGCGAGGTCAAAATGCCAGATCAGGACTCCTATAGAGAGTAAGTGATTGATGTGCATTCACAGTAGGTCCTTTAAAGCAGTGAGGGGTTAAGTGGCTGTAAATATGGACTATTAGTGAGATTTCATGACTCTCATACTTACGTGTACCAGATCCAATGGTGCATATATGAGTTCATGTCTAAGTCATCTATAACGCTGTTAACCTTTGAAAGCAGAGGCTGAGCGGTGCTGTAAGAGAAAAACTAACAACCTCGAGCTGATCTGTCTCGCACACTATACTGAAACTCTGCCAGGCACTGCAGACAAGCCCATGCCCCAAATTGTCTTCTCTATCTGTTGTGCTGCTTCCTGTTTCAATGTGGCTCATGCGAGACAGCAGTCTATCTCTCTCCGTCTCTTACACAGTAGGACAATTGAATTATCAGGAATAAAGAATGGTGTTAACACTCTGATGAATCAAAGTTAGTCTCGATGTGTATGCACAAAGAGGTAACCGGAGACTTATGCTGCACGATGCTGCCTGTCGGAGTATTTCTATACCTCTCTCGCTACAGTTGTGGGAGATGGTTTCCATGACAATGATGCACTTTTGAGGGATAAATGAGAAGGAGCTTGAATATGAACGTTCAGATACTCATCTTCATTCGTTTTGTTGCTATGTGAGAAGGAAGAGAAGTTATTAATTTGCAATCATAATGACATACTGTACCCTCAGAGGATTCTATGCGTACAGACACGTTTTCAAAATTGCTTTTCATTAGTTTTTCTTGCATTTAATTATGTAATGTTTGATGGCCTTTTCTTACTCTGCTCGGGTAGATCCTGAATAACTCCTGTCGGTTCTGTTCTTTAATCTTAAGCCTGTAATAAACTAATTAACTTTACCATGCTATGTATACCAAGTGGAAATTCAATAATTAAAAGCTGCACTAATTGATAGTTTTATACAAGCAGTGGATCAAGTGACGATGTGTAATGTGAAAGGTGTAGCTCGTAGTGAGGGATCATTGACTCTGCAGTTCCTCTGAGCTCAACAGAGCGCTATAACATCTATTAGTTCAATGTTTTGGTTTTAATGTAGTGTTTGGCTCTTTCACCGTTTCTCATCAACCTGCCTACTGCACTAGCCGTTTGTTTTCAGCAAGAAGTTATGATAACTCACTGTATGCAACTTGTTCTGCACCAAAGGGCTAACTCCTGTTGGCAACTAGCTGGTGAACATATGTCCCATATGAGTTGGTGGAGAGCAAAATCAGCAAAAAAAAAGAGTAAAAATTGGCATTACTTGTCAGGTCAGCAGAAACATGACTCCAATTAACCCCCAAAGTTGTCCGGTGTCTGCTGGATGTGCAAATGGGCAACTTTGCTAACCCGTTAGCTTTATATTTATGAGCTGATATTATTTTAATGTTCTGTTTACAGCTTGTTCTACTGCACCCAAGTGACCCCCTCACACTAAAATGAACTAATACTACTTTGACAAATTAGCTTTGCCCAGTCCACAACATTTCCTTCAACAAAAGTGAAGCTGTGTAGTTGCTGAACACGTTTCTATCCACTGTTGGCTAACGTGCTGTTTTGGACGACTTTTGAAAAGTCTGCTCGAGAACTGAGAAAAATTAGACACAGAGAAAATGATTTACAGTTTTTCACAAAAAACATCTACCAAGATAAAAAATTTAATAAAAAAAGACTTGGAGAGATATGGTGTGAGAGAGACAGACGAGGAGAGAGATGGAGAAAAGAGAGAGAGAGAGAGAAGCATCTTCAATGTGCCATCAGGGCGATTTCTCTATGCTACTCCAGCAAAAGTTTTAAAAGATTGAGAGGACAGCAGGCAAGATTAATAGCTTGAACCTGTGTGTGTGAGAATGGATGATGGGAGACGGAGAAGAAAGAAAAATGAGGGGAAGAGAGGGAGATACTCTGGCAGAGTGGGCTGCTTGTAAATTGGGAAAAAGCCAAACTCAATACGGAGGAAACATGGTAGCAAAGTCTGCAGGCTTATAGTCACCACATTAGCAGGCCATCATTCACCTCGGCTGACCACACAAGTCTCTCTATGGGAGCCGTCATTAAACCCTCTCTACAGGTGTCTGGGTGAGCGATTTTAACCAGAGTAAACAGAACAAGATTAATGGTGCGAAATAGCACACAAGGGCCACAGAGCTGGTGGCGCAGCGGTGACCGTGTCAATGAAAAGGTTATTAATGTTTGGGAAGGTGCAGACAATGTTTCTGTTGCTCTGCTGCTCAGGGTTTTTCCTGTTGTACTGTGCTCTGGATAAAGCATGTACATGTGTTTGTTTGTGCAACCATGTGATTAATAAGGAATATAGCCAACAGCCTGAAGCAACACTGTAAATGCAGGTAAATGATTTACATGCCGAAATCTCATTGAAACACATATGACTGTACACATGTGTGACTTTTTCCCCCTCATTTTATGAAAGCAGGAGGCCCAAAGAATGAGGGGAAAAAAAATCAGTTGTTAAGGTAAAATTAATCAAAACGCTTTATCATTGTTCCCTTCCACAAACCTCCAGATTTGACAGCAGTGGTCCAGCTCATGCCGATGTGTCCAAATCAATAGCAATTTTAAGATGTCAGTGCCTAGCCTGCAGCTCATTACACGGGCCAGTGTTATTTACTAGCTTTGGGCTTCCTCCTCCTCTTCCATCCCTGCCTGCCTCCCTCTCTCCTCCTCCTCTTGTTCCAGGATAGTATATCATACAAATACTCCAGCACAACCTGCTCCCACTCGGTGTCTCCAGGAGATGGTTCCTCCAGAATCCGGAGCCAACCAGCCAGCACTCCCAGATTAGACATGTTTGTGTCAAGATGTCCAAATAGCACGCCCACTTCTGTTTCTACAAACTAATATGTCAGTGTTCCCAGAACATTAAGGCTATGAATGTGAAATATTTGTATTGTTTTATTATTCATATAACCCGGTACAGTAGTGTAGTTCAGAGGAATACAATTAATTGGTTGTAGTGAAACGCACATGGCTGTGAAATCAGCATTGGCACAAGCAAATGTGCAGCATAGCAGATCAACAGAAATACAATTTGAATTTGAGTCCCAGAAAGGGGAGCGCAGTCAGCATGCAGTAAAGTCCGACCTCATGACACTAAGCACATCTACCGGTTTCGAAAGGTTTAGCATTCGGAAACTCCTCTGTGCTTCTCAATGATTATTATATTTTCATGGGACCAGTCATTTTGTCCCTGCAAAACATGTTTACAGGTTTCATAATGGACTGTATAATCTATTCATTTTATTTTGGTACCTCCAAATAGTAGTAGCCTACATTTACTCAAGTACATCATTCAATACAGTTATGAAGTACTTGTACTTTCCGTTTCAGGTCACTTTATACGTCTTTGATGATCCTATGAAATATAATGAACTGCTATAGTTTAACAACAGTTTAACAGCCACCTCAACCAGCTGCAATAAATTGTTGCTCGCACAATTATACATCAATAATCAAATAATGTAATATAAGTATGACAATATAACACTGACAGGGGCCATTCTGCTGTACAATGAGTACTTTTACCTCCCTTTTTTAGTACATTTTGCTGATAATAGGTCTGCCATGTTACTTAATTAAACTCTTGCATGCATTGAATTCACTGAAGTTTTGTTTAGCTACTTTCACTAAAATGAGAAAAAATAAAGCAATTATGTTTTCACTGAGATGTTGAGCGTCAGCTAAATGTCAAGAACCATGTAAAGTAGATTATCATTCATCATCCCTGTCTTTGCAATATTTAACAATTAAATTCCACTTTGAAAAAAAAAGTTATCGAGTGATGTGACATGATTTTATATTCTCAACTATCGATATGTTGTGTGTAAGGGACTATTAGAGACTATAGTGAGTGGCTCCTTTATGGCCAGATTTCATTTTTACATTTGATTCTATCAGAGATATAATCAGAAATAAATGAATCTTTATTAGTCAACCACAGAAAGTAAAAGTGTTTGTTTTGGCTCAGACACTCTGTTGCCTGAGCGTCTCGGCCTGATGCATGTTGAACATCCAAATGTGGTCTGAGGAGGAAGCTGAGATCCTGCTTCCTCTGTGTTTACCTGCAGCTGTTTAACCAGGGAACACCGGCGGCAAGACAAAAGGTGGCTGGATTATTATGCCTCTGCCAAATGAGGCAGAACACGGCTAATTCTATTTGCGCTTCACCACTTGAGTCAACTTTAAGGCCAAATTAGCTCCCTGAAATGAGAAAAGTGTAAAGCAGAGAAGGGTGGCAGGAAACAACAATGCCCCCTCCTGATGGCACAGAGCGAGAGTGGTTTCGAGTAATATCCTCCTGTTGCTCCACCAAGTGGATTCAACTTGGCACATTAGCTATTGGCCATATTTGTTTTATGACCTTCTGTGCATCATTATGAAAGACTAACTATGCCTAGTACATCTAAAAACTGAATGTAACAACATGATGCTGCGAGCTGGAACAGGCAGAAATTTGGACAGCGTTTTCCAGCTGAGAAAACCTTAAAGGGACAGTTCAATGTAGGAACTATTTTCTCATGCTCGTGACAGAAAAAAGATGTAAACATTAATGGCGTTCTCCTCGGCTAATCTGTAATGTTAGCTAGCTCAGGAGGCCCAGGAGAGCCTCTCGTCCATGAGCAGATGCACGCTCCTTTCTGTGCGATGATACGGTTGAAAGAAAATAGTTCCCACATTAAGCTGCCCACAACAAGCTCTGTGGATCCTCTTGATGATTTCTGGAAAGAGACATTGCTATTCATTTTTTTAATGTATTTTTTCGGCGCTTTAAGCACCACAAGCCGAGTGCCATCCAGTTATTTAATCGTAAAGGTAGACATCTCTGCGGCCGATGTCTCCAACACTCGGCAACTCACACCAAAACAATCTAGATTGATAAATAGCACTACTGGAGGAAATATACATATATATTTATTTTATTTTGAAATAGAGTGAAACATCACTCATGACAGCTGATTAGGAGCATTATGTAATAAGTGCACCAAACCCAGCAATCAGGAATATGTTTAATAATTGTTCATAAAGAGATGCCCTCATGGCAGAGGCTTCAAGACCTTCATATCCTGTCCTCACTCTACTGTCTGTAACCAAGGCATAAAAAAGCTCCCAAATACTTCTTATGTTCCGAAGGGAGAGAAGCTGCATCTGCAAAGTAAATAAAAAAATAAAAATAAAAATAAATCTTTTACACTTTGTGTTACTTGCTTTTATTCAAACACTAATATATTTAATGCACTGCCATGTCTGCTGCAGCTGTGAGCAGAAACCATTTTCTAACCCTCCGCAGAAGTGCATCAAGGACTGTTTGACATCTGAAAATGTTAACGTGTCTACGAAACAGTATTGTATTGATTAGTTATGGCATAAAATCTAATCCAGACAACGGAGACCATGAAACGAACACAGCCAAATTTGTCATTATGTGGATGGAAAAAAGAAGAAAAGAAGAGGTAGCAACATTTGCATAGAGCGAGTATAGAGATTATATAAACAGAGTCATCAGAGGGAGCATTTGCATGACGATGTAGTCTGACGTGCAGAACATAAAACATTTTTACGGAATTTGTTTTGAAAAGGAACAATTTGTTCTCAATGAGGTTTGTTACATGAATCATTATTCTCATTATTATTCTTATTATTAAAGTCTGAGGGTCAAAGCCACAGTGCCCCGTAATGGACAAACATTTTGTATCACAAAACTGTAATGTAGATGTGCCATTTTGCTGTTCACGGTTAGAACCAGAAAAAAATATCTTTGAGTATCAGAAGCAGAAAATTGCAATAAATTGTATTTACCGTTATCCTCTCAAACCACTGACAGCCCCAGCCCCTGTTGTTTGACCTCAGCATTTATGTTTGGGAATGGAGCAGGACGGGTCAGCGAGGAAAATAGTTTTTCTGTAAAAGTAAGTGGTTTACCACATGAATGATAATCGAGTTGCCATCGGTTGCTTGGTAACCGTCACTTGAAATCAGAGGTGGTGGAGGGACAGGAGACGGATTTTTGATCCTCTGGGGGTTTGGCTGCTCCGGTGCCAAATTCAATGCTTTGAATACTGACAGCCACATTTTTTTTTGGGGGGGGGGGAATTCTCAACAAATAACCCCTTTTTCACCTCGTAACGTATTTATCTGGCTGATATTTGTAGGTTTAAAAAACACTTCTCCCATTTCCAGCTAGGAATAGCTGCGAGGAACACACACATCGATGACAGATTTTGCGCTCCTTCGAAAAATCAAACACGCCCAAGCGAAGTTTCAACCAGGCGGGAAATGTTGAAATGGATTTCATGCAGGTTGACGTGGCAGCCTGAAGCCTCAGTGAACTCCTAACGAATGTCATCATTTAACTATTCCGTGATATTTACTTTCCTACCCCTTCAAAGAACCAATATGTCGGCTTGTCTGGATGACTGCAGGCACAGTTCAATAACAGCCACAAAGTTAGAGAAAGTTAGGTGTTCTGAATGGCCTGCCATCATAGAGGGGTGAGAGGCGAGTGTTCAAATTGCTATGATGGCACATTCTATTCTCCTTCATAACCCTGCCCTTGCCCTTGGTTGTGAACAAAAAGTGATGAAAGTAGTTATGTGAAGAATGAAAAAGAGAGCGTACCTTATCATCTCAGTATGCCTGGTTGTCAAATTCGGAAGGTTACAAAAAGTTTTGAACACATCCCCCAATTTCAGACGTATTAAAGCTGTGGGGTAAAGTGACGTTTCAGATGCTGTTGTTTGAAGAATACTACCTATAGGGTTCTGGGGTCCTGAGAGTCCTCTTTGTCCTCATAAGCAGACCCACTTGTATTACATCTCTTCAAACCATTCGTTTACTATATATCTCATTATCAAGAAATCTGTACTTAAAATTGTAAAACACATAGGCCTTGGCGGTAAAACAAAAGCGATATATATATATAGCGATAGACATGTCATCAACAGCAATAAGAAGAAGTTTGATCAAATGTTCAATACTTTGGCCTATAGTTTACATTAGCTATCTGTGTGTTTGTGCCACTAACTGAGCGCCGTACATTCCCCGTTTGTTTACCGGACTGTACGGCCCGCACCTTCAGCTCGTCCTCCCCTCGAGGAGAGATGTTGGCACTGGGCAGCTGAACTGGAGCAAATGGCTGTTTACTGGGCTTCCATCTGACGGAGCCGACGCACGCAATCCTTCCAGCAGCCTGCCAGATGTGGGGAGGACGAGACGAGTCCTTTTTCTGTTCCTGCCACTTGGATTTAATCCAATAAACAAATTATCAAACTGCACATGGACCATGCATGTACATATAATTGACAACCTTATGGGCAGTTATAGTTTTTCGTCCTCTCATGTTGGTCTGAGTGCAGACTGGAGCTACAGTGACTCACTATCACCTCTAGAGGAACACGTGGTATTGCAAGACAGGACGGGATGGGGCAAGCTGTTAGCAGGCTAATTTCAGTAGATACAGTATCTCTGCAACACAACACACAGACGTCTTTCACATAACGTCCACACTGTTACCTCTTCACACTCTGTTGAAAATGTTAGTTCATTGTTTTAATGTTTAAACCTAAATTCTGGCCATATGTTACACATTTCACCTTTTAAATTCCACCTTTTTTTCCTGGTAATTAATTAAAAAATGGGTCAATAAAATGATCAGTGATTATCGATAGACTGAAATGAAACATTTTATCGTGATGTATTTTTGAGTTATATCGCCCAGCTCTATTAACACACTTTGCACATGAAGGAATTTAACACATTTGACTCCTAAAATCAGAAACAGGATATTTGACTATAGGCATTTACTGTATTTTGCTCTCCTTTAGAGTCTCCAGTTTTGAAATGTTGTTGAAAATGTGTTGTTTTTATGCTTTGTGTTGTTTTCTCAACACGATAAAATATTTTAGTTTCAAAAGTAAGAATGCTTTTCGCCACCATAGTCAGCCTTCAAGGAAAGAGGTGCTGTCGACATTACTATGATCAACACCAACACCACTGCACTGAACTGATGTTCAGCAGCACCATGGAAAGCAGAATCATCTGTGGAGAGAAAATAAAAACAGACGATACCTTTGGGAATTTAGCAATTGACTTTTTTTTCCTTGTCCTCCTGTTTTTTTTTTACTGCTCCACTTGAATAAATGCATTTCATTTGTGTTGTGGAAACGAGTATGAGAACATCGTGTGCTGCCCTGCTCCTTTTTGAATAGGAAACATTCATTATTATCTGCAAGTTACAAAGATCAAATAAGCATAGAGGTCTTTTGTGACATGACCTAAATTAACCATATTCTTTAATTTACATTTCAGGACACTCTGGAGGGCCTTGACCAGTGGGGGCCTGAAACATTTGCATATAAGAGGAAAGATTACCAAAAGATTACAAACTCAGCTGGCACTAGATTTGTACACAGCTTAAACATATGATTGTATTTAAGTCTTGTTACCTCTATGAAAAAAAAAAAAAAAAGAAAAAGTATTTTAATTTATTTTTCTAACTTAAGTGTGTTTAATTAGGGGAACTCACCATCATCCATCACACTGATAAAATGCTGCAAAAAAGCAGTTGGAAGTCTGTCAGTTTTACTGTATTCACTTATTTGGCAGGTAGCCAACCTACGGTAAACACATCTACTTTGAAACTTTTTTGGCAGTAAGAAAATAAAATTGGCTGCTGAGCTTGTATTAGTCACAATGGGTAATAGATGAATAGTTATTGCCGTGTTCAGTGCCTATTTTCTCCACGACAGTTAAAGCTCAAACTTTAACAAGCTCAAAATGTTTGATTGTGTAATTAAACTGTTTGCATCTCTCTGAAGTGGCTGAGGCAAAATACAAATTAGGTGGTTATCTGTCTGTTGTCTGTGATCCTGTGTGTTGATCCAGAAGAATAATGTCACACCATAATATCTGACGCACATCATACGCTGTCGGCTACAGTGCCTTGAGAAGCGAACCGCTCAAAAAAACAAATACGATAATGAACTAGGCTTTGCCATGCACCGCTTCTAGTTGTTGCTGCTGTCACTGGGCCAAACAAAGCTAAAGTTAACAAAAAGTGCAAGACAAAACGTGTCAAAACCTATTACTCGGATCAGCAGTTCGGATCGATACACTAATCACGCACTTGCCATTTTTTGCCTTTAAAACGGCACATTTTGCTCAAAGATGAATAGTTTTCACCTATGTTAGAGGCTTGGAGAAATTGAGTAGATTTATTTTCTTTATGTAAGGCCACACTGCCGCCATCATATCACTTGAAAGACCTTGACAGCTAACAACACAAAAGACCCTTGTGGCCCTGAGACGAAAAAACACCCCCACCTCCGACCATCTCTTCTTCATGTCTGTAAACAAACACATGGTTGTTGATGGAATCGGTGGTCACATCCTTTCTGCTTTCCCTGAGCAGAAACTCCGCACCATCTGTGGCTGGATTGTGAATGCAGGTGGGAGATTTCCCTGTAAATGCTAGTCAGCTGGCTGCAGACCTTCAACGCGCTGCCAGGTCTCAGTGTACAGAATTTGGCTGAGTGATAACCTGCATATGTATGCTGCTCTGCTGCGAGACTGGACACCATCTGCTGAGTGTCGGCTGTGTGTGTGTGTGTGTGTGTATTGATGTGACTTTCAGTACGATTATTAGTAGAGGATTTAGGATTTGCATTGGCTGGAGAATGGCAGTTTAAATCCTTGTGGATGTGTGTATGGCATCAGTTATCTCATTATAAATGAAAGGGAGGGGGGGGGGGTCTGCCCGTATTGTATTTTTTATTAACTAAATGGGGGAGAAATGCTATTTCCACTTCTGCATAAATTCTATGAGGACATTTGTAGTGTGGAGAGCAGGGGATTGGGGTCTTATGCATTAAAAACAGACATAGGCCGACACCCAGCGCCAGGATTATGTCCCTGAGGCGGGTTGTTAAAAATTGTGAGGGGGCAATTCCTTAATGTAACCATTCATTAGCCTCAGAAAGTAAATAACAACAACATAAGGCTACTGTTTCATAATATATTTCCTAATAATACATGTATTAATCGGAGCATAAGAAGGTAGCACTATCAGAGCGCTAAATATATTTTGAATTTATGAACAATTCTCTGTCAAATCAGCAGGAGGCCCGTAGAAACACAGAAACCATGTTCTGTCTGTCCGTCGATTTCCTCCGCAGCACAGACACACACCCCCTCTACACACAAACAGCTCTGCACATGGTTCCTAAACCGAGTCGTTAATAAACAATGCACTTGAGAGGTAAATGTCAAATTGCATCGCAGCAGTCAGTGGGAGTGGCTGACGTTGACCAATATCGTTTAAAGTACAAGATAAAAACATTATTATTTTTTTTAAAAGACAGACACAATTCAAGCATTTATTCACAGAAATATTATATAATATATTAAAAATATTATACCAGTTACCGTGGTCCCCCCTTTCTACACTTCTACACAGATGAATGTGTGTGTGTATATATATATATATATATATATATATATAAATCATCTTATAAAATATGATTTTCTTTCTACATTAAACTACTAACAGTATTTAAAGTAGTCTAAATTAGCCCCTACTTGATCAATTACAATTTTAATAATACTTACATTTTTTAATGAGAATACTTTTTTATTTTACTTTAACTTAAGGAGAAATTGACTGGAAACGGAGTGTTTACATAGATCTGAGTAATTTTTTCACCCCTAACATAAACTGTACTGTGTGTATGTTTCTAAATGTCTTGCATTTTTTTTTTTAAATGATTTTTATAGGAATACAATATAGAAACACTTTGATCATTGAGTAAATCTCTTTTTGTCCTGCAATCTACAATTTTTGCCCACATAACACAACTTGATGACATGGCCCTTGTAAAGACTCGGTAGCTTTGCAGTGTACCACTGGTACATTAGTGATGAATCGTATATGAATCATGCTAACTATCGCACATATGAAATGAACAAGCTCATTGTGGATCTCACAGACACTTAAACAAGACATGAGTCGACCTTGGCAACATTATTAGAAGAAAGCAGTGAACACAGGTCCTTGGCAAAGCAGCTGATTGGCTCTGGGTCGACCCTCACCTCCTTTCCGCATGCACATAATGGCCATATGTAAAAAATGCGTCACATCAGTGGAGAACATCTGAACAAAACTGGTTGAGAACAGAAGCATTGCAGGTAATGGAAGCCACCCATTCTTAACCTCGGCTCCCCATTATACAGCCACTCAGCAGGCTATTTTAGCAGCTGCATGTACAGGGACAAACACATACGGACGAAACAGAACTTAAAACGAATATGTGAGGACTAAAGAGGAGATGATGGCTGGTTGTTGATGGGCTGGGTCCATTATATCTTCCATCGCCTGTTGTTGGGTGTTTGTCTAACTGTCTCAGTAATGGTGGGTGTTTTTATTTTGGACCAGGGTGCTTTACTGTAGGTCGAGGTACAGTCTAGCCAGCTGAGATGAAACACTGCTTTGTTTGTCCTCTCGCGTTCATATAAACAGAGATCCTGTTACGTATGAAAAAGCTTGTTTTAAAATAAATGGAGAAATTGATGGAGAGATACAGATGATTATTTTTATGGCAGATGTTTTATGTCCTTCAAATGACAGATGCTTCACATTACAGTGCTACTAACAGTTTTACAAACCATGTCATAGTTTTAGATCTTTGAATGAGTTTTCAACCACAATTGGTTTCCACTTATTTCTGTGTGTATGAGAATGAATGTGTAGCAACTAAAAATGTCATTGTGGTCGTTAATCACAATGAACTTGTTTTATCTTTTGTTTTTTATCTTTACCAATTTTATCAATTGTTTTCACTGTGTACACATTATTTACATTTTCTTCTTTCTTCAACCAAGAAAATAAGTTTAGGAACTGTGGCGTTGTCTTGTCTTTCTTCTTTTTGGCCTTCATAGGCAAATAGACAGTGAATAGAAACACTTTCATCATCTGCTACAGACTGTAGGTTGCCTCAGTAGAATAGATTACATATTCATTACAAATATGAAAAAGTTTTAGATCGCTGTTGTAACCTTCCTTGGATTCTACGACTTGAATTTTTCATGACATTTAAACAATCTTCTCAGCCAGCCCCAGCCAGAACAATTGCGGAGACAGTTTATCCATAATTAAAATGTCAAAAAATTTAATTAACAAGATATTTCACACCAAACATTTCACTGGCTGACTGGAGTGCATAAATGGCGTGAAAAATGTAGACAAAGCTATCACAAGTATCTTTCTAATCCCTGGTAGTATTAAAACAGAGTCCTCCCACATGAACAAACAAGAACAATCATGCTCAAATACACTCTCTCTTAATGCAAATATAAACAGAAACCCAGTGCAGCAGACACCCGCACACACACACACACACACACACACACACACACACACATGCAAACAGGAGTTCCACTGAAGGCTGTCATTTGTTAAGCAGCATTGACATCATAAGTGATGGGCCTTGGATGACGGATGTTGAGCCGGATCTCTCGCCACCACCGTGTGATAGCGCTGTCCGCTGAGTAAAGAAGCATGAATCAACAGAAACTCTGCACCGTGTGAACCAGCGACCACACAGGTTAATGGTGAGCCTCCCGAGCAAAGTATCTGGACCACAACGTCTGCACAGTGTGTTCATTTGTTTAACTGGACTGTCACCAGCGAGTGCCTCATTAAACACTGAGCTGAGTCTCTCCTGTCTTTGTTATTGTGTGCGGAGAATCTGAAACAGGTGGAGAAACAATATGAGAGGAGTAGATAATGCGTTTAAACATTCTTTATTTGTTTAAACGCAACCTACACTTTACAAATTGCAGTCTCTCATTACCATTTGAAAAATGATTACCTTCTTGCCTGTTTGTCAACCTGCCTAAAAATGTTGCTGTAACCGTTCTAATGGCTTATCAATGACTTAGGGTATATTGCTGCAGCTGAGTGACCTTTTAAAATGGCAGCAAGTGTAAAAAACGAACTCTGCAAAAATGTGTTCAGCGTTTAAATACCAGAGTGCAAAATCAAGTTTCATTCCGAATGTTTAGGTCTTCGCCGATGAAAGGCTTTGGAGCATTATATATCATGTAGGGTTTTGTATTAGTGTCAGCAGTGAAGTGGGTGTTTTTCATTTCCGTGGCGCTTGCACATTCACACACTTATGCACATACATATTCTGTGACACACAAGTAGTTGGAGCAGCCCTCTGTAGACCTGCAGTGTGCCTCAGTAATTACACGTTTGCCTCTCTTTTTGTACCTAGGTGACAATGACAGTATGCTCAGACTCCACCACACAAATCCATTAGACTATTTATTTTGTGGCCTTGTTTGTATCTGCTGATGTTGCTGGCATGCCTATCTGTTAAAGAGGACAGGTCAGGGGCCCACAAAGCGATGTAATCAGACTCGGGCTGCAAATTAAGGTTAGCCTTGCAGTTTCATCCTGACCCGTTCCCTCACTGTGAATCTCAAATGCTTGTGAAAAATGTTTTGTGGAGTTAGTGTCTGTGCAGAGTTTTTTATCATTAACTAGTTTGGCACTCAGAGAGCGCAGACCTCTGCCAAGGCCGTTTCCATAAGTGGAAAAGTAATGCCTGGATCCACATAGTCATTCAATTCCGCTCCAAATTTGTGTGGGTTAAATCTTTGGCCCGCCAAGTTTCAGGAAAATCAGGACAGAAGTTTTTTCTGTAATGCTGCTGACAAAACAACAAAACAAACCAAAAACATAACCTCCTTGGTGGGGGTAATAAAGCCTCTTATGGGTAACTTTGGAAGTTACGAGTCACCATAAGGCTCTTACATTGATAAATGAGCAGAGAATCGTCTGGAAATACTGAGTGAACAAAAATGTTTAGCCGGGCTAGCAGCGTGGTTCTGCAATGTTGGTCAGTCGGTCCAACGCGGTCCAGAGTGAAATATCTCAACAACTATTAAGTTGCCATAAAATTTAGTAAAGTTTATGGTGCCAAGAGGATCCTAATGACTTTTCCTCTAGCGCCACCATGAGGTAGACATGTGTAGTTTGGAGTGAAATATCTCAACAACTACTGGATGTATGTATTGCTTTGAAATCTGGTACTGACATTCAAGTCCCCCTCAGGATGAATTGTATTACCTTAAGGAGAACCTGACTTTTCCTCTAGCATTATCAGGTCAACATTTGGTTCATGACTAAATACCATGGCGGATTCATTTGTAAGCAAATGGTAAAATCATTACCCAAACTGCCCATTGTAAACATCCGTCACAGTTCACAGACCTACCTCACTTGTGCACAGCGGATTGACATTACAATGGCGCTCACCTTTGGTTATAGGTGGCGATCAGTACATTTTGTGTGGTAGAAAAACACCAAACACTCCACTTTTAGGAGAACGTGCACAGAGCTCGAAGAACAAAGCTTAGGTGGATAACCACCTTAGTGGTACCTGTTATGTCTGATTGGGGTTGATGGTTTTGTCGAGCCAGCTAAGGCAAAGAAACCCTGGCTCTGTCTGTTTTGCTTTGTAGGTCAGCCCTCAGGGGGCTGAAAGGTATCGGGAACAACAAAAAAAATTCCATAGTTTCATTTGAAATATAGATCCATTGGGTAAATAGCCATACAAGCCCACAGTGTGGCCATATCTACAGTGAGACCTATTGTGCTATTCTGTGGGAGATTTGAGCCTTTCGAATGCCTTCATTATGGCAAAATGATTTTTTTTTTTAACTTTTAATACTTTTTGTGTTGAGGCTTATGCATTACAACCGATTAGTGAAAGAACATTCCTTACATACCAGGCAAAAAAAGCAAACCTTATCAAACATTCAGTTCATCATGCAACAACAGTGAAGCAGGCGTTTGGAAAGCATGTAGATTATGGAGCTGCAGTGACTTCATCGATGTTACGATGTCCTCATATCTAATGTAGAGCTGGCATAGCTAATAGAGACCAAATTCCTACTCTCAGTTTACTCCTTCACACTTGGAGACAGACCTCAAAACAGGCATGTAATTAGACTAAAACCCTCTGTGTCCACATGTTTTGCCTATGGCTGAATTTAATCGCACACTTTGGGAAAAGCTGTTTATAATCCTGTTGAACTTTTTGCTAAAAGTCACCCTCTGTGAGAAGTAACAGGCTCAGATGTGGGGAGATTTTCTAGGATAATTGTGGAAAAGGGAACAATATGTTTCCTCTGGGGACTGTCTGGACATTTTGTCCCCTGTCAGCGAGTATAAGTAATGCTAATTAACTGTGACAGATATGAAAAAAAAGACTAATGGCATGGTTTCCTCTATTTGTGCCTCACCTATGGCTTTCATGCCTCATTTCCACATCCGGTCACCAGAGCTGTGCATGACAAATACACCATGTACCCGTTTCACTGGCCCCTTATGTAAGTGTTCATATGACGCAAATTGAATAATGACGTCCTTCATTTCTAATTACAGATGCACATTACGCTGCTCTTCATATGTCATGTTCGTGTGTGAGCCTGTGATTCTGCCTGCGTATGTACATAAATATATTCATGGCCATATGCTGTGCCAGTATGTTTGATTCCATTTGAACAAGCGCGTATCACAGAACACAAGTCTTTAAGTGTATTGTGTATTGTGTATTTCCAATTAACAAACTATCTAATCCTGCTAATCCCAGTATACAGTAGTTTAAAACTACAAAAGTGGACTCAGTAAAAATCTCCACAGCTGTAATGTTCGATTAAATTAACACAAACCACAATTGTGGAAATGATTTAAAATTCTCAAAGCCACTAGAGCCTCCAAAGATCAAAAAAATGTAATCATTTTTAAAAGGTAATTTAGACTTTTTTTCTTTTCTACATAAACAAGCAAATAGCACTGAACAGATATTAAATAAAATTGTTCCCCCACATTTTTCCACACTAAACGTTTCCTTTTTTTTCCAGCCAATTAAAAGATAATTGTACTTCTAAAATTATTAAAGTAAAACAAAGGGGGAAAATATCACTCTTTGGTTTTAACTGGTCATAACCAGTATGTGTGCAACCAGTAGGGAAGTAGACATTGCTTCATTTTGAGCGGTCACATGCACAAAAAGGTTGTTTAACAACCGTCTTAGATGAGATCTAACTCAACTGAGTTAGATGAGAAGATCGATTGAAGACAAACCTTTTGGCAGTATTGTATTTATTATACATTATACATGTATTATTCTTATATTATAAAACAATATAAGACATGTTTTCCCTAAATGACCCTTGTGTGACCTTGTAAACCCTTCAGTCAAGTTAAGCTCCTATGAATTTGCGGCAAATAGATTTATGTGGGTCTAATCTTTGCTCCACAAATACTGCTCCTTTCAATCCTAACAGATAAACATACTGTGTGAGACGGAGATGAATTGAAAGAGAAAGAAATGGGGGAAGAGATCGAGGTGCATGGAGATGAGGGCCAGCTTCTCCCATCAGTGTGAAGAGGATAATTGGTGGCTGACCCTCCGACGTCCATCATCCTCTGCTGAATAGCGGGGCGACAGTGAGTAACACTGTTCCGGTGCACCGGGAGCCGCTGCATTATGTGCCCATTTAAGCTCCAGTGTACACACACCCACACACAAATTCTCTTACACACACATTAAAGCCTGGAAGCTTGCATACAGAGTCTTATTTGTATGTGTAGTAACCACTCAGTGGAACAGTCACTCACTAATGCATGTATTTAGGGCTCTTTGATGAGGCTGGATGAGCACTCAATAGGTACACTGAGTAGTTACAGAAGAGGTGTTCGATGTGTGTGTTGTGTGCAGTGGGTGTAGTTTGTAAATGAGTGGGTCCATGCGTTTACTGATTTATCATTTCTTTCCTGGTACATGCTGCTCAGAGCAGAAAGTTCACCTGTCAGAACGATAAAATAACGTGTTTCTCTACAATCAAGGTTAATAAACAGTGACTGGTTCCTGTGGCAGTGTTTCGTCATTTCAAAATCCCAATTAATGCTGTGTTTGGGAATGAAACACTTAAACATGTAGTGCTGCAATCAGCTGCTTTAAAAAAGGACAATTTGACACATTTAAAAGCTTGGGGAAGTAACGCTGGAGAAACCAGCGAGAGAAAACTAGATTTAAAAAAATTATCCAATCGAAAAACCCAGACCAGTGTCGCCAACTCTTTATCGATGAAAGTAGCTAGCAGCTCTAGCACTGACAGCCGGCCCTTCAGGCCTCCATCCAAAGCCACTCCCCCAAAATTATCATTATGAACGTAAACAACAAACATGGCTATTGTTAGTACTCACAGCTGTCTAGCTAGCAGCTTGTGGGAGACTCCGCTGACGCGTAATGAGTGCGTTCAGGTGGGCAGGCAGGTAGTTTGACAGGCAGATTGGACCGATTTGTTACAGTCCTGCGACAGCCACAGATACCCGCTTGTTTCCCTTTTTTTGTCAGAGCATTTGATTTATTGATTGCTGTTGGGATGCAAAAATAATTGGAATAAATATGACAAAAAAAAGTTCTAAAACCCATTACCCATCCTACATTTAAGTTCAATATAAAAGACGCTGGAAAACAGCCATCGCAATGCAATGTGCATGTTTGGGCCTTTTCCCCCTGATAACTGGTCAAACAAGGACATATTACACCGGCGAATTGTTTTCTTGTATGTACACATTGGGTGTTGGAATCAAACAGCGAGAGCTTCACTGTACACTGTGTTGGTGGGGAACTTACTGTTTATAGAGACAGTGCGGCTAAATGTGGTATATGCTACACATAATATGATACTAGGTGGCAGGCTCGAGGAAAGATCATAGAGTAATTAGTTTTGTACAATAGGACATGTATGCTCATTGGTGGTGCGAGAGGGAAGGTGTGGAGGATCACTAAAAACAGGATTACTCTTCTGGTACCATGAATACTAAATCTCACAAATCTGGTCAGTACATTTTCAGTATTTCTTTGGCCAAATTGCTGGACAGTCAGTTCAACTGACTAAAAGCTGGTAATTGGTCGGGTTGATAAGTGTGATTTGAGTCTTCTATTCTGTGGTTGACAGCGCCGCATGCAGAGCGCAGCTTAGTACTGATTCACTGTCAATAAAATCAATTCTGTACAGGAAACATTGATGTTCAATATGTCATGTTTACCTGTGTGTTTCAGTTCTTTGCAGTTTTAGTTGTTGACTGAGCTTTATTTTAGGCCTGATCATGTGACAGTGCTGAGATTGAAACTGAAATTGCCTCGATTTTCCACGGACTTTGTCATTGACTTGCAGTCAGGCACAAAATTAACAAATCTGTATACAGCGTCTCCAACTTTAACTTGTAGGCTGAGTTAACTCTGGTACAATCAAAAGGTAGAACTGACTTTAACGACGTGACTTCCTTATCACAACGGGGACTTATCACTCTTTCAGTGAGGGCGTGCACTGAAGTCCCAGTCTGCTTAGATGATTATTAGACTGATAATTGGACAGACTAGCAAGGCTATTATTGCTGCTAATACTTCCAGAGCAGTCTCTCATCTCTTTAATCACACAGGACAGATGAGTATAACTTTAAACACCTTGACATTTATTATTAGAAGATGACTCACGAGTGCCTGAAGTGTGAAGAATCTGCAATGGTAAAAAGTGATGCTCTTACTGTACAGTGGGTTAGTCAACTATTACTGTAAGAAGACAGAGCGCAGGGATTCGAACACTCAATACGGTTTCAAATAGATTCAAAGGTGGAACAAATGAAGAGCTTTTAAATGGATTGCTATTTCCTTTACATGTGCAATATTTCTTACTGTACGGTAGCAACTCTAGCTGTAGGCAAACGGATGTTTCTCCTGGTTCAGCAGCTGGTTATCATGTTGGCACCAGTTTAATCACTTCACTTTGATCACAAGTCACACATGGCCTTCTGGGTATCACTTTACTTCAACCCTCCAATTTAGCATTTCTAACCAATATATAATTGATCAATTCTTAATGTAAAACTGTAATGTAGCAGTAAACAGACATAAGGACAACTTCTCCTATGAGGCATCCTGCCTGAGAGGAGTTATAGTTGCTGACAGTGACATTACTAAACTTAAAAATGTGCTTGTTTCAGTTTACAACCATATTATAGTGCGTCAAAATTCCAAAAAGGAGGGTTAAAATAAAGTATAAGTGTTATTATAAATAACCTAGTGTATTTGAGTAACTGCCAAATTGGGCAAATGCATAAATCAAAGCAGGGACGGCTGACATAAGAGCAATGCTGCCTCCATGTGCTGCAGGGCAGTAAGTACAGCAGTTTCTCTACAGGGGGATTTAAACCGACAGACAAAGGGCCATCTAAACTTCACGGGAGCAACTCTTATGAACATAACAAAATAAGATGTCCAGAGATGGAATCCAAAGCAGGGATCCAGCTACATAAGTTGTTATTGAAAGGTCTCCTTTACTTTGTTCGCACTGCGTTCGTCACATTTTCATAGTCTAGATTCATTCTTTTAAAGTGCATGACAAAGTCTAAGGTGGGTGGGTTTTTTCATTAGGACAATGCAAATTCAGTCTCAATCACAATAAAAAAGTAGGTTAAAAAACCTTGGACATGATTTTAATTTTTAAAAGCACAATATTGCATGATTGGTTGGGTCAGAATGTAGATCTGCTGCACTGAAGGGAGCAGGACTATGGATTGTCCCAGTGGGTTAGCCAGATGTTTACTCTCGGTCGTCTTTGCCAGAGACCCAAAACCAGTTGAGCTCTTCTTGCTCTTGAGGAATTAAGTTTCTGGATTTTGGGTGCCCAATTCACAATTAAAAGTTCTAAAGAAGAAGCAAAGATTTACTTTTTGGGAATCATTGACTTCTTCTGTTTTACCCATGCAACAAACCCACTCATCTGGCAGCTGCAATATGTATGTATGTTGAAAAAAACAAATCTGACCCAGGTTTGTTACCTCTTTAAAAAGCACCTCTTGCTCTACAACAAAGCTCTTACTGCTGATCTTCCCAAAGTTCCTAGGGTGCATCCTCTGACCAAGAGCATCGTGGTTAAATTCTCCTTTGCACATGAGGGATCTGTCTTCAGCCCCCTGAAAGAGACAGACAGCAGCTAATTAGCTCAGCACAAAAACTGGAAACTGGGGAAATGGTGATCCTGGCTCTGTCCAATGGTCCCCAAAGCACCACCTCTAAAGCTAACTAAACAAGCTTGTTGTATCTTGTTTGTTTAATCTGTAAAAATGGCAAACCGCAGTTTTACGAGGGGTTACATGCCACTATTTCTTGGCTCTGAGCCGTTCCCAGGCAACCAGCCGAGACTCCAGGGAGTTACTGGTCCAAGCCAAAAAAAGTTCAGCACATAACTTCCCTGTAAAAGGGTGACTCGCCTTTACAAGTCAGTTTTACGTGTTCATTTTTTAAGCTTTAGAGGTGCTGGTGGGCAAATGTTGTCACTATTGGACAGAATCAGAAAAGCTATTTCCAGTCTTTCTGCTGAGCTAAGTGAAAGTGTTCCTCTCATCCAACACTTTGCCAGAAAGTGAATAAGCATATTTCCCAAAATGTCAACACTTACATTTTGTGTTTTGTTCCCTGGCCAACAGCAGCAGCAGGCCGAGGCACAACAGCACAGTTCATGTTGAGAGGCTTTAGGAGCCAGATGAGGGACACACGCCTCCGTACAATATACCTGCTCAGCTCATGTGGTCTGAACCCCCAAATATGGACAAATACTTTGTAGAAAGTGTCAGAGAAAAGCTGTACTGTATGTGACTTTAAAATGACTAGCTTTAGTCAAATTAGTTAGTCAGGCTGTGTAATATTCCAAATAATATTTTGGCATTACTAAATATTTTGCACTGAAATAATAAGTCCATTTCCATCAGGAAGAGAACAAATCAAATAGGAATGACAATACTCAAAAGTAAAACAAAATCTGAAAAAGTAACATTTTTGAGTTTATGTTGTTGACATTTCTGAATTCAAAGCATAATGTTTAAAAGGCTGACACTGATAAATATAAAAGATATTACTGGTAAGAGTACCAGTAATATCTTTTATATCCATCAGTCTCAGCCTTTTAACATTTTTCTTCCATTTTTCCCAGTGGAAAAAGGCTTTCATAGAAAATACTTAGTGATACAGTCTTTGATTTGACTTGAATCAACTGAAATTTCCTTTTAGGGACAGCAAAAAAAAAATAATTTTTTAAATAAGCTATTCACTCTTTGAAAAAATCTGCTTGGACTGATGGATATACAAAACTTGGTGTCATCTGTGGTGAAATTATGTAGAGATGAACATCACTGATTAATGTGCCGCAGGTATGCTTCATGTGTCAGTATTAAAAACATGTTTGGTACGGATTAAACATTTACATCTTTGTACTGTTCAAAGTACTTGTTTTTGCTGTAATTTCTTCTGTTTTATTCACTCATGCACCCGACTCCAAATAAGTACAGTATTATTCAATGCTTTCAATTGACATTGCAACATGCAGCTTTTATCGAAAGTTCTCTTTTACTTAGATTATACCTTGAACCTCTAATTTTCACTCCAATAGTCTGGATTTGCTGCAAATTTCTTACAATTTCCTTTAACCTGCAATACCAAGAAATTAGTTATTTGGGTTTAAGCCCATTAGGACAATGCAAACAGGGACCAGTGTCAAGGGTGTATTAAATGATTTTCACATACATCCCTGTTGTCCGGTGGTTTAGCAGGTTCAAGCATCCTTGGAAATCATGTTAATAGCATTACATACTTTGATGATTACTGAATCATGTTTTGGTCAAATGCAACTCTGCTGCCCTGACAGGAACAGTATTGATTATCTTGCCGAGATGCTCCAGATGATTACTCCTCTTTCTTATTCTTCATGGCCATAGACTTCAGGGCAGTGAAGAAGGTGTCTGGCGTCTCCGTCTCCTTCAGTTTAGACTTGGCACAGAAGAAAGGAGGACTGTAGTCCATGGGGTTTATGTTGCCAATTACCCAGTTGAAGGTGCTGAAACAAAAAAAAATATTTTTGAGAATCATCACTCAGTTTGACGTTCAGAGAACAAGAGCGGGACATCACGTACGAGGAACAAGTGGAAATGAACAGCATACAGCACAGCGTGTACCATGTTGTCACATTGATGTCTTGAGCTGTGACTCAGAGCCAGAAATACTGTGCTATCCATAAAGTAACGATGAACTGTTTCCCAATCAATTGTCATCAACCAATTCTGAAGAATCAACACTTTTCAAACCAGGAGACTTCAGTCTGGCCATGATTGGCCACAATTTGGCATCATATCTGATTTCTAGACTTTGAGGGTTCAAACTTTTTGTTTAGTTTTTTTATATTGCAAAGAATTTTTCGTAACATCTTTGGTGAAGAGCAGGACCATTACTTTACACAATATACTATTTAAATAATAATAACTATAGAAATGTTTTTCTTTTACTTGTCTTTAAAGCCATCTCTTTTCTTCAGCTTTATGATAGTCATCATGAAGACATGAATGTTCACACTGTGTTTTTATTATTTATTAGGCTCACACTTGTAATAATTATCTCTCTGTAAAGCACTTTGGGAAACAGTTTCTAAATGTGTTCTATAAATAAATTGGTATTGTGTAATTATAATAATACATGATACAGAGGGAGAAATGTTAAAGGTTAATTGAGTCGTGAGAGATAAATGTTAATATGATTAATAGCATTGTTGGTTATTCCAGCTCGGGTTCTCACCTGACCATGGTCCATCCAGATTCTGGAGTGTAGACGGACATGGTCAGAGGGATGCAGCCAATCTCAGTGAAGACAGTCGAATACTGGCCTGATGACATCAAGCATAGGGTGAGGGTCAAACAATGAACAGAGTGCTGCATAAAACAGTCCAAAAAAACTGATCTTTTATTTTTTTTTTTAGAAATCATACAAGTAGGAATTTCCTCTTCACTTGCATAACATGCTTTACATGAAGATAATATCTCATCGCAGCATTTAAACGGTTTGGTCACAGAAATGACTAAAACACATTTGTTTAACTTACCTGGTATTTTGAATGTAGATAGTTTTGTATTTATTTTCAGAAGTTCTGAGTTAAAAAAGGTCTCTTGTATGCGTAACAATTACTCACAAGTAGAGGTAATTAGTAACATAATTGTTTTGTATTACTCTTCATTACTCAGTCCAGCACCTTTGAAAAGTGTCTTCCAACATTTCCGCGCCCATTGCACCCTCGTCCCATTGTCAAACAAATGTTGAAAAAGAAAGAAAAGTGAAACTGTGGTTCAACGGGCAGCTATCCCCGTGACCACACACAGCACCCTCAACTCCAGTCATCTTATTTATGTGGTGTGTTTTTAGCTGGTTAGCTAGCCACCAGGAGTCACCTGGGTCGTGTTCAGAAGGTGCGTGAAGCTGGTTCAGGTCAGGATAAGGAGGGAGATGCTAATCAAGTTAGAGAACATGTGTGACACCGGTCTCTCTACTGAACACACAGATATGAAATTGATATGCTCCAATTTGATGCTGGCAAGATGGCAAACAAGCCCTCCCCTCAAAATATAGCAGAGTTACTGGGCTCCGTAGTCTAGTTAGTGAATTTGAAATTGGAATTCCTTTCAAAACTCTGAAAAATACACAAATAAAACCAAAACCATCTGCATGGCTAGATACCACGAAGGGGCAAGTGACACAAAATTAGGTGAAGTGAAACATTCTGTCGGATATTTGACATCACGTTTGAATTCAAAGCTTTGATCTTCAGTTGTAGTGCCCTCATCAGGCCAGTAGTTTCAGTGGGCGGCTGTCATTGTGGAGCAAGTTGTCGCCAACAGTCACAGCCTTTCATCTTAGCACCATTTCAGGCTAATCAGTGACGTGGTACACTGTATCAAGAGCCATCCCCCCTTCAGGTTGTCGAAATGAATCCAGATTACTTTGTTTTTAGAATACAATGTTTCCTCTTACCGTTGTTTGGCAGTTCTCCATACCAGCTGTTGACCAGCACACCCATTCCCCAGGAGGAAGAGGAGCCCATGAAAACCTGACTCAACAGTTCAGCATCAGAGGGAACTTGCATGGGAATAAAGGTGGCATCCAGTGCTTTCTTCTTGCAAGATAACTTTCTCCAGTCAATCTCATAGTAGACTTTCTGAAAGGAAAAATAAATCAATGAATGGTTTTCCTTTCCTGAACCGACTTCTTCTGAACAGAGCTAAGATTTGAGTACAGTGATTAGATATTCTTGTGCTGGAGTAAAAGGGAATGCAAGGACACATTTCTGGTTCATCAATTCATCTGCTCCAGTACCAGTTATGGAAACCGATAAGCTGCCATTTGCATGACAGTCTCACAGCAAAGAGTGGAAAACCCACTCAGTATGTACTACTGTATATGTAGAGAAAAACAAATCTTTCAAAGTATTTGCAGAAACAATTTACCCGGGGTTACATACCTGATTGAAAATCATCAGCTGGTCCAGAAAAGAGGTCTGATTGCCCGTAAGCACAATGTTTCTAACACGCATCCTCTGACCAAAAGCGTCATAGCTCATTGTTCCTGTGGACATGAAGAGTCCCCTGTCATCCATCTGAAAAAGAGACAGAGTAGAACGTGAAGGGAGAGACAGGCTTCACTCGACGTGGGTCAATCCAGGAAAGATTACTTGTAGGGAAAGTTTCTGTGTGCAGCATATGACTCACCATACTGTAGCCTCCACTCATCAGGTGTGGGACAACTGTGGAAAAATAAAGAATCAAAATGTTTAGGAAAAGTTTGTGAAATAACATATGCATCTATAGTAAATACTGGGTAGATAAACCCTACGTTGACAAAGTTATACTTTCACAACAGTTTGTCTATAATTAGAGATTTGGCTCGTCTGTTTCATTTATTGTAAAATTGTAGATTTTAATAATATGGATACAAAAATGTTTAACTTTATCTGCCTAATTTGTGTTTTGGTAATAAATACAGTTCCAAAAATCTGCGATACATTTTGAATTAGTTTACCCCAAATTCTAGTTTAAGACACATAAAGAGTAATTCTATCAGCAGTTACAGACAGCAGTATTACAACGTCTTGTCTAACTAAATAAACTGATTTAAAATTGCTGACTGACTGACTGACTAAATGGAGGAATGAATGTGTAACATAGATGAAGAACTTAACTAAAATGCAAAAAATATAAATATATTAATCCAAAACAAATATAACAACTGAAAAACAATACAAAATATCAACAAGTAATGTCCAGCTGCTGCTCATGTTTCAGTGTGGTAACAAAATAAGTCACCATTAAAGTGAAACTACCCACGTATGAATTGTTCACATCATTTTTTATCTTTTGATTCTCCCACAGCCACTTTGTTTTTAGTTCTCCGTCACACACACTGCATCTTTCCTCTTCTGTGCAGCAACAGTCAAAACTTTCTTCACTTTGCTCCAATGTATTGGAAGTCTAGCTTTTACACACAATTCACAGACATAAAATTGAAATAAATACATTAGTGGTGTCCATACTTACCGCAGGGTTTGGGTGCCTGGGCTGAAGCAGCGGCCAGCACCAGGCCGAGGCAGGACAGGGCACGGATGAAGTTCATGTTACGAAGCTTTAGGAGTCAGACGAGATGGTCCTGTGAAGGCTCTGGTCTCAGGAGACGACACTCACCTCCATATATACCTGCAGCTGGTCGCTCCTACGCCCTGAGGTTCAACCTTGAACTGTACTTTTTCCGACTGCCCCCATGAGGGAAAATATTAACAGGTAGTTACTAAGGTATTTGACCATTGATAAGATTAGGCAATGTATCACATGCTTATTTTTATGTCCAAGCATTAGCGCATCAGATATTATACTTGCCCTTTAGTCTGAGTGCCTTTTTAGCACCTGTATTTTTTCCACGTTACAGAAGAATGACTCTAAATGTTACACTGACATTATTACTTTTGGTCAAATGCTATACAATATTCCATATAATGTATAGTCTTTACAAAAATACAGTGCATGTTCTGAAAATGTGAATCGATGTTAAAAAAGCATTTCGGCAATTTTGTATAAAATGCCATCTACTGATTAACGTATTTCTTTAATATGCATGATTAAAAAAAAGAAAAAAGAAGAAGAGTTTCACCTTATACATATATATATCAAAATATTTTCTAACGTTGACGGATTCATTTGTTTACCATGCAACAATGTACCTGATTCCCTTCCTCAAGGTCTGTGTGAGTCACACTGGGAGATTCAGTTCATGTTCATAAGCATCTTTAGCTGCACATGAAGAGTTCATGGATTTAAAGCGTCCAGCCCACGAGGAACAGCTCCAGTGTTTGAAGTGCATGTGTAAATATTGCCATGTTGGACCGATCAACTCCAGCTGTTTTGTTTCTCATCCTTCAAGGCTGGATTTATCCGAGGTAACTGAGAATGCTGCAGCGCGTGTCTCCTGACGTTTGTGTCACTTCATCTGGTTATAAGATATACCTTTTAGTCTTGTCTGCTTTCTTCTGTGAAGGAGTGAGTGCTGTATCACAACTTTTCATTGCTAACTGCAAAACAGCTTCAATCATAGAACTCATTAAGTATTCACTTGGTAAAAAAAAAGTGGATTTGTTGAACAGTATTTATATAGGAATAGAGTAGTATGTGTTTCTATTATATTTATTTTACACTAAATCTCCTCTAATTTAGACGTTTTGCCTACTGATTAAAGTTGTTAAGATGTAGTAAAATGAAAATAGAGTCATAGTCAGGTGCACCATCCTTATCTGCAGGTTCAGAAAGTCACTCAGATACAATTGACCTCCACCTCAGTCAAGGTCATAGCAATGACAACAAGAATAATGCTAAAAGTGATACATTTTACAAATTATAACTTCATATAGCTCTATGAATCCATTGATATTCATCTCAAAATCTAGTTGTCGACTGTTTGTCTTGTTCACTTTAACATGAAAGTTAGACTAATTGAGATTATCCAATTTTAATTTTAGTTGTGCATTTTTCTTTAATTTGTGAAGTTGTAGTTTATGTCTGGTGACTGTGCAGGGGTATGCAT
Source organism: Bovichtus variegatus (assembly GCA_943593645.1). Lineage (NCBI taxonomy): Eukaryota > Metazoa > Chordata > Actinopteri > Perciformes > Bovichtidae > Bovichtus > Bovichtus variegatus. Next base: position 10,775,326 of record CALSCE010003134.1, read on the forward strand.
GCCATTCTTGAACATTGCATTGTTCAAATGTGAATTATAGTTAAAAATTGTTTGTTTTTTTGTGCAAAAAATGTGCTTCTTTCTCAAGATATGTTATATTTATATCTACACTGTACTGGTCTTCAGATGATATTCACTCTGTAAGTTTGTGCTTTTCATAAAAATGACTTAATTTGCAGAAATCTCTCCACTGTGTGTTGCTGCCTATAAAGATTTTCATTATTTTTTAGCACTAAGGAAAATTATTTATCTTAAAACTGCTACTTTCAAACAACGATTATATTTAAAGCAGAGTAACATTTCTAGGGAGATGTTAATATGCAGTATTAGTTTTATAAAACATGTTCAGTTAAATGCAGGCTCCTCCTAGTAAGACTCTCAAAATGAAGTTATTCTTCAGGACTATCATTTTTTTATTGAAAATAAGTACCATAGTCTTTGATAGATAATGACAGTTTAACAGTGTGAAACAATATATGAAGCAAAGTAAGGTGTATCAGTTGTATCATCAGTCCAAAAGCTACATCTGTATAAACCGTTGGTTTTTGCCATTAAACAGCTTTGTTTTGTCTTTATTTAGCAATACTTTAACACCAAACTGAAAACACAGCTCCATCAAAGAGAACTTCATAATAATTAACATAAGTCTAGAGTCAGATGTTTAGAGGGGGTCATCACTATGGTTCCAGAGTCCTATGTTTTTGATATAAACTAACGTTACGAGAGATTTTTAAGGGCTATCCACCAGTTCAATAGCAAAAGAACGAAGGAACATGGATGTTTCAAACACACTTTGAATGGTAAAAATCCATTCTGCCAATGTGGAGATATCAATGTCCAGAGTCATGAAAACAGTCTTGTCTGCATACTTCCTTGAGCTGGAGTGTGTGTGTAACCTCTAACCTAATCTAACCTCTGACCTCCCTGTCAAGTGAAAAGATAAGAGCAGGAACCAATATCAGCATAATAAATTTGAATAATACAAAAGATCTCCTAACTACAAACTTGGTTTGTTTTTGTCTTCGATGCTGTCTAAAACAAGTTAATAATTTCTAAAAACACTAACAGCATGTGAATTTGAACTTGTGCTTTCACAGTAAGAAGAATTTCCACCTGGCCTTCAGTTTTCAAATTGAAATGAGCCAATGTGTTTCTTCTGCACGGGGAAAAGCGTCACATGCCTTAAATATTTACCCACAGATAATGTGATCTGCTCATTGTCAAACCTATTTTTAGGGTTGTGAGCAGGTTTTCAGCTGTGTCAGCTTTGTGACATAACATGAAACAAAAGGTTTAAGAAAGGAAGAAAAAAAACAAACTCAAATGCTACATGACATATATCTGCATATTATATTTATTTTTGCAATATGCATATTAAATTATCTCCGTTTTTAACTTTTAGATTCCCTTGGCATCTCAAAGTTGGATATTATTAGGCCAAACATTTTGAGCAAGGAATACTTCAAATGTTTCAGTGCAAACCCGCTAAAGCCAAGTTAATTAAAATAAGACAACTCCCCTCCACCCCTCCCAAAGAAATTAAATATTTTTTAAAAAGCCAGTAGTTAACACATATAAATAAAACAGAATGCATTTTAAGAGAAGAAACACATTTTTTTTAGGTTTAGGTTTCATTGTTTTGCAGCAAAGCATCAATTTACAAATGTCCACCTCATATACATATATGAATATCAACATTGTGTATATTATAATATCATCTTTTACAATCTACAAGAGGTCCATGTTAATCAAGTGTTAATAGTTACAGGAGTTGAATTTCTGCTCATTTGAAGTTAAGGAGTTCTCAGGGTTTCTGCGTGTTATTCAACAATTAGATTTTCTCAGATACGCTGTCAGTTACACCGTGTTGTCCGCTGTACGCAGGAACCTTGAGTGCTGTATGTGTGACCTTGTGCAAGAAGAGGCGAGCACACGACTGGTTTGTTGTGTAGCGTCAGTCAAAAGATCGCCCTCTTCTCGAGTCACTGTGAGTGGATCGAACGCTAGTTGAAAAGGCATCGTCTTTATCTGGCATCATCTCAAACATAACAGCTGAAACACTACATTTCAAAAACACGCAGACACAATGTCATCCACTCACTGAACTCATCCTTAATTGTCGTTACATATTTCCTCCATCCTCCGTTCAGTTTAGTCCACCTGCAGCGCATCAAGCTCCCTCTCCTCTATTCTGGGGGATTTTGAAATAAATTAAATTAAAATAACACTTTACTCACTGGTCCATCTCTTTTCTCCTCACTTTTTACTCCTAACTTTATTTCAAATCTACATTCACTAGCGCGCCCTTCTCTTTAAATGTCTCCTAGTTTGAATCCATCCTTGTTCTGCTCTGTTCATTCAACATAAAGTCCGCTTTGGTGTTTACATGAGCATCTATTCCTCCTACAGCGTCCCCTCCTAACTCTTACAAACTACAGCGCTAGTGAATGTTTTTCTTACTTCTCTTTTCAGTGTATTGCTACGATTTCATCACAGCAAACAGTCATTCTAACACACAGGCCACATACACACACACACACACAATCACTCGAACAAGCGCACACATGTAATTAAAGGACCGTGTAATACGTTGACTCGTCATTAATTGTATGTACCGACATTAGAGACACATGTAAAGATTCAAAAAGACACAGACAGGGTCCCTATGGCCATTTGAAACAGAAACAGGAGAGCGATTTGGAAGCTTTAGGGGTCCCTGTTTTGTTTTGCCGTGTTGGTTATGTGGGGTGTCCCGGTTTTGGCAGGTTTGGGAGTTGGCAGGCAGGGATTCTGGCAATGTGTCAGTTTGCTGTAAAAGTGATAAGAGAAACCGCTAGGTGGGGAAGACCATAAAAAGGCCGTTCTTATTCGAGACCATACGTAATCTTGTAATCTTTGACGGTGGGATCAAAATGTGAACAGATGACTCGAGTGCGAGCGTGAGGAAGAAGCCACTCGATGCAAAGAAGGTTCAACAATTTAGAGCATGAACAGCTATTTCCTGCAGAAAAACAAAAACAGTATTTCAGAGTTTCAGAAGTTGCAGGAGCTGAGCGTGGGTTCCAAGTCTCTAGATTTGAAAGTTTATGGACCCGTAATTTGTCCCTTGGTCTTGTATAAAGTCCCTCTACTCCTCCATGGCCCTCTGTCAGCAGTCAGAGACTTCAGAGGTGTTGGAGTCACTGGCGAGTTTCCTGCGTTGTCTCACAGATTCCAACTCATCCTGAAGAGCAAAAGAGAGGGTTGTTGTTTTTTTTTTTTTTTTTTTTTTTTACATACCGTAATTTCCGGACTATTCAGCGCATCTGAATATAAGCCGCACCCACTGAATTTTTAAAAAATATGTATTTTGTACATAAATAAGCCGCACATGTCTATAAGCCGCAGGTGCCTACCGGTACATTGAAGCAAATGAACTTTACACAGGCTTTAACGAAACACGGCTTGGAACAAAAATAAATAGGCCTTTAAACGCCTTCAACTTGAAAGCTGCATCATATGCCTTTCTCCGTGTCTTTGCCATGATGAGGGTGACAACATGACCGTAATCAGAATCGTGACCATTCATAATGTCCGCTGTTCATAATGTCCGCTGTTCATAATGTCCGCTGCTGAAGACATTCCAAGAACTAATAATGCAATTGAAGGTTGGCATAATGTTTTTAGAGGTTCATTTGGTACACTGAATGAAACACCGAGAAATTTCGTAAAAAAGTTAATTATCGTAATGAATGGGAAGTTTGAGCGCGCTCGATTTACGTCACATTATGCGACGGTGCTCAGTTTTTTGGCGACATGAAGCTTGTGAAAGCGGGAAAAATCCATAAATTAGCCGCGTCATTGTATAAACCGCGAGGTTCAAAGTGTGGGAAAAAAGTAGCGGCTTGTAGTCCGGAAATTACGGTACATAGTTTTGGACTGACAAAAAACAAAACAAGACATTTTTCAGTTTTCTGACATTTTACAGACAAAACGATTAATTGATTAATGTAGAAAATGTTCAGCAGATTAATCGATAATGAAAATAATTGTACGTACTAAGGCACACACACACACACACAAACAGACACACACACACACACACACACACAGACACACAATATTAATATGTGCACACATTTTTCTTTTGAGGTGAAACAATCAGACTTCTTAACTTCCGATTTCAATACCATGACAACAAAAACAAAATAAACAATAAATCGGTATAGGACAAATGGCCAAATTGTTATTTTAAACTTTGGTATTGGCCCAGAATTCTCCAATCTGTGCATCCCTAAAATGTTATAATGACATTGAAGAAGAAACTGTATTTAATATGGATCATGTTTTGTGTTCTTGTGTGTGCTTACAGTCTGAAAGACGCCATTCTGGCCCCACTCTCCAGGAGACTGATCGTCAGGGTCTTCTGCCTCCTCCTCTTCTTCCTCCCCCTCCTCCTCTCTCACCGTGTCCATCCCATCTTCCTCGTACTCTGTCAGACAGTCTGACTCCTCTGCTGAATGGAAAGATTTAGAGGATCTATTACAGAGAATTTATTGTGTGATTGACCCACCGGGTTTAGATAGCACCCATAAAATATCAGGGACATCTCCCACTGTGTCAATAAAACAGGCCAGGCCAAAGCTATGACCCCTGATTTATTACACTGGTTGAATCCAACATGATCTTGAAGGGGAACAGTTCATCTGCAGGAGACTACAACAATGACTTTTAAAATTATGTGTGCAAGCTGTGTAAAAAATATATTTTAACCACTATAAAAAGAAATCCTATCTAGATAATTATTAATTGGAAAATGATCGTTTACCTTCTGCAGCTACGTAGCTTTGGACTGGCTCTATCCTGGATACAATCTCTGCAAGGTCAGTGAAGTCAGCTCCTGGACATGTGCAGGACTACAACACAATAAATCATTATTATATACTCACGTAATGGCGTTGATGGTGAACATTTATGTAGTTATATATCAACCATAGTACATCATTTGTGGTGTGATTTGTGTGTGTGCGTTTTTCTCACGTCAGTTCTCTTGCTGTCGTTGTAGTCAGCTGAGCGGTGGTCCTTCAGCATGTTCTCGATAATGTCGCCTCGGGCCCAGCCAGTAAACAGCAACTTGCCGTGCTGGTATCCCACATCCTGAAGTAATTTAAAAAAAAAATTAAAAAGTTACTTTTAATAAAGCAAGTAGACAATTTTTAAGGAAATGTGTTGCAACTCTAAACAGATTATTACAATTACAATAGAAATAATCTATACCTCAAGAGGATACACAGCTTCAAAACTGTATTTCAGATGTGCTGCTGGGGTGGATTTTTTGAATATCACAAGTGCAGATGACGCACAGCTAGAGTTTGCAGCTAAAGTTGTAGGTGGAAAGAGTTAATGAATATTCCCTGCTGGTGACTCTTGGGCTGCATTCACACCAAATCAGAAGTTGCGGAGAAAAACACCTGTCCTCTCATTCATTTGAATGTGGTTAATGCGTTTAGGCTGCGGCAGTGTTGATTATTGGATGAGGAAAGGAAAAAAAAAAATGCAGCGGCCTGCGGCGAAAAGTTGAAACAGAATCAACTTTTGGAGAAACGGCAACGTCTGACTTTGTGTGAATGCGGCCTTATTGTTCTTCTTACCGGGCATTCACACCTTAAACTTAACCTTGTTGTTTTAGGCTATACAATCCAGGTTTGAGCGACAGAGTTTGAAGGCTTAACAGACACCAGAACACTGCAGAGTGGTTTGTAATGATAGACGAGTCAGGTTTTTACAACTCTGGGACACTTTCATGGTTTATCCATTATTATTTTATCCTTCGATGTTTGAAACGGAGGCAATTGACTGTGCCCTCATTTGATCGCTGTAATTACAACAAAGGCATCCCAATTAACTTTGTTTATGAACTTTAACGGACGTACAACCCGAAAACATAATGCCTCCGGCCACGGCTGTCGCAGAGGCACATTAAGAACAAGCAATATTTAAGAAGCAACTCACATAGATCTCGTCAAACTTGCCGAAGTCCATGGTCTTGAAGCGGTCGATGGGCGGTCTGATGTACTCGCAGTAGGCACTCTTCTTCACCACCTCTAACTGCCGCACACAAGACACGTAGGCCAACCGAGACTGGATCTCTGCCATGTCAGGGACCTGCGGAACAGGTTGGTGTAGGAACCAGAATTCACCACTAACGCCAACAGATATAGCTCTCAATCTGCAGACTCAGCAGATCCCCACTACTACACATCACCGCTATGAAATCAAATGTACTATTCTAATGCATACTTTAAAATTAGTTACCAGTGCCATGCGCTACCAACTCGTACAGTACCTTTACTTTCTCTGCCCAGGGATTGATTCGTTTCCACAGCAACCACCAGCCAGACAGGCAGTCGCCATAGTTACAGAGGTCGGTCTCATCTTGGCTACCCACGTCGATGGCAATGACTGTTCTGGCACCCATGTTCCTCGCAATGTCCGCTGTTGGACGTGCAGCGCAAACACCAGCATTCACACACACAGACGTACAAACACACCACGGCAAAATCCAGCAGCAGAGATGGTAAGACAATGGATCTGGTGTTATTAAGCTCGTTTCATGATAATAGGTTTCTTTAAACCTTCATTTTAGAAGCACAATGTTCAAATACACTTACACCACAAAAATGTTTAAGTGGTCAAGATACACTCCAGAGAATTTTTTGGCCAATTACAGACAGGAAACACTACAATTTAGGAAAAATCTATACTTTCCTGGAGGTCATGACCTTTCTCATTGACTTGCTAGTGTTAAAAAGCACGTTGAGACAGTGGGCATTTTTGTGGTGTTGAGCCTATTCAAAGACAGAAAAACAGGAAGACGCCCCACAAGCCCAGTGCACTGATCCAGAGTGCCAAGAACAACTATAATTGAAAATGATCGAGCACAAAATCTTCAGGGAGAAGGCAGAGAAACAAGTCAGAAATAAACAATGTTTATTTTACGAGGCCCCCCTTTTGTTGGATCAATCTTTGGGCCCATAAAGCAAAGCCCTATATTTCACAAACCTCAAGAATGAGTATCGCTTGATAATCAGATATGACTCTCATGCAAAGTAATTCCAAGTGGAGAATTACAATAGCTCAGTGCAGAGCTTTGTGAAACATGGCTGTGCTTCATCAGCACAGAGTACATTCTCTATCATACCTACACAGAGACAGACTCGGGGGAGTTTTCATCTGCACACCATAATGAAAGCTAAACACAGTTCATGTTTTACTTCTGTAAACTTTACAGGAAAGTGTTAATTTGTACTGCTGCATTCCAGGTAATCATTTTTATGGTCCACAGACAAAAAACAGCTCCTCCCCTGTTTAAAAAAAGACAACAATTTTTTCCTCTGATTAAAATAGAAGAAAATACTGATTTTAAAATTAAGCTTCAGTATAAATGAACAAAAATTGTAGGGCTGGGCGATATTGTTGAAATCATTATCACAATATTAAGAACAATATTTTAATATCAATAATTTCACAATATGACAAATGTATGCACAATCCCATAAAAAATAATCAAATCGAGGTTCAGGCAGAACTTAGATGAGACCGAACTTCTCATAAGTGTAAAACTGAAACTTCAATAACTAATTTTGTTGGTTTTAAATTTTTGCTTGGAGTCATTCATTTGGACAACATAATGATAAGAGGATATAATCATATGACCACAGTATGATTCTGCTAAAAGTCAATAAACAATAATATTGCCCAGCTCTACAGAAAAGAGCTCATTTCAGCATGAGGGGAACAAGACTTTAATCTCAAAGCAGACCGGTGTTTTACAACATAAAACAAAAGGCAAAATCAGGCTATTGTTTTAATGTCAGGAACTTGGAAATTGTATTAATTTTTCTTTTGAATTTAATACGAGTGGTAAACTCCCCCCCCCCCCATTTTTAAACACTAATTTAACACCGGGCTGTTTGACAGACTAATACCACATTCCCCTTTTCAATGTGGCATTTCTTAGTTGAAGTGTAACCGTGTCATTATTTACACTTGAATCCACTCTCAATACAAGTCTAAATGCTGACTTTTTCCCCATCTAGTAATACAGAGAATATTTCAGGGTCTGATAGAAATTGTTTCCTCATGGAGCACAAAAATGTGGTAGAAATTTGTCTTAATTGATGGTTTGAACTGGCCCAATATTTAGACCGGGAAAACTCAGCACACTCCTCCACTTCCACCTGACTTCCCTCCGTTAGCATTAAGACCACGTCTACATACTTACCCAGCCTATAAACAACTTGATTAAAACGCCTCATTATAATCATCCCCGTCCCTCACTCCACCTCGCCCCTCCTCTGGGGGGCAGGAGACTGGTGGACATTGAGGATTGTATGTTGGAGGGTGAGGGGGTGGGGGGGTACCACCTCTACTTGCCTGGCAGGTTGTTGATGTAGCCACCGTCCATTAGCAAGTTGCCATCTTTGGGGTCGCAGAGAGGCGGCAGGTACCCCGAGAGGGTCATGCTCGCCCGCACATAGCGCCACAGAGAGCCTGACACACCAGGAAGGGGAGGAGGGAGGAGGGGGAGGGGGGGTTGGATAACATCTCAATGTTTGCTATACGTTTCAGGTTAGTGTCGACACAGAACGCAATCCCAACATCAGAGGGAGGTCGGACAAAGAAAGTAGCCGATCCCTGCAAAAGCTAGGACTGTGGTTCTGCCTACCTTTACACTCTGTTGTACACCACTGCAAACCTCATTACCTTGCACAGAGACCCTGTGTGACTTGTGCGTAAGGTAAAAAAGTAAATGGCAACCATCACAGAGCACCAAGGCTGGTTAAATCTCCAAACAGTGTCCCAACAACAACAGTGCTTTATGGCATGAGACCAAATGAATGTTCTCCTTTCTGAAGCAAAATCCACATAAACTGTAAATTTAAGTTGAAACCAAAATCAAGATAACCCGTGGAGAGGAAGAAGATAACATTGTATAAGGACCTACTTTAATTCTCTACATGTCAGAGAAGGAGCAGCAGCAGATGTTGTGACATTGTTTGGAGATCCTTCACCGTGAACATGGCAGGGAAGCACCCAGCCTGCCCAGTCCTGCAGTCCGGCTCAGTGCCAGCAGGGGGCAGGAGCAGGACGGGTGCTGCATGGGTTGGAAGGATAAGGAGCACCACAGAGAAAAGCGAGGGCTGCATCTGTGCGGTGGGGGTATATGTGAATGCTGAGGAAGAATCATTTTTACTGAAATATGACTTCAGGGGAATTACTAAAACCTACAGCTTTCCATTTGTTTGCTTGTAAATTAAGGGCTTTATTTCATTTGTACAGGAGCTACAATGGGCAACGGCAGGATCCAGAACACATATTCCTGAATAATGATTAAAAAAAAATATGTAGAAAAACAAAAAAAAGGTAAAAACATGCCATCAATATATGAGAAATATATCAATTGGCTCACAGTGTTTAACACTGGCATGCACATAGAAGCAAGCAAAGCTAGGGGAGAGGACAGGTGCTGTGTACATGTAGGAGAGGCTGGGCATGTTCCTGTAGGTGGAGGTGATTGAAATGAAACAGTAGCAATTTAACAAGGACCTCCTCATGGGAAACAAGGGGAACAAGCTGCAGTTCAGTCCAAAAGGAGAGACATGTTTATGCCCAGTGAAACGCACAATGACCCACAACAACAGACAGATGCGATGTTGACATGGTGCAGCCATTCACTATCTCCAGTAAGTGTCACCTTGTGTCACCTTCAACGCTATCAGCAATGCTGAGACCAGCTCTATACCTGATCTCACACCCAGCTTAATCCAAACCACTTAAAAAGGAATACTTCACCCACAAAATGACCATTTGTATATGAATTACTCACCCTGTGTTACCTTGAATTCTTGAAGAAAACGCTTTTCTGGCACGCCACAGCCGTGAAACGGGGGAAAGTATGAGGAATTGAAGTAAATGGGGGCCGCGCTTAACAACAGCTAAACTAGATCAAAAACCTCTGTTTACAAACTCTTACACAACTTGTGCAGTGTAATCCAAGTCTCATTTATCCAGTCGTACGCTCACTATAGTTGTGCGTTGTGCGCCTGCGCAAGCATGAGACCGTTTGTGTGAAGTGCTTTAAAAAAATGCATGCGTTTAGGAACTAGTGAGCATACGATTGGATAAATGAGACTTGGATTATACTGCAGGAGGTCTGGCAGGGTTTGTAAACGGATGTTTTGAAAAAGTTGTTGTTGTTATTAAACGCATTTACTTCATAATTCATCAATAATTTTCTCCTTTTTTTTTTTTAATTCTTCGTTTACCGAGGAGGCATGCGAGAAAAACACGGTTTTCTTAAAGAATTCAAGGTTACACTGGACGAGTAGTTGACATAGAAATGGTCGTTACAGTGGTGCATAAGGACATCAGTGTTGACAAGCCTCATCCAGAACGTTGTGGTAATAAAGGAGAAGGTAAACAAGTTTAGCAAATGTACATAGGGGGGCCAGAAGAAGCCAGACCATCATGCATCTCTCTATGGACCCATAGATGTCCAGACATGCGTGGGCAAAACCTCACACCTACTAAGAAAGTGAAAGTCAGCTGTTATACTCAGAGGTGGCGCGGAGCCAACTGGAGAAAGTGTGCCGTGTGTGCGAGTCAATAAGCCAATTGGAGTTAAAGATATACACTATTGGCCTGTAAAAGGTGAGGCACTGGTTGGATCAATCCTAAGACATAGTGGATTTAGTCTTTCCTTCCAAACCATGGGCTCCCAGTGTCCACCTGGTCAGGGTGGGGTTAGTTACGAGTGAGAAGAGGACAAGAAAGAGGAGGAGGGGAGCCGAGTGGTTGATTGTCGACTTAGGGATGAGGGGAGGAGGTTTTGGTGAGCGGGTGTTTAAAATCTGACCTGGGACATTGTTAACATAGCAACCATCCACAAGCAAGTGGCCATCCTTGGGGTCGCACAGGGGAGGTAAATAGGGGGTGTAGGAGGCGCTGGCTCTAACATATCGCCAGACGCAACCTGTCGGGAAATGGAGATGGAGAAGGAGGAACACATCAAATATGGGCCGGACTCAACGTCACAGATGGAAAAAGAGAGCGAGAGCGAGAGCGAGAGAGAGAGGGAGAGAAAGAAGAATGCTGAAAAAGAGAGTAAAGAAGGAGGGAGAGCGAGAAATGCCCGCCAGAGAAGAATAATGCAAGAGGCTGCCAGGAGCAAGACAGAGTAGGAAGGGGAATACAATGTCAACAAAAAAAAGTATTTACTTATGCCTACGCTTTCTGACCAAATGCAGTAAATCCTAGTACGAGGCCAATTTTAAATAAACGCATACTCCACGGCCAAATTAAACTATTCGGTTGATATGGCTGATAAGGAAGTATGACACACTTTGTTCAGAATGATGACAAGATACCGAAATAAACACAATAACATTCGCTACAAACAACACATTTTAGGCTGAATATAAATAAAACCAGCCTGCGATATAAATGACAACAAATATGTCGGATGAATGACACCAGATGTATGCGAATGAAATTTAAAAACCCAAGAAACAGTGATGCAAGGTTTGTTTGATGCGTTCATTAAGCATATTAAAAAAAGAATTATATTAGCGTGGTTAGATGACTGGTCCGACAAGCAAAGTGGGAGGAGGACAGGCAGAGAGAGAGGCAGAAGGAGGGCGAACGAGAAAGAAGGATCGAAAGAGAGAGAGAGAGATAGGATTCATCCCAAGTCTCTTAAATTGTATCCACGTTTCCCTCACTTGAGTCTTTTCCATGCGAAGAGAGAGGAAACGGGGAAATATCAAATAAGAGACTTGGGATGTACCCAGAGCCCGTCATTTCAAGAAGTGCTGTTTGGCGTCAAACTAAATTCTCTGAAATGTAGACTGAAGAGATTTAAAGTTCTCTCAGACATCAGTCCTGGTAGTTTTTCCTCACTGGATAAACTCATGACACTGTGTACCTTACACCCATCAAAACGGCGCACAGTCACTCTTTTTTTTGCTTTTTTTTTTTTTCCAATGACTGGAGCCGAAGTGACATATTCAGAATAGCACCAAGCGAGCGATGTTTGACGAAGCACACCAGAAAAACTACAGAAAGCACAGAATGGTGATGAGTGAGAGAAGCAACGCGGGATGTCAGTAAGGAGCGATGAGGGAGAAGCAGGGAGTGTTCTGGATCCTACATGTTGACACGGACATGGGAGAGGGGTCAACATTTTAGGGTCAGCGACTACAGCAGTTATTTTATCTATGCCGTAACCTATGGATTGGCAGCTCGGTGATATCTCTATGTGCAGAAAGACACAAATGTGATGGGACAAAAAAACAATGAAAAATCTACACCTTTAACAATTTAGTGTACGAAAAGGCAAGAAGAAGAAGAAGTTTAATAGAGACAGAAAAGAAAAGAAATCAAGATATAGAGACAGTCAGGAACATGGTAACAGATAGGAAAAAAAGAAAGAAAAAAAAGTAAGAAATAAAGAAACAAAGAAATGAAAAGGGAAGAAACTAGTGCAGTAAAATTGAGAGGCAGATGATAGTGACAATGACTCAGAGGAGAAGGCTTTGCTCCAGCAGTTAATTCTTACACATGCCAGGATGCTAACATTAAGCAAACCCCTCAAATCCAGTAACCAGCCTACATTATAATCATTCAAAACACTGCCTTTACAGTGAAACTAGAAATGTCCTAATTTGATGCACACCACTGTACATTACAAGGTAGCATCACAGTGATTATGCTGAGAAGTTACATGACAGAAAATGGCCCGCTGGATTTGCAGGGTTGTTGGGGTGGGGTGGGGGGGGTCCTTTCAGGTTTTAGCTAATGTTAGTGATGGTGCATTTACACAAGTCAAACAGAACACATTTGCCATTATTTCATCAAATACAGACACAAGCATAGACACATCTACACAGTGTTTTCCTTTGTACATATTTAGTGAACTCAGTCAGAGCCCTTGGCCGTGGCGTACTCCAAACTAGATTTAAACTGCCATGTTTATGGAGACAAAATAGTGGTTTTGTGACCAGAATGAAGCAATGAATTTGGCTTGGATGGCTGCAATGTATACACACTGGCAACTCAACAGTTATTTGGGTCATTCCAACACTCCCTTACATAATCTTCCATGCAATTAATCCATAATATGATGTAAATGGCTGCAGTTTTTTATTTTTATTTTTAAAATTTTTTAACCAAACGTTATCTGAGCCTTGTGTTTTAGAATTATAGTCATTAATTCATTTTACTAGTTTTAACACGCTTGTTGTGAGGAACTTAACATTGCCAGTTACACTTTGTAATAACCATCATTAATAAATGGTGAATTGATAGCAAAAATAAATAATTGTGGTTAAAAAAAGTTACAATTACATTTTGTTATTTCAACAGTTTATTTGTGTGTTTTTGTTAATGATTACCAAATAATTTGTAAAAACAACTTTGTTAATGGTTAATAGTTGGTGTGTAAACCATCTCTAAAATATATTTGGATGGCTATTATAAAGTTGAAACTGATGATTCTAATACCTTGTTAAATGGTTAATAAATACTTAGTAAAACATCTATAAACAATATTTAAATAGATAGTTAATACTTTGTCAATTATTAAAATTGGTTTCTAGTCCATCTATCTATTTAATATTTATAGATGTTTTACAAACAATTTCTTAAAAGGTTTACAAATCAATTTGTTAATCAAAGAAAACAAATTATAGCATTACTAATTATTATTAAACATTATTACTTATCATTTAATTATTTGTTGACCATAAAAATACTATTAACTAGAGTTTATTTAACTACCATTTTATCATTTATTAATGATGGTATCATAGTTACCAAATAGTCTACTTCCAGCGAGGCTCGCGAGGTCCTCCAGCTGGTGTGTGGACACTATTATCAACACATCTAGTGTCGTAGTAACTACTTTGGCATTTGCTCAAAGTGCTGCATTCAACAGCAGTTTGAAGACACCAACTTCAATTTAGTTTGGAGTACACCCGCCTTGAACCATCAATCTGAGGCATGCAGTCCTGTCACTCAACGATGCATAAACCTGTTAAATTTTTGTGTATAAGCCCAAAGTCGTGCCTACTAAAATATTTAAAGACCTGTTGTATAAAAAGGTTAAAAATGCTACTGTGCATAGTCACTTCTGAAAACATTTGAGAGCAACAGCAACATATTCACTTAGGTAATAACTTTAGTTACGTTGGCATTACTCACCGCTTAATTACTTTTGAAACATGAATTGATGACAATGCCAATGCCAATTCCCCACATTAGTTCTCGGTCATTCAGAGCGATATTATTGATTGAGCTTTGTTAAATGCAATTACTCGAGCCCTTCAATGTGTATGTCTGTGTGTTTGCATTTATGTGTGCTCATCTAAAGCTATCAAATCATGTATTGTACTAACAAAGACTGTAAAAGTATTGTCTTGAGCTTTTCTAGAGCTTAACAAAAACCTTCAGCCAATCACAATAGTGATATAATAAAGAGGGGTGGCGGCCACTGCAGTCAGCTCAGCTGTCACTTACCATCCTGGTGAACACGCATGGCTGAGGCCGTGATGTCAGTGGTGACGTTGAAGTATGGCAGCCACAGGTCCTGGGGTCGCAGAAAGCATTTTCAAAAACCTTATCATTACTATTTTCCCAGTGACTGCTTTGAAAACATGAACCTCTTGTGTTGTTTCTACCTTACTGCAGCGGAATTAAAAAAGAAAGTCGATTTTCTACCGCAATCCCTCACCTCAGCCTGCTTGTCCTGGAACACTTTATAGATGCTGGTGTTGAAGGCAGACCCAGAGAACATGGAGGTGATGGGATACGTCAGGTCCAGGACTGTTTTGAATACCGAGTTCATTGCCTGTTGAAAAACAAAGTACAGAGAAACAGGACGCAAGTCTACTGTAAATCACCTATTCTCGTTTAAACATGTAAGGCGTTTTGCTTCTCATCAGTTTCTAGGCATTTCTACTTTTAATATATTGAAATACATTGAATTCAAGGCTACTGGGAAAATGCAACCTTTTTCATTTTAAGAGCAAAATGTCATCTTAGACATACGGGCAAACAGAAATGACTGAATAATGCGTGTGTGTGTGTGTGTGTGTGTGTGTGTGTGCGCTGCACCTTGGACCACTCTCTTGCCCTCTGTTTGGTTCTTACAGCACTCCTCTCCTCAGCGTACAGTGCACCAATGAACGAGCCGATTGACGTCCCACCCACTATGTCAATAGGAATCCCTGCTTCCTCCATAGCTTTGATCACACCCACATGAGAACAGCCTCTGCATGAGGGGGAAGCAAACAGTCAGGTACACTAGATGACTTCATATGTTGTAAGCTGCACATGGTAGTTGGTGGTAAAAATTACTTGAGAGGTTCCTTTTGTATAAAAGAGTACATGTTCATCTTCAGAATTTAGTTTCATAAGATGGGTGATAAGGCAGGTACATTTTGACATTACAAAAATCCTTCCCTGCATTACCCTACATAATGGTAGGACTGCATTGTTAATATTACAAAATACCAAGACTCTCAACATGTCTGTACAGATAGTTGTGGTTCAGCACTTGCTCACCTGGCTCCACCTCCTCCCAGCACCACAGCGATGCTGTTTCCAGTCAAGACGCGTGCCAGCCGAGAGAAATCACTGTGCCGGTCTGCCGTTTTCTCAAACACCTTCTCATATACCTCCCTCTGCACAAACATAGAACATACAGTGAAAACAGCAACTTTCCATTTTTCATGTTGAAGCATCATTGATTTACCAGACCATCATTTCATGACTGCACGTTAAGTTTACAGTTATGAAAAGACCTGATTCTAGCTAGTATAGCGTACCATAACTACCATAACATAACTATAATTAAAGGTTTGATTCATACTATTTTGCTGGGGCTGCGTCTGGAGAAGACCCTGCGGGGACACTTCAGATGCAGATGCCCGGAGCACCAGCTACGCATGTTGAGCCACTCGACTGTCCTGGACGGCCCCGGCCCATCCTCTCTGTGCAGGAGGACCAGTTGCTTCAGAGCACGAACTGCCGTGTTCTCCAGCATCTGCTCCAACTGGAGGGGGAAGACATGTGGACAGAGACAGCAGTTAGAAAATAGGCAAATATAAATGTACTTATTTGGGTTTGAAAAGTTTGCCTAAATTTTACCCCCTTTCTCCTTTTCTTTCCTTGACACACACACATACCTGTCCCAGGGCAGGTTCCTGGTCCCCCAGGCCGACGATGAGGATGCAGTCAGCCTGGCGGATGCAGCGCTGAGTCCACGGGGTCATGCTGTTGTCAGTCTGGTACAGGACAATCCGATTGATGTCCTCCTGCTGGGCCAGCCAGCCGGATAGACGGTACTCATGGATACTGATGGATACAGGATACAGGATACATGAGGTGATGGAAAAGCGGTTTAATTCACCAAAAAACAGACACAGACAGCGAGGAATGGAAAGGGACGGGGGGTTACTGTAACAGAAGATCAAAAAAGATGTAATAGAAAAAAGGCTATAATGACAGGATGGGAGATATAGTGGGTGGAAGTGATAGTGATTAATATAGACAAACTTAAAATAGGGGGTGGTAAAAAAAAAAAAAAAAAAAAAAAAAGAATAAGACGGGTTGCAGTTGGAAAGGTTTTGTGATGGTGCTTCATGTGACTTACATGGGACACGTAGGCGGGGCAGATTGTTTTTTTTACATGCTACACAGACTACATCTTTGTAGCGTGTGGTTGTGTGCCAGCTTCACTGTGTGCATGTAGAGTTTTGCGACAATTGCACTTCATTATGCAGGGTTTGGAAGCGTGGCCTATATTAGCTGGTACTTATTATGGTAATTATTAACTGGATCGTTTTAACAGGATCAAAGAGACACATTTGATTTATTTTAATGTGAAATGTAAAAACACTCTCAATGTTACTCTGCTGCGTGGCATTGGCCCTGGTACAATGAGGATTTATTTTTAAATCACTTTTAAACTCGTTTTTTTTTTTTTACTATGGAGATTTTACGTGTAGAGAGATTCCCGCGCAGGTGCACAGCTTCTGTGGTCAGTGTAGCAGCTTCAGTTGATTATAATGGACGCGCTCTGCCGTGTCCGTGCCCCGTGTATTTTGGCCACAAGAACTGAGATGTTTTTCTGACAGTTAGACTGACCTGTCCAAAGCAGAGGCGCCCAGTCGCTCTCTGATTATTTCGCTGGTTAATAGTAGAGTGGGCCCTGCAAGTGTCAAACAGAGACAGAGGCAGTGCGTAAAACTTGTGTATTCTAATTAAACTTTATCATACTAGTAAGTAATGTATACTTCTGATATAACCAGGAACTAAACAGAAATCCAGCAATCCCAGATAAAATAAATACATTTAAAAATAAAGTAATGAGAGTTGTGTAGGCCTACCAATGGCACTGAGGGCATGGCTGAGCTCCAGGTTGAATGCATTGATCGGCACATCATCACACACAGGCAGGACAGCCACAGTGGAGAGGTTGCTGGCAGGGTTGGTGACATCAGCACTGGCAGTCATAGTGGGCAGACTCAGGGCTGAGCCTGGAAGACAGACAGACAGTGTGTAAATGGAGCATACTGTACGTTAAAGTATATATATACATGTTTGCGTGCACATAAAATGCTCCTTATCATCTCACCTGAGAAGGGCCCGCGACCTTGCTGCAGGTTCCCCAGAATCTTCTGGCCTAACAAGTGGATCAGCCTCGTCACCACCTAAACACACAGCAAGCATCAGTACCATTCCAGCCACCCCCACACTCACACACACACACCCACCCACCCACACACACACACAGATCAAGACGGAGTCACTGACCTGCGGATATCGTCTTTTGATGTTGTTGAGCGTTCCCTCGGGCAGTTTGACCAGCTCCGTGTCTCTCACAGCGTGGACGGTGGTGGCTCTCGGCTGTCGGGTCAAGGCCTCCACCTGAAGTCAACCATGAGATGTTTCAGAACTAATAAAACATAATTATAGTATAGGCTTCCCATAGCTTAAGACACGGAGTGACATTCAAGACCAATTACTTTGAGATTTTAAAATGCAATATCAGCAATCATTAAATCCTACTTCCAGCATCTTATCATTTTTAAGACTTTAATTGATTTAATACATTCTAATACCAATTAAGTCTTTTACATGCAGGCAGAATGAGACTGCGACCGAGGGGAAAATACTTTTTCTCACCACTCCGATGAGGTCTCCTCGGCCGTATTCCCCAACAAGTTCTTTCTTGCCATTGGCCTTCCTGATGACTGAACGCAGACGGCCATTCAGAACAATGTAGGTGCAGTCGGACTGGTCGTCCTGTCTGTAGATGTGAAGAGAAAGGACACAGATATTACAGTAGAAAATGCAAATTAAAAAATAAATAAAAAAGTGTTTGCGCAAGGAAGTTAAATATTTCTTATACCTGTAGAGGGCTCTGCCAGCCTCCACAGCCATCCAGTCAATAGCAAAGTCCATCTGCCGGACAAAAGGGGACATGCGGATGGCCACCGTGTGAGCCGCACTCAGCACCACACTGGGCTGCTCCCTCATGATCCTGCAGGGGGAAGCACACAGCACAGGCACATACATTAGCAATACTGGCTACACAGTATTAATGCTGTTTGTAAGAAGATGATTTATAGCAAAAATTACGATGGTTCCAGCAATAGTGAAAAATGTATTTTAAAAAAAACTTATGGAAGGGTTCTTTGTCGGCCTAAATGTACCTGGTTGAACACTGAATGTAAGATCAGATCATTTTGTTTGCACTGCATACCATTTTTTGTGTGGTTTTGTTGTTTGCTTAAATGTTGTGTTTTGAATTTTTGTATTTATGTGGAACAGTATAAAGAAAATATTTTTGATTAAAAAAAAAAGTGAAATCTCATCAAATCAAAAATCATTCAGCACAGAAAGCTTCAATCAGAAATTGAAACTTCTTCCTTGTTTGTCTACATTCAAGGCGATCGACTCACTCGTAGAAATCTGACTTTGAGATCTTGACATAAGTACAGTCTCGGACGGCCTTGATGGTGAAGATGAGCGGCTCTCCAGTGAGCACAGCGAGCTGGCCCACCATCTCCCCCGGGTGGGTCACAAACAGGCAGACGGCTTCCTGCTTGTCGATCATCCGCTGGTAGACATGCAAGCAACCTGACAGGACAAAGTGCAGACTCACGTCCTAAAAGAGTGAAAGAGAAAAACAGGGGAGGATAAAAATAACTTTGCTGTATTATCTGAAACATTCAAATGTGTGTTGATGATTCAGTTACTATATTTGATTACTATGTTTGTTGCTACTACTGCTACTATACTGCCATACGAAAAGGCAAAGCGCAGTAACTACATATTTGGTCAAAATTGAGGTAAGACCTGAATCTGACATTTTGACATGTTTTATAATATAAAAAGATAAATTTCAATAGAAAAAAAAAAATAAAATAAAATATGGACATACAGTACAGGTAGCAAACAGAGTAATACATTTAATGACTTATTAGAATAAATGTTATTTTCTTAAACTAGTTCAAATAGAGAAGAAAGCTGAAAGAACACATTTTATTAGTAGGAACTGCATTTTCCACTCACAGTTCATAAAGATAATCCAGGAGTGCATTATCTTCATATTATGCATGTTCTATGTAAATTATTTTTAGGTGTACAGGTTACAAACTTTCTATCTGTTACACAGTTTCCACACCAGCCTGAAAACATTAGACCCTTTGTTTCCTCGACTTCACTGCTTCTGTAGTTGCTGCACTTTGTGAGGCAGGATACAGCTAAAAGCAGACAGATCAGTGCATTATGAGTTTTCAAAAAAGGGGTCCAGTGTGTCAAGTACCTGGTCTCCCTGTCTGGCTAAGACAGCTCCAGCTTTTGCTTGGTGCAGAGTCACTTTCCCATTTAACAAGGATGGGTCCTGGATTTAGGAAGAAAGACAGAAAAAAAACAGGCAAAAGGTCAAGTCAAGCAGTAATAAAAGAGTGAGTGAAAGTGGAGCAACACTGTGGACGAAATAATTGAATTCTACTTTGGATGAAATTCAAGCTGCAGACGATTCTGCAACATTTATTTCATCGAACATGCTTTGATCTAGTTACACTGACAGGCAGGACGTTTTGAAATATTAAGTGTAGCAATACCTACTCAGAGGCACACAGAGAGGGTTTATCACATATTGCGTCAAACGTGTGTATACAACTTCCTACCAGATTGAATCTTGGGCTGAAAACTGCATTAGAATTCAATCTGCATGGGTGTAGAACAGAGGCGGTGAGCATCTAGTTCAGCTGAACTCTGGTTTATCATCATGTTTCCTGGATTTTAAGTGTTACCACCTATTATTTTATATATTACCAAACACACAGGAACAGCTCACGTCTCAGCACTGTGGCATGACACTGCAGCCTCCCCTCATCTCTACAGCATTTCTCTACACCCTTTTCCACATCATACTCTGTCTGCAGATGCTCCTGGGTGATTTGCGACAATGTGCACATTCATGCAAAAAAAACAAAAAACGAACAATGTAATGAGCCTACTATTATCTCTAAATCTCTGAGAATTTAGTCGTACAGTATACAGTTTCAGCTGAAAAATGCACAAAAAAACTAATGTGATGATATGGAAACATCTAGTACTATGGTACTTTATGCCTTAAATGATCTTGCAGTCATTTGTTATTTGAATTCTTATACTACAGTTTTGCAGCCAGTGTTATGAGTTCTGTTCTTTATAAACAGATGTCATTGATCACAAATACAAAAAGATACATTTTTCTTGATGTAAACAATCTTGGAAATGGTTTTAAGCGTTTGATTTTGGAAAGTGTCTAGATGGAGTCATGCTTGTTGATGATTTGCTTTCGTTTACAGTCCCTATGGGTTTGATTTCAATGCTTAAAATGTAAACATTCAGGTTGTGTAAAACAGCATAAGAAAGATATTTGACAAGAAGTTATGCTTTACCGTTCTTCTCTTTTCAATAGTGTCGGTGGCTTAATACTCAAGCGTCATGCGATACCACCATATACCATAAAGACACATCATAGACAAGCTAAAGAATTAAACAAACCTCAATGTTCATGAGTTTGAGGATCTCTTTCTGAGCTTCCTCAAACAAAGCAGCATTGGATCGACTGGATACAGGCGTAAAAATATTGTCCACTCCCGGCTCTTCCTCTGGATACAGATAGATCCCTGAGGGAACCTCATCCACTGTCACTTTCCTCTCCCGCTGGTCCTGGGATACAGACTGGAATGGTACACGTACAAGAAAATGTTTGATGAGTCTCTAAACTACGACTTCCTTCCGTTTAAACGAGGAGATCTGCTCCTACAAAAAACAATGAATTATGTATGAATTATCATGATGAGATTATTAACCAAGACTTTATCTTACAATCTGGTTAGTGTCAGATAATATCACATATGTAGCTGTGTGCTTGATGTACTGAACAACTCACGTTTACATGTTCAAAACTGATACGTTTTGCAACAACACAAAAAGTTTAATGATTGCATGATTTGAAATAGTTCAGGCACTAAATAATATACTGGATTACTTTGTTGTAGTTCTTGCCCTGCAGGGGACTTTCAGTCTTGGTTCTGACACACCACTGTAGCTGCTGGTGCGATTACCCAATTTTATGTGAGGAGCTCAATTAACCTTATCTAAGTTGTGTCTCAAGAGTCTGCAGTGTACTGACCCGAGTAAACGTAGGTGGCGTGTTGCCATCCTCTGCAGAGACAGAGATTCGTCCCCTTTCGTATGCCATGTCAAAGTCCGACCTCAGACCTTTCTGTATACCTGCACAGACAAAAATGAGATATTCAGTCTTTAATCATCATTCTGCTTTTGTTGTTAGGGGGAAAACATACATCTTAACTTTGGCTGGTTATTATGTTTGAACAGAACAAATGAATAGAATCTTTGGAACAGTTTGGAGAACAATCGGATGATTTGTAAGATGTGATCACACCTGTGTTCACTTTTTACAAGTATTAACAAAAGTAAGAAAACTAAAGCCTTTTTAAAATATTTTGAGTCGTACTACCCAAATGCAGGCACCCAAAGTTTGTGAAGTAAAATGACTCAAACCTTTTTTTTTCTTTTTCCTTTTTTAAATTAGACAGTTTCAATGACCTTTCATGCTGATATATAGAAACATTGAGGACGCAGAGGGGCGAGGACAAATCAAATCTCTATCTCTTCAATTCAAGCAAATTCATTTATGATAGACCTGTCTGCTTTTGTTGTCATAAATGCATTAGTGGGAAAAGGTTGCAGTTTTCCCTCAGTATGACTTCACTGCTGGCTATCATGTTTCAACATCCGTGTCTTCATGCCATAAATGTCTCTGTGTTAACTTGCCGTTACCTGCAGACGGTTAAGATAGCTTTTCTTCACCTTTCTAACAGCACTGCGCTTCATTTGAAAGAGAACGAAGAACCTGTCAAGCAGCTACATCGAGGTTATTAAAGTAGCCAACTAAATGGGTCCATAGGTTGAATAAAATGCTTTCAATATGATAGGCGTGAACATGCCCAGAGACAAAGTACATGTAGTGTATTATAGATATAGATATAGATATAGATCGGTCGTGACATCAGAAGAGCCGAGTGGGTTGTGGGACATGCGAGTGGAACCCCTTTGTGGTGCCGTGATCAACAAATCTTCTTTCCACTCCGACCCCTTTCCTCAGGCATCTCAGAAATGTGTCTACGCAAGTACTTTCTCAAAATAGCACATCGTACAGTTGAAACTGAAGATCATTAAGAAAACACTATCTCTCTATGGACAGGGGAGAAGTCCCTCACCAGCAATGTCCACAGGCATGGAGATGGTCCTGCTAAGAGTTGGCACTGTTGCTCCGTCCTTCCCTGGTTCCCCTCCTGTGGGTACACACAGGAAACCAAAGTTGAGGCTTTCAATAATAATCAAAACACAAAACTGTGAAAGATATGGAAAGATAATTATATATTTAACTTTGAATGGAAACCAATAAATATAAAATGTAAGATACATTGTTGAACCTCTCAGAGTGACTTTAATGGCACTGCACAGAGTTAATTATTTAATCATCCTATTAGGGTCTTTCCAGTTTTTTTTCTCCCTACCTGTAGCTTCGCCCTTAACGGCAGCTTCCCGATGCTCCTCAGTCACGGTCAGGCTGCCAAAGCGCTTACCATGCCGGATGGGACTGGTGCGAGTGGGATGGGGAGACGGAGGTGGAAGACGCGAGGGCTGCATTTCCTACAGGACAAGTGTCAATGATATGTGGTATGATGTGTGTGTGTGTGTGAGAAGGGTGAGAGATGAATAGAGACAATCGGTTAGCATTTAGTGGCCAAAATGATAATAAAAAACAGCATGTGTACTGAGCTAATGATGCAGAATTCCTGATAAATGCCAAACCACATCACCAACAGATGTTTGCATGGGAATGTCTGGTGTACTGTGGTGTGTGTGTGTGTGTGTGTGTGTGTGTGTGTGTGTGTGTGTGTGTGTGTGTGTGTGTTAAACTCACATGGCTGAAGAGCTCATTGGTGAGCCCCAGATAGTTGTGCAGGGCTAGGACTGTTACTCTTTGGAGACGAACCATGATAATCTAAACATATAGATAGGAAGTGACAGATGATTTTATCAAAACCACTTCAGTTTTATGAGTGCATAAGTTTCTAGTAAACAGTAGAGAAAAACGGAAGAGGGAGAGAGAGAGAGAGTAAGCGAGAGAGAGTAAGAGAGAACGAGTGAACGAGAGAGTAAGAGAGAGAATTAAGAAATCAACAGAATTACACACACAACTCACCTGTACTACCCGCACCAGGCTCTCAGGGTACTTCTCAAATATAGCGAGGAAGGCCTCTACAGGTAAACGGAGAACAGTGGAAACCTCTGCAGCCCGTGCCGACACAGTTCTGTAAGGCTTCTGGTGGCCCTGGACACAAAGATCCCACAGAATACTTCATGTTTCAATGTTCACATTTTGAGGTTTTTTTTTTCCACAATGTTTTATTAAGATTTCCTAATAGCTAAAGAAACACATCAGTATACTAAACACACAACGGATGGTTATTGACATCATACTGATTCCATCCAGTTTATTACAGGATTTTCGCTGAATTACAACTACAGATCGATGTGCGAGTCACGTGTATGGCAGTGGAGAAGGTGGGGTAAGTCATCTGGTGAACGGGAATCATGGAAGCGGATGGGGTCCAACACACTGAGAGCCATAACAATGTGTGACTATTGTGTAGAAGCCTGTGTGTGCAGATGTGACGCGACACACATGTCTCTGCAGATTTGTGTGTGTAGCAAGAAGTGGGTGTGACATACTGTGATGACGTCCAGGATGCTGAGGAGGCTGTGGACACTGTCTCCCGGGTAAACCTCCTTCACCACACTTTCTTTGCCATCCTGGAAGACAGGAAGAAGACAAATCAAGCCACCTGTGTTCATAAGTTTTGCTAAGAACTGGAGTAGCTACACTCAGTTTTACAGACAGATATAGAGGCCTGGACGGAAATCTCTAACGGGACAAATATCCCATTCAACCCCGAGTCTTGACTGCAAAAGAGACCAAACTTTCTTTGCAGTGTGCAGTTTATTCTTTGATACGTGCGAGTATTCCGGATCAATTTTTTTCCATCAACATCGATGCATATGATTGCTTAAGGATGACACATAAGATAAAGAGCAATACAGGACTAAACATCACATCAGAAACAGTAAATTCCAAGAACAAGGTCAGATAATAAGAATATAAAGATTACATGATAAAAGTTTGATCATTAAAATGATGATGAGTTTAAAATTGTAGAAATTATTTTTATTGGGCATCAACCTTAGGTCACGGTTACGCCCGTGCGATGCAGCGAAGATGGGAACCGGCACAGAGCCGGTGTGAAAAGAGGGTGCATCTGTTTTGTGAGACGCGCCAGTGAAAAAACACGTCTGACACACTTGCAGTCTAGACACGGGGTAGGAATTGTTAAATGCCATTGAAAGTGGCTGTAGGACACTCATTTGTTATTAAGAGAGCAACCTTTGCTTACAGCAATACCCCCTAGTTCCCTAATGAGATTATCTGAGTCAACCGTTAATAGATGCTAATGTGTTGTTAAAGTCAAAACTCCCACGGTTGAGCCCCTTAGTAGATTTGCTATCATGTGTTTTACATTTTTACACATTCGGTCATGCATGCATAAACAATCTTGCATACCGCTCCAGTAAGGCACAATTCTAGTTTTCCATCCTGCACCACGTAGATGCTGCTGTCAGGCTGGCCCGGCCTGAAGACGTACTCCCCTTGTTGGAACTGCACAAACACCATGTGTTTACACAGCTCCAGGAAGAGGGGCTTCTCAAAGTGACCCAGCACACTGCAGGGAAGGACAAGAGAGAGGTTAGGAGGTGCTTGCACACACCGACACACACAGACAGGTGTGAACTAATCTGTAAGGTTTGTATATTTAAAAAATGTGGGGCTTTTTAAAAATCTGTGTAAATTGCCAGGAATGTTTTATGAGCACACTGTGCTAGGCAACCGCTGCTCAACAGAACCATAAAGGCGTGTCTGTATGCTCATGCTGCTTATTAACCATGTAAAACAATTCTGTAATGTACGAACATGTTTGGGCCTTTAGAAGACTATGGGTGGGGGGGGGGGGGGGGGGTAAGAATCGAGATTCTTATCTCCTAAGATTCTGAATCACAACTTCCAAAAATCCATTTAATAAAATGCTTTTTCTACAAAAGAACCTAGATATTGCTACTGACGGGCAGTAATCCTACACACCAAGTCAAAGATGTGTCAAGCATTATTGTGTGATTTGGTGAAATATCACACAAAATACCAGTTTTACATTGTTATTTTGTGTACAATTTTTTTTTGCATTTTTTTTTTGTATAACTTCAACTTCCTATTCTTGAAGTCACTGAACATTGATAAATACTAAAAACCTTTTAGTAAAAAGCAAGTTTAGCATGAATATATGTCACCTTTTGTCTTAGCTTTGCCTTTATTGCAATCAGTTGATAAAATATGATCAAATTTAAAAACTCTATAATCTTATACACGCTTTCAAGCCATAATTTGCCACACCGCCTTTATTTGCACTGGAGTAGAACCTGAAATTAGCACCCATTTGTTCTGAATCGAGAATTGATTTTGAATCGAAATTGTGACCCCAAGAATCAAAATCGAATCGTGAGATACCGAAAGACTCACTCCCCTAATAATAAAACAATTACACTGTCATGACAAAGAAGACAAACCTACCGGACATTTTTGAGCATGTACAGCACCTCGGAGGGGAGGTGGGAGTTGGCCACATCAAACTCAGTGAGGTCCGCCTCCAGCACTGAGGGAGGGGGCTCCTTGGCCTGCAGGATGGGCACCTCCTTCTTGAAGCGCAGAATCCTGCACAGCAGAAAGACAGCGGGATGAGATGAAGGGATGGGAAAGTGTCTGAACCGCTAACAGTGGACTGGTCATGACAGCAATAGAAGTGTTGGTGGTGACAGCAAGCTTTTCAATATACTTTTTGGCAATGTTGAGCATCTTCTGCTTCTTCTTCAGGCGCGGCCGAGAGGAGGAGGAAGTACCCACCAGGGAAGAGGTAGACTGCGAGACCTGTTGAGAAACATGTTGGTTTGGAAAGAATTCTCATTATATTGCTGTTCTTGGAGGTAAACTAGAGGAATGACTCACTGTATGTCAAAGCCAGCGCATGATAACTACAACACTGATTTACATATTGTCTTAAAGTATTATCATTTTCCGTCAGCCACATACTCACTTTACGCATGATCTTTCGCCCGTAGAACATGACTTTGTCCCTCTTGCGAAAGCGGTATTTCGGTGCCTCCTGAGCTTCTATGTCTAAAAATAGAAGACGTGACAAATTAACATAGAAATACATACAAGTTTGCATTTTTCGTGACCATCGTGGCGAGATAGGGTTCTCAGAAATTACTGACTTCGAAGCTGGATCCTCCGCAAGATGAAGAAGATGAGGATGGCGATGAGGACAATGGCGATGCCCGCACCAATCACCATCCCCACCATCTGAAGAGAAAAGAAGAAGAGGACAGTCGATGTGTGTCGAGGTCAAAGGCTGGCTGCAGCACTACAATGATATTTAGTTGGATGTTTTAATGTAGTACAAATATCACTTCATTATATCATCTACATGTTTGTGCTTTTCTAAATATTGTTGAGCTACATTTTATTTTCTCTCATGATGAAACATGTATGGCAGTAATAATACAATTTCCAGCACTCACCATGCTCGTCTGTAGTTCCTCCTCCACAAATGTCTTGATGTTATTAAACCCGTCCTAGTGGAACAGAGAAATACAGAGAAATTACTAATCCAAACAAGCAACAAAAAACTTCTCCAGGCAGCGTGCTAGCTGCTCTGTAGCATACCCAACGGCTGCAGCCTCCTACAGTAAAGCGAGACTAAAACACAGCGTGGGCCTGAAGGTTCCACTGAAGTGTAATGGAATGTGGGAATATGGGATTTGCCCTGGAGGCAGGAATGCCCGTCTATCTTTGCCCGGGGAAAACGAGCGGAGAGGGTCTTATCCGACCTTCTCCGCGCTTATGCCCTTACGTCCCAAACCTTTACTTTCACTCCGCTGTAAAACAGCGAGCACCACTCACAGCCTCCTCGCTCTGCTCCCTGTGTACACAGAGGATTCCAGATGTGAAGCTGTTGGGTTCACATGAGACAAACGGCCATTTGTTGTTGTGCTTATGTCTCGCGTAAAATCATTTTCCTTGAAATAGGATTATTTAAAGCCTCTGGTACGATAGTTTAACATTCCCCATCTGGAGATGTCGACCCTGACGCACTGAGGAAAGTCCGCGGGAAGAGAAGGTGCTAGACCATGACTCTGGGAAGCGGTAAGATCCGGGTGAGGGGTGTCTGGAGTTAATATAAGAAAATGGCTTAAATGGTATTTTTAATTCATATAGCCTACTATATAACTTTTATTGATCCAAAGTAAAAATAGAAAAACTGTAAGATCAAAAAGTGGGGATGCAAAAACAAACGTTTAATCCACCAAGTCTAATAGGGGGGAGGGCAGCAGCTCCGCCTGCTCCATCGCCTGTTAGTGGGGACAGACTGACCCCGATGGTAAAGACAGAAGAAAAAAAATCCGTCTCTGAAATCCTTGACAAAAGGCCACAGTTAGCAGATCCCTCTACAAGATAACTGGTCCTAATTCATGACTTACTCCAGTGGTGGGTTGTGGCAGTCCAGTGTTGCTTTGAATAGACATTAAAAACATTTTATCAAATGTAGTTTGAACTAGTCGTAGCCGAGTTCCACCCTTGTGTGGTCACACGTAAGATGGACTTCTGCTGCCGTGAGGGAGAGTAGCTTTGCTACAAACAAGGCCCCGTGGGCTGACGACAAGACATAATGAAAACTGATAGAGCTGGACTTAGGGCGAGGCAGAGGGAGACAGAAAGCAACAAAGCATGAAGGAAAACCAAGAAAGCATGAAATGTCTTATTTCTTATTATGTGCATTGCCTCCCCTAAACAAGCAGCTAAACAGAAGAAGAATACTCACAGAGTAGATTTTCCTTTTAGCTCGATTAATGAGACTTTCACAAGTTCATCGAACATTGAACTGAGCACTTCTTTAAACATCGAAACAAGACCGTCGGTGCAGGGAGTGGAGATCCTGTGGCCAAGATAAGCTTGTTTGTTTTACCGTCTGTGTGTGCAAGAGTAATACGTTTTTAGTGTTCTGACTGACAGCCAATGAGACTATATGTCTGTTATCAGTGGTTATTGATTAGTGTGTGTGGAGCTAAGGGTTATTTGGCAGTAAAAGGCCTAACCTGGACACGAGGGGATATTGATTCAGTGCAGAGGCAGGATGTGCACACAGAAATATACTTTAGCTGGGTGCTTTGAGTAGGCGCAATGGAGTTTGGAAATCAAAGTGTGGAAAGAGTAAGCGTGTGGGCAATTTACAGTTTAAAAGGTGATGGCTCCAATAAATTGATGAGCTGGAGTGCGACAAACTGAAACTCTGCAACTGAAAAACTAGCAGAATTCTCTTACATGCTGCTTTGACTATTAGGAGATTGTCCCATGTCCTCACATAAGAGGAAATGATAGGTTGACATATATCAGAAAGAAATCTCATACGATGAGTCTCTGGCCTTAAGTGACGATACTTATTTAGGTGCTTCCGTAGAATTCTAATCCAGAGAAACTCTTTCCAATGTAAAGTTCACTGATTGTCGAGCCTGTAATGGGTTTTGGGTCGAGTTCAAGATGTTTTCTTGTGTTCAGCCTTGGACTCAGGTCTGGGTTTGGTGAAGTTATTTTCAAAGTAGGAGGATCAATGTACGACAGAGGGGGAGGGAGGGAGTAGAAAGACAAAGGACATAGCCTTTGCACTGTATTAAATTGGCAAGCTAACGGTCAGCAATAAAGCAAATGATGCAAAAAAAACTTGATTTCAAAGCAAAGCTCAAAATGCTTGGCTGTTTGAACTCTCAAGTTCAACTGGGTTTACCAGCCACATTCATCTGGCCAATGTTGGGAAAAGGTCATGTTGAGTTTGATGCCAGTACGACAGTTATCTGTAATGAGCTTCTATTGTGTGCTGTGGTGCTAGTTGGCTGCAATTCGTGCAGCGCTATTGGCACTAAACATGTAACCTAAGCGCATTTGCTCATTAGCTAATATAGAAGGTACTTATGCAGAGTTTTGCACTGATGGGCTGCTATGCCCCATTTTGTGTAAGACCACTTTGGCTGTTCACATCATTTATTTATTATGTGTGATAAACGTTCTGTGTGTCTAAAGCAGTCCTTTCTCTTCCCCTTTAAAAGGATGAAATTTGGCAGCACAAATTTAGGCATCACCATTTCTGCAACACCCATTTCCCCCTTACCAACTTCTAATGAAACGCAGTGCAGTTACTCGTTTGTACTGAGGTTTTACTGCTTTACTCCCTGCGTTTTATGATTATGCAAATACATCCAGTGAGAAAACCAACCTCTTGGGTGTCTCCTTGGACCTCTTGTTCCGAGGTACTCTGTCCCATTGTAACCCTGTTTCTTCATAGGGATGGTCCATCAACAGCCACTGGAAACAAAGACAGACATGAATATTAAACTGGCCTTTTTCATGGAAGACATTTTGACATGTCACAGTAAGAAAAGCACAGGGGAATGGTTGAATGTTTGCTGTGAAGAGGGTCTATCAAAAAGGGGAAAACATGCCTGTGTTCAATCATGCGCAAACACGTACAGAAATGTAAATCTTTCTCCCGACTTCTCAGCTACATCCGTGGACAGATGCCACTTTACTTCTAGGGCCTCGACGTCCACAAACATCAACTCACACCTTTGAGGTTGCTGCCCAACGTCTGGCTATTTAAGGCCTTTCTTATTTCCTGTGATCTACAAAAATGACCTCAGCACAGTTTGTACTCCTATTAGGAAAACTTATTATTGTAACCAGGGACATGCATGCACACAAACAAACACTAAAATGCTCCAAGCTACTGTAAAGAAAGAACATGTGGTTCAACAAGAGAGAATATGAAGCTGTAAGCACAAAGCCTTGCTTCGGGGCAGAGGATATAAAAGCCCCTGTTTATATTCTTAACTGTCTGGTTGTAACAATCATACTTAATCTCTACTTAAAATCGCTTTAACCGAATAGAGTCAGAGAAGGATCAAATTATTGCATCCTAAAGCAGCACACTGGCGAGGACACAGGGCCAGGCTTTGTCTCGCGCACACACACACGCACACACACGCACACACACATCTAGATAACAGATAAAAAAAACCTTCCAGATGGTAACCCCTTCCCCTCTTTTTCCATCCGTCCCTCAGCATTCACCTCCCTACGGGATGATCTTCTTACTGTCCCAATTAAATGGTGCTTCTATTGGGGATTTAGAGAGAACATTTAAGGCAGCATAATACAAAATGAAACGTTTGTGGGCATAGTTTTTCCTATACAATTTCTCAGTTTCTTGTGTGTGTGTTTTGTTTTATTTGTGAGCATGTCAGTTCATATATTACTATGTGTAAGTAATTGCAGTAGTGATGGAGAGGTTTTCACCAGCAGACAACCGGATGTCTTTGCCTCTGATCTACTGCACTGAAGCAATAATTCCCAAAGTTTATCCAGGCCGGCTACATACCACCTCTCTGCCCACATCTGCCAGTGGAGTGATTCAGCTGACGCAGGCGTATGTGCTGGAGCTGGGACAACAAGCTTCATTCACTGTCTACAGACAAATAAACAGCTATGCTAGCTTAGCTCGCCGAGGTCCACCGATTTCCCACTCCTACTCTGACGACTCCAGTAGAAAGTGAAGCTGGAGGGAAAAACAAGCTGTGGAACAACACACCAGGTTTGCTGAAGGCATACAAAGTAGGATACAGCACTAGCATGAAGAATCCTATAAAACAAGCAAGTGTCTCATGGCTAAAAGCCAAAACTTTAAGACCATTAGAGAAAAACATTACCATAGCCATAGAATAGACACAAACAGGCCTCTTGTTCTGTGTCTTAAGTATTCATCTAAAAGGGTGTTTGAATGCATGTTAATATTGGTAGATTAAGAGAAAACATAATTGATTGCCATTTAGTCTGACAATAAATTGTGATGCAATTTGTTTAGAATTACTGTTAAGTTGTTTAATAAGTCGATCGACAGAAAAAAACTAAATCAACTTGCATTGAATCAAATATTCTGATAATCATATCTTTTTCAAAGCAAAAATATCAAAAGATTGTCTGGCTCCTGCTTCTTCAATAATCGTTGAATTAACTGGTAATTAAAATAATCATTAGCTGCAGCACGTCTTTAAAAGATAATAAAAACACATAAAAACAGGAAAAATCAGCAAATAATCTAATTTGAAAAGATGGAACTAGATAGCCTAATGTTTAGTGTTTTTTCACTATTTTTGCTTTAAAAGTTACTTAAAAGAAGGATTAATTATAAAAACAGTAGTCAATAATTTTTCTGTTGAACCCGAGTAAGCCATTCATTAACTCAATTCTTCAGCTCTAATCTGACGTTTGGCTAGGCATACGTTTTGTGCCGATATTGACTGCTAAAAGAAAATGTCTGTCAATGATACCAGCAATGTCCCAATATTGTCTGGCCTACATATGAGGTAACGACACAGGCTGGCATCGGCTGCATCTTTTTTCTGATGTATTTCCTGCTTACATCTATAACATCAGTGGCTGGGAGAGGGTGGCTGAACTGCCGCATGGATGAAATTCAATCAGTGAAGGGGTGAGGATGCAGCGTCGTGTTACATGAAGTACCCAGTGAGTTGCACACAAACACAACAGGATGCTGCTGCGAGAAAAACACAGCTACAAGGCCATTATCTCTTAAATGAGAATCTTCAGCATTATTGTTGACTACCGTGTGTTGTATTTATAACATAAAAATATGTGTATATTAAAATGACATCACGTGACTTAATCCTCCAACATTTGTATTTATTCATTAGGTAATAAGAGGATGTTCCTTTTTAAACAGAAATTGTGAATTAAATAAATAAATAAGTGATCTTATAATGCTGAGAATGGAAATGTGTTTGACACCCGTTTAACTGTCAGTATGCCTGTCACTCTTTCAGAGTGGGAAATCAACACCAGCCAAATGTCAGCCAATTTTGTCTGCAGTTGGATTTTGCATTTATTTTTTGCTGTTGCCGCCAGCCATAATTTGCAGATCATTTCCTATTCTGAAAATTGCCTGCTCAAAAAGTGTGGATTGTATGATGTTATGGTTAACTCTCGTGCTGCTGTAAAATATTTCTTACTCTGCCTCTTGTGCAGCAGCCTATGTAACAAAACGTTTGTCATTCCGGATAAAGAAAGTTACCCAAAACTTGTTGCTTCACATTGCACTTTGCTTCACATTGTGCTTTCTTTGTCTCTACACAGCATCGTGTGTAGTAATAAGACTGTAAGAGAAGCACAGGCCTGCAATGAGACAGTAAGCAACCTCTAGCCTCCAAGAAGAGCCTCCCTCCATGCAAGCCTATTCCCATTGTTCTCTATGAACAATGAAGCTAGTGTTGACTCCACTGTCCAGGGGCTGACCTGGGCCGACTACTAACACAACCATGTTTGTTTTCAACTGACACAATACACCCTCTAGGCCATGAGATTCACAATAACACGCCTGTAGGATGATGGGTTTGAACCCACATTTAGAAGATGTGTGGCTGGAAAATGTCTGACACAAGGTTAAAACATTACTGAGACTCTGCACGACATCCATATTTTTAATGATTTTACACTGGAAGAAGACGACCGCAGAGAAACATGCCTTTGGTTGAATGTGCTACAGTCAACACAAACTGACACTGGGCTGGTCTCTCACCTTTGACCTTGGATGTCTAGCCAAACTGTTCACGTCACACTATATCTTTATGGAAACATGTCTTAAAGTTATAAGAGAAATAAGTACAACATAAGCCCAAATACAAGCGGCAGCAATGTACTGAACAAGGTGAACTCAGAGGTCGGCATCATCTCATATTTCCCTCCAGCCAAAATAGTTTCGCATAATTTGCCCCACAGAGGTGTCGCCTTACTGACCCTCGTAAATCCCTTTGACAGGCTTGTTCAGTTGTAAACACATCGAGAAGGCGGGGAACCGCTCAACAGAAAACTGAAAAAAGAGGACTTTTCTACCAATAAACCTCAAGCTAGTACGACATGTAGCTCATTCACACCCGTAATTGGCGACTTTACACAGGTGTTTTTGAAGTGTGGTGTTTGACGCAGTGGTGTACCGTTAGCTAAGATAGCTAACAGTCAAAGGAAGCCCATAGGGGATTGTAGCTAAATAGATATAGTTAGGCCTTATTGTTTATATTCGTACGAGTGCAAAACGAGTGATTACCACTTGGTAAAACATTAAGCGTTTAGTACAGTGTTATTTTTAGTCTTTGGTTGGATTCGTGCGGTTGAAAATAGCAATCACAATATCTTTCCACCATCCAGGGCAGAGGGCACCTGGCTGACTATCCCATCCATAACGTAATCCCTGCGGCTAACGCTGTCACTGGATAACAGTCACGTTAGCTAGCTTTCGACGCTGCTGATGTCGGTCTACTGTAGTCATCATCGCGGATGTGGAAATAAGACAACACCAAGCCATCATTAATGTTGAAACGCACATTGTTTATTGTGCGTTTTTGTCTCGTCTTTTTGACCTCAGCAGCAGCAGCAGCATTCAGACCGCTATTGACACATTTGAACGGGTGGCCACTGTTTCCACTGCGGGCTACTCACAAATGCGGGGGGGAAAAAACTCAGTAAAGCGAACGACCGTGCGCTGAAACGAGTCATACTGAAAACATGTCATCAAATTACACATAGGTCATTAAAGAAACCATTTACCTGAGCTGATAGACTCCCGTCAATCGGCACTGACTCAAATAACGTACAACGGAAATAATCTCTCACGAAGCCCCTCCTGTTTTACTTCTTCCAGAATGTTGGCCAATCAACAACCGAGATGCTGTAAAGATGGACCAATCAAAATGCAAATCTGGGGGAATGTTACATATCCCACCCACATATATGTAAATAAATAGTTTGGTGTCCAATGATTATCGAGGGGCACAACCAGTCGATCCCTGATTGGGTAAAATCAGGATGATTGACATATTACCTTAAACTATCAATTTTAGATGAACTTCAGAGCGTTTCAATCGGACTTCGATTTGGGACACACGAGAAAGTTTTTAAAAAATAAACTGCATGTTAATATTTAATTTAACTGCATTTATCATAGACTAAAGTGAATTAATTTTAAGGGATCACGTCACTTCTCTTCTTTATCAGACTTTATCTGTGCTGTAATGCATTTCAACACTGCCGCTAATTGAATCAGGAAACGACTCCGACATGACTGATTGAATTCCCACAGAAGTACATTAGCCTTGGTGACACCTATTTTATCATACATTGGTTACAGATATCAATCCAGGAGGAGAGTAGATAAACGATAACGTTACATTCATGTCATAATGTTAGTAAATAGCTTTTTCAACAGACAAGCCTACATCGCCCCCATGTGGGCTCTACCTATAATATCACAAGTTGCTTCAACTGTATTTGGTCCATATGTAAAAACAAACACACAGACAAACATCTGAAAAGAAAATGTGTCTCAAATAATGACACCAAACAGGTCTCTTTAAAATACATTAACTTTATTTTGAGGTGAGTGGCCAGTAATAGGATTACAGGTCGGCAATGGGCTGGTGGGGCCAGTAGGGGTGTTTAACCTTGTCCAACTTGGTATTGGGGAAGACTTCGTTGAGGTCCTCAATGGTCATCTGGTCGAAGGGGAGCATGTTGTTAAGCTTATCCAGCTGAGACCAAAACACAAAAGAATAGAAAGAGACGGAGAAAACAAAGGGCAAGGTTATAAATGCAAGTTTCCTAAGAAGTCCACGAGTTGTTATAGCAACTAATGCAACTAATATCTCACCTCTTTCTCATACTGAGCGATGCGGACCTTAGATCCTTCAACGTAGGCTAACGCATCTTTAGTCTGTAAGAAAAATGTGAAACATTTACATCAGACACAGCAACACATATCGCTGATATTACTAAACTATTCATTTCCATCTATTCCAGTTGTGGTTTCTGTCTTTCTTTGCTTTAATTTACAATGTCTGTTTTAGTGTTGGATGGATGTCATGATTGTTGAACCATTTGTGCATATTAAAAATTCTCCAAGTCATTACAACCAGTTTTGGTTTAACTGCATCAGTCTTGTAATTTAAAGTCAACTAATTTTACAATGGTACAGTAAAGGTGAAATTCAGGCAATGCATGCAATTGTTTGATGTAATCACTTACAGTTTCAACCTCCTGTGCATTGATGGCACTGGTCTGTGTGTCAACAGGCTCAGGAATCTGCAGCGCTTTGAACTGTGTGTAATAAGAACATTTAGCAATGCAACACATGCTTAACAAACTATCCTATTTACTAATGACCATCAGCTAAACTGATATTGTTTGCATAGGACCCAAAAAGGAAATTTAAGCCATAGTTTGTCTGCTACAATTATTCAATAGCACTGTAACCCATTCAATCTGTTGAAACAAAAAGACATTTCATGACCTCCTTAAAGGGACAAGCTAAGATGTGTCAATTAGATTAGATGGCCCCTGCAGACTCCTCTGAATTCACCATTAATTTGAATCCTGGAATGTGTTCTTACATTATCTGGAAAGGTCTCGGCACAACTTGGACGCTGCCAGAAAGAATATGCCAACTACAACTAAAGTGAAAGTTTGCCATGTAGTGTCAGAAGTGTGATATGACTTTAACCCACATTTCATTGAGAGACATAATGCATAATGCTCATGACCTGTTGAATAAGGCAGTAGAGTAACGCTCACCTTCTTCTCAAACTCATCAACCATCCCGGCTTTGGCCACTGTGCTCCTGTAGAGATTCCAGTCAATGGCTGCAGGAGATTCTGGCAGGGAGGTCAGTCTGGTATAAAAAGAGATTTTCCAAAAGTAACAATCACTAGAGACCAACGTATCTTCCTAAATCTAATGGCATTTTACTTCAACACTGATACGGAGCCATGCCAACATACTGGTTTTGTCGGGGTTTCAAGGGAGTTCCCTGGGTCAAGACCTTTTAATCCGCCAACTCCATCAAGTTGACTGGAAACTGAATGCAACGCGAGTTGACAATACCGTCTGATATCAGGCAAAGAGTGGAGCAGTGCCAAGTAAAAACATACAACTATGTTGCGCGATAATGCCATCTGACAGCGGCGTTAGTCCCACCCCGTGGCACTGGATGGCTGGATTGCTTTTTAACCGAGAGACCGCTGTTTCATGTCACAATACAAGTACGATACAGTCAACTCGCTGAAGCGGACGGATTCAGAGGTCTGGACCCAGGCGAGGTATAGGCACCTCTGCAGGTTGAGCACTTGATCAGTTTGACAAACTATTTTCTACAAGTTTTCAAGCAAACAGCCAAGAACTAAATACAATGCAAATGGTCTTTTATGCATTTACATGCGATCATCCTTCCAGCACCTTGCAAAGCTTCTCATTCAGGTGGTCTAGTATGTGCCACTCTCTCACGACATGAAATATATCACCGCAGACCTCTTTCAAACTTCCCCTTTCTGCATATCAGCAAGAAAACACATCCACCACCAAGCAATAGTGACTTTACAGGGCTACACGCCAACTTGTTTCACATTTAGCACTGTTGCTACACAGTTTGAAAGTTTTGTAGCACAGGCCACAAAAATTATATCAAGTAAGACCACTGCAGTTTAAGCCTATTCAAATTCTGTGTTGGGGGTGCGTGGAGCATGCAAACACAGTTTAAAAAGTTATTTTCGATTATCTTTTAAAAGAATATAGTATTGAAAAATTGCAGACATTGTATTTAATATATGCATTCATTTATTATTATTTATGCACATAGCATGGTAAAGCGCAGAGGGGGCTGCAGCACCTCCTTAAACCAGGCATTATAAAAACTATACCGTATATTGTTGAAAATTATTATTTTTTTAGACCTAGTGTGAAATCTGTATCGTTTTCCCCCTTTCTTACTGGGATACAGGCTATATGTGTAATACACACGGATTTGTGTTGGGAAAGAGGATTTGCATTGTTTATTATCATATATATTAGCCATTATTAAAGTTCTTGTGTACAGACTATCGTTCACAAAAACATTGAGGTGTTTGAGGACAGTTTTCAGTTTCCCACTGAATCCAAGCAACGGACAGCTATAGAATATGTAAGGTAACTTATTACTGCCACTGTCCACTGAGACTTTGGGAAATTTGTACAATAAAATGTGTGAATGGATATAGCTCTTGATTATAAAAATAGCTCTGCAACTAGAGCTGGCTCTTAAATTTGTAGGTTTGGCAGAGTATTGGTATCCGCGGTATATTTCGTCCTGTGTAACTAATGTCCGCTTTGTCACTGTGCTGCATTTTAATAAATCATGAAAATCTGTTCATGGGTCATTATCATTTAAGTTCATCATTATCATAAAGCTGTAGGACACCAGTGCTAGTACAGTTTATTTCCTTCATCGCACAGACCGATTTTTCATAGCGCGTGCAAAATATGTCGCACTGTACTGCCCTGTTTTTTTGTGTTCTCTCAGTGTATTAGCCAAAAATATAGTTCTGCACTATAAGACCGAAGTAGCATGACTAAATCCTGTTTTTGGTGTAAAACTAACTTGGCAGCGATGGCATCACTGCGAGTCTTCAGTGCGTTGAACATGCCCCTCTGGTTGGGTGGAACCCGCTCAGCAAACGCCACCCAGTCAATTGCCTTCAGGGCTACACGACGGCCTGCCATTCTGCCTGTCTGAAAGGTAGAAGGAAATCAGTCAAAAAAAAAAAACATACCTCAACATTTTGTACATATAAATATG
>CALSCE010003134.1:10813950-10835156 GCA_943593645.1 Bovichtus variegatus
TATATATATATATATAGTCTATGGGGTACACCTAGCTAATAATAGTCTAGTACAATCATCCTGCAATAAATCCTAACTGCATTAATGTTAATATTCAAATTGGTCTTGAAGCTATTAGAGAAGTTGATATAAAAAATGTATTAAAAAAAAAAAAAAAAAAAAAAAAAAAAAAATTTACTAGCTTTTTGAGTTACCTTCAGTTTAGTTCTTTTCATCCTGCTGCTAACAAGGTCAAAACTGAAATTTCCCATTTGTGTTTTAGGGAGGTGTTGATAAAGATTATAACGATTTTGAATACTGTAGTTGCCGATGAGAATGTTACCCCATTTATAATCAGTGAGGGTAAACTAAATGTTAGAAACACATATCAGCTCAACGCAATAAATTACCCAAAAAGCTCAAATATCGCTTCCAAAAAGACTATAAGTTTGAATCAACACCTCTCTAAATCAGTTTCAACAAAAGCTGAACATTTGAACCTTCATGAAGCAGGATTTATTGCAATGCTGTGTATTTGACTACATTAGTTTAGTTTTAGCTAGGTGGACCTCATTTACTGTATAATTGATATGGCACCAGTTTTTTCAGTATTGCAATGATGTGTAATGTATGTTTGGCAGGTTTAATAATGGCAGTGTGCCTTTGTATTTCTACAAGGTTATTTATACTATGTGGTGATATAAAGACATTGACATGCTGCCGACACAAAGGTTGTATATAAATAAATAACCTAAAGAAAATGCCCTTGACTAATTAGTGAAGACGAGTTGCAGCCTGGACAGACAAAAACATGTACACCTCCAATTTAATGCGCACTGCGATGATGTGCGAATAGGCACTATGACGTTTGTGTTAAAGACAATTAACAGTTAGCATTTGGTAAAAATGGAGACGTTAATGCCCCGAGTGTAAAGTGACGTTACGAATAAAGACGAAACGTCACTTAAACATGTTTACGAATAACAATGGTAAGGCATGTTCTTAATAACTTATGGAGAAGATAAGATGGTGAAAACACATTTTTGACAAGAGGCAATCAATGACACCGGGCCCTTGACGTGTTGTGGAGACTCCTGCAGGGCTAGCTTACGATAGCTTAGCTCCGTTAGCCGGCTAGTGAAGGTCAGAGAAGCCTCTCTATAACACCGGCTTTTACACTAAACACCGGGTGAACGTTGCGTTTACTGTTGAATCTCGTGTACAACGACACATGTCTGAGCTGCACAAACACTTACTACATAACATTAGACATTAGATGTTCTGCAAACCGCTCCGCGGATGTACTCACCTCGCTGTACAAAGTGTAGTGACGGAATGGAGCAGCGGAAGTGATGGTTCTTCATGGTTCTTCATCAACGCCGGCGGCAGCAGCGAGGCCGCCAGCGCCCCCTGCTGGACGGACAGGGCACCTGCAGGGAGCTCAACTGGCTTCACTTGGTCGTCGAAAGAGCCCATAAACAAGGCTACACATGCATATACTTGATTAACTGTATATCTACAACTAAGCGCTTTAATGTGAGGGGGTTAAATGTACCCATCATTTTTATTTAGCCTATATTAATGCGACACACGATCACCTTTTGTTTGAGAAGTAGGGTGACGAGGGCAAAAGCGCATCAACATGAAAGTGAGATAAGTATTTTTTTTTTTTCTTTTTTAATGTAGCCTGTGCTAAACATTGTCTTTGTAAACTACAAAGGTCTAATAACTGACATTTAACATGTTAGACTACAGAGTGACTATTGTGTAACTAGCTCTGTGTTATAACAAGTGAACCATACAACAGGGACATTGAAAATCAATAAATGCACAACGTTTAACATCAGCTGGGCCATTTAAAAGTATATATTTTTTTCCCCCCAATTGTATTGAGCTGATCATTTGTGCTCATCTAGCGATATTTCTGAAATAATGATCGGTATGGTAACAACATGCGCAGGTGACTATCGGCCTCTTGCGCAGCGACGGCATGTAGACCTACCACGTTTTTACAATTGTACTAAAGCTGTCTTCTTGGAAGTGTGTTTTTAATGGGCAGAAGGTTTGTTCCCGTTAAACACATTTATCTTATTTAGGAAATGACAATGAAATCACAAGATATGTTAAATTAAAATATATTTACGTTTGCGTATGCTTTATTAAAAGTGCCAAAGAAGACATAAAGTTGTGTTGTAAATTATTACAAATCATTTTTACTTCAACAGAAGAGGAGTTTATCAGATATAGCCTCATTTTGAAATCTCCCTGAAAATGTATTTCCAAAGTGTTATGTTAATAAATAGAATATTGTCTGCACGCGATTTTGACGTAACGTTTGTGCAAAGTAAATGGCACGATATTGAAAGAAATCACGTAAATTAGATTATAATAACAATTAGGCCTATGAAGGCTGGCAATTAGTTCTTTTTTTGGAAACAATGGTTGAGGTTTGACATTTCTTTCATTAGAATTGCATTAATAAACAAAAAACAACTATCTCATCGAAGTCCATTGATAAAGTTATATTTCTTGAAGAAGCACAACTCCTGCTCCCCTAATTCATCAAACAGTGAAAAAGGTTGGGAAATGATTCAGCCACTTTCAGGTCTTGTATAATGTTTATTTACTAAAATCAGTTTTTACAAGTAACTGAACATTTAGATAGAGTGATGTATGTACACAGTACAGATACAAAGATAATCAATAAATACCACATTTCCTGCTGCTCTTCAAGCGAGGCTGCAGGGCTTTATGAACACTACACATTTTATTTACATTTACAGCAAAAGTCCTCAAAGAAAATCTATTATCACTCCCATAAAGGCCACGTTGTGAGAGTAAAAAAATATCTAATACACGTGTGTTTTCTAAAATATAATTTTGCTCGATGTTTTAAAAAATGTAGAAATTTCGACTGCTGTAAGGAAATACAAACATTCAAACAGCAACTCTGGGAAACTGCAGTTTTACCAGAAACAGTCAATGCTGAATGATGAGAAATACTTCAAGTGATACACTTAAGGCACTGACACCGTTTAAGTACTTTTCTGTTGCTTTTAAACCCCTGCCTCAGTAGCCTATCGTCGCCTTCATGTGTGGACACACTTTCACAAACTACTGCGGAGCACGGTGGATGGACTAGAATGAGATATTTAAGGCATGTCGTTTAAAAACCTGACATTTGCTTTTGGAGTATTGCCTCAGTAATTTAGGCCTGTGAATCCACAATCCACAGAACTGGCTTAAAATATGCAGTTCAACTGAACTCCCTCAGTGCAATTACGCACACAATTATATATCAAAATATGTCCCAACATTTTTTTTTTTTAATTCTGGAAGTTAGAACATTTCTCTAAACTCCTAAAAAATGAGTCCGAGATGTAGACAATCATCCTTGTTCATAAGTGTATTGCAACCATGATAGAAGACATTTTTCCCCCCTTAAAACCACACATGCACACACGGTATTACTAAGACAAATAGTACATCCCATAAGTGACGGGTCCGCTAAACAGTCCTGGGACGGGCAGGCTCGGCCTCTGGAAGGCGTTTGACGGGCCCCACGTTGGAGAGCCCATGTGCGCTCCGAGGGGAAGAGGCAGCGCGAAGGCGGGCAGGATGGGCTTGGAGGCCAGTTTAAACTTTTCCAGCTCGGCCTCCTGCAGTCTCTTGGCTTTGGCCCTCCTGTTCTGAAACCAAATTTTGACCTGAGTCTCCGTCAGGTTGAGGGAGTTGGAGAACTCGGCTCTCTCGGCTATGGAGAGGTACTGCTTCTGGCGAAACTTGCGCTCCAGCGCCAGCAGCTGGGAGGTAGTGAAGGGAGTGCGAGGTTTTCTGTTGTTTTTGTGTTTCCGTAAAGGACACTGAGTTGGACTTGAGCTCCCTGTTAGAGAAAAACAATGTCAAAGAGAAATAGCTGAGGTTAGATTCAATTCAAGCTGAATTGTTGATCAACACAGCAGGTGAAGAGGAGAGCCTTCAACATTACATTCAAACACATGATACAGGAAGTAAACACACATCAAAAAATACGTTTAACTATATTTGTTATGACAAATTAAGCCTCTATGTCAATATTCATCACAAACTGATCAGTAATTGCAAGGCTTAATCACCCTCAACATTTTAATATGTGCTCGCATACATCACCTGCACCTGGAGGTAAATATCAAACATATTAAGACATATGTACAAATGTAAGAGAGAACAATCTGACAAAGAACCAAATGTGTCCTTCACGTGCTCAGTTGCACGACATTTTACCATAATGTATCTGTGGTTTGTAAGATAAAAGGTAAAATGGCAGAAATACATTTACGCAGAGTCTCTGGAGCTATAGTGTTAATAGTAATATGACTGTCACACAATAAGTAAATTACACTTTTGTGTAGCTGTTATCTAATAATGTGTTTTCTTTGCAGCCTTAAATATGGACAGTGGAAGATGGACAAATGTGGAAAAAGTATCCTCGAGATTGCAAAAACTCTCAGCGCAGCAGCGGGACGGACTTACGAGGCGGAGTAGAAAAGGAGGACGTCTGGAACCAAGTGCTCTGATCTTTCTCACAAAACTGCGGGCTGTCCTCGCTGGAACTAGTGGAAACACCCTGCGAGCTCTCCGCGGAAACCTTGCTCTCCGCGTAAAGATTCCTTGGAGAGAACTGCACGCCTTGCCCGACCAAGGGCTTCGGCAGGGCCCGAGCTAAATCTGAGGGGGAAAAAGAAGTCCGACAGGTGGTCTTCTTGGAAATCAACGACTCGACGCTAAACGGGAGGCTGCTCCGCTGGAGTTTGTATCCTTTCTCAGTGGTCATGTCTTTAGGCTGGAGCTCCTCGCCCTCAGTATCCGTCTCTTCTTTCTGATGAAGCTGTTTGGCGTCCTGGGACGGCG
Source organism: Bovichtus variegatus (assembly GCA_943593645.1). Lineage (NCBI taxonomy): Eukaryota > Metazoa > Chordata > Actinopteri > Perciformes > Bovichtidae > Bovichtus > Bovichtus variegatus. The sequence goes on from CALSCE010003134.1 coordinate 10,818,820, forward strand.
ACCCCTGCACAGGATTCATCGTGACACAAGGGGATGGGGCCATGCACCTCCGTGTGGCCCGTTCAGAGGAATGGAGTCGCCGAGGTGTACAGTGTCCAATATGCGTCTCCGCGCTGTCAGCGGTGCCCAGTAGCTTTTACGCGCTGTACGGGGTCCTCTATAAAAGGACAGGGGCTGTTCCCTCTGACCGCTCCCACCAATCAGAAAGTCACGTTGGCCTCGTGACGTCTGCGAGTGCGGGTTTGATTGGTCCGTCACCTTCCAAGGGAACATCAAGAGGCCTTTGAAAGGAAGGAGAAGTTAATCATACAGACCCCATGCGGCGCGAGGCTATTGATGGCCCTCACAAAGTAGCTTAGACCAATTTTAGCGCAATTAACCAGTGGGGAGGACTCTCTTGACCATTTACATCCATTAGCCGGGCACTCCATCGGTACTATTCGTTGAATTATTCTCCTACTGTAAATTTGAGCAGGATCTTAAGAGTCACATGTCCATATCAAAGTCGTACTTTCATCAAAGAAGGAGCAAAAAAAAAAATCTGTAAAATATCTTAAATCAACAGATTAAAATATAATGCAACATAATTACATTTGTACATAATCACAGGCTGAAGAAAGCAACCAAATGACTGAGGGGGGAAAGAATACGGAGTAAAACTATTCAGATGAGACTCAAATCAAGTAAGAAAAGGTGCGCAACCAGGATCGAAATTGATTAGGTATGACTATTGGTCACACAGCATTACAGCAATTTAAGGCCTGTCATGAGCTCTTCTCGCGGCACAATGGCCTCAGTTGAGAAGCAACAGGCGTTTTCTTTCTGCAGGTCGTACTATTTAATAAGCCAGACAAGTTGTGTTTTGCAAGGCGCCAGGCTCGGCAGGATCAAAAAGGAAGATACCTCGGGGAGAAAAGGCAACGGTTAACTCCACTTAACCAATTGTCCTCCAAATATTTCATAGTCCACTGCATGGAGCTGCTGCGAGGAAGCAGGCGCTGACAGTTAACTGTTTCACGTCTAGTCTGAAACTGAAGAGGGTGGGATTTCATTCATGTTGACGTGTTTTATTAAAGTCTTCACAGCAGCAATGCAAAATCATCAACGTCGTCAAAATCCTCACTGTGCCGCCATGGACTTGAGAACAGGTGAAAATTACGTTTCGTTTTAGTCTCAAAATTAATTTGATGGAGTGAATTTGTAATGTGAAATTATTCCAAAGAATCGTGGGATTTTATTCTTCAGAAGTTCCATCATTGTGCTCATCAATCAGCATTTGCGGAATATGATCTGCTGTAATGGCTACATGTCACTTTTGTCACTTTTAATTACTGGTGATTATAAGTTCATAAAGGCATTACTCAGACACTGTTGCTGAAGTTGAACTGTCAACATTACAAGTGAAAGTCCTGCATTCAAAATATCACTTGAAAGTACCAAAGCAAAATGTACTTAAAGTATAAAAAGTAAAATGACACATTATGCTGAATAGTCCCATTCAAAATGTATCATATTTATGACATTATTGGACAATAACACAATTGCATGAACAAGGACTTGTACCTTGTACAATTTCATGCGACAACTGATGATTGATTGATTGACACGTTTGCAATATTTTTACTGTTGTAGTTAGCTTATTCTAGAGAGTTGAATCCTATATTTCAGAGGCAGATCATATGTTTTGTAATCAAAGTCTTAATCTGCAAAGCAACTAAGATGCATGTAGTTGACTAAAAACTATTATATTATCTAACTATTACTAAACTATTACTATTACTATTATCTGTCAGTGAAGTGCAGGGACGTAGACGCATAAAGTTGTTCTGTTTAGTTCTTTCTTATCACATAATGATTGTTTCCCCTCAGCAAGCTCATTGTTTTTGCAAAATGAGACGTAAGCTCCCTTATACTTTGTTTTGTCTGTCATCTAAATTCTTTCCCTTTCAACATGTCCAAGCTGATATCACGTTAAATGTGTCAGCAGCACACTGCGGCCTCCCAGACATCATCAGTCCAACCTAACACGAGACCCCACCGAGAGCTCCACACTCATCAACACTATCAGATATACGATTAGGAAGTGGTTAAGTGAGAAGACGCGTTGATCTGCGCCAGAGGTTAATCCGAGAACTTCACTTTTCGGCCCTCTTTCCCTCCACCAAATTAATTCATTAGTCCTCTTCACCCTTAATTGCTTAATTGGATGAAACAATGAATAATGAAGTAATTAGAATCTCCGTGTATAGAAACCACAAGCAGTTGTGTTTTTCAAACCTGTCTACTAAATTAACGTTCCCATGATACTGCGTTTCGAGGGAAACATATTTTCTCCTTGATTACGGTTGCAGTTTAAGACACGTGGTTAACATTGTTAATCGAAAAACAAAATGAAAAGGCAACAAAACTACTTGGGTAGGATTAGTAAAAGATCATGGTTTGGCTGACAATAAGTATGTTTAAAGTTTAAGGTACGCAAGTTAAAATAAGTCACAAACAGCAACTCCTGGGTTTGTTTGACTCTTCCACCCCGTTCTCATCCGTCCATGGACATCGATTAGATACGTATTTGTGAGAAGTAAAAAACAAATGTAATTCAATGCACTTTTGTTGCATGGGAAGGCAATTTGTAGGAGACTCGGCTGGTTTTTCCATATCCCACAGCATACGACTGTCATGCAACTAGAATTATTGAAAGTAGCTGCTGTTTCCCGGAAAAACAACCAAAAAAATTTGTTGATTGACAAAATTCCTTATTGAGATCACTAATGGTCGGCCTCGCGAAAGCCCTCAGGTGCAAAGAACATTTGAGCCCACATCAGGTAAGAGGCACAACTTTGGTTGATGATTCGACTTGAGTAAATCCTGATGTTGAGTCCACTCCTTCATTTTTATCTGACAAAGCCGGCCCTCTGTCTCCTCACACACCGGGGCCTCTCGTCACCCAGCTGGTTTGGGTTTAAATCCCAGCGACCGTGTACCCTTCCCTCTATCTCATCTCCGTAGTGTTGTGCAAGAAGGGGATGAGAGTCGGCCCGCGGAGCACACGGACTCATACAGAGATTCATCCGATACAGGTTCGCCCAGAGATAAATCTACACAAGCAGTACAGTTGCCTCTCCTCCCCTGGTGTTTGGTCCAGTGTATTTAGCTTCGGGCCCCTCTCCCCTACCTCAAAAGACATTTCTGTAACAGCATGCAGGCGAGTGAACTGTGTCAAAAGGTGTTAGTGAGTTTGAAAGCAGATCTGTCCTTCAAGGTCGGTGCAAAGCTCGATGGGAAGCACTTTCCCCTCGGCTGGCACCAGAAATGAAAACCCTTTCTCGTGTATGCGCGGGAGCTCAATACTCGATGCTTTAATGAAACCACTTAGCCAGTTCGTAAAGAGCAAGGGCCAAGTGGCGGCACGATGGGCAATGTGAGGAAACAATTTGATATGCTTACAACGCGATTCTCGTATCTTACATTTGTTTTCCTCGGAGAGATGATGATGCAGTCAAGACTTCAGGTGCACCAGCTGATGAACTCAGACTTTGTGGGAGTCCAGGTGAGCTGGTGTCTGTCCTCCATCAACAATGTGTGAATTCCCTGCTGTAGCGAGGCCCTCTGACAAACAAACAGATCATTTAGAGGAGTGAGCGAGCTGTGGAACCCAATCCCTGTGAGATGCGTCGACAGCGGCACAAAGACCCGTCGCTACAGGCCTCGACGAGATGGACACTTTGCTGACATGACTGCGCGGAGTAGATGGGGGCAAGTGAGCGTGCTGCTCTCAGCATCGTCCCGACGCGTCACTTTCACATTGCTCTCCCTTGTCTGTAAGCAAAGGGACACGTCTGTGAGGAAGTTAAGTCTTCATTTCTGCGTGAAAGCAAGAGGTAACTATTTATCTTTCCATGTATTGTTTAAATTTCCTGGCTCTGTCGACACGTGTGCCTCCCTCACATAAGGTGACCTGCATGGCGCTCTCATTTAACAGCAGTTTAAATAGCTGTTCTTAGGGTTGCTCAGCTGTGGAAAAATATCTTGACCTTTCATTTGACTTAACAAGTTGATCCAATCCACATCAGACCAGCTTCATTCCTGCACTTAAACGCTGGTTTGACATTTTCTGCCAAAGCCACTTCCTCTTGTGGCGTCAGAGCGCCCTGTGTTTGAATGCAGGGTAATGAGGAAAATAGTCTTGCCGTGCTGAAGCGAAGGAAGCAAGCTGCCTTCATCATGACTTCGTTTTTTGGACTGTAAAAAAGCACTCAGGGGATGGAGTGTCCTGCGGTGTTATAGCTGCCGTTTTTAACTCAAACCTAAACACAACAGAGTTTACTTCTTTCCACTGTGGTGGTGGAAATGGCATTTTCAACTCAAGCTGAAATTAATGTTTGCTCATATACTTGATGGCCACATATTTAAGTAACATCTTGAACACTGTTTCCAACTGGAGCATCTTGAAAAACAGATGTCTTTTTCGTTGGGAGGATTCCTCCTGAACTCCACTGCCAATAGAGATTGTTGAGGAGAAAAACCACAAGAGGTGACAATGCAATTGGGAATTTTGTCTGGCTTGCCGTCGGCCATAGAAATCCACATTCTTGAGGAAAGTCTAGAGACAATGCGAGTGGGCGAGTTAGGTTGAGCACTGGGGACGAGGAACTTTGTGTGGCTACTCTGTGGTCTCATTCACAAACCGAAGAATTTCGCCACAATCTCATACGCTCTTAGCAGCCAAAGCTGTGATGCAGTGGATTTGAAAAGAAAAAAACTCAAGGCAGCAACATCAATTTTCTCTTTTAAAGGACAGAAAATCCCAGCGAGGTCAAAAACAGCAACTATTGTATAACTGACAGCGGTTTGGTATACATTGTATGAAATATTTTCTTTTGCACGTCATAAAAAGGTGTTACCTGGTATTTAGACTGGGTGAGGAGAAAATGTCAAATTTGTTTCAATCAATTCTCTTTTTGTTTCATCTCATCATTAAATGTAATAACTGAGATGATCATTTTCTCTTTGTAGTTGAAAGCAGGCTCACACAGTCAAATTCCACTAAAAAAAGATAGAGTACATTGATCATTTGCAGATGTATCATTTTATTTCCCTGGAGAAGAAATAAAAAAATAATCCTCACACCAATAAAGGCAGAAACTGCCAAAAGCACTTGTTGCAATCAAAAAAAGTTGAAATGAGTAATTGAAAATGTGTCTTTCCATGAGGTAAAATGTTTATAAACGTAAAGTTATAAAGTAAAATGTGTAATTGTTAAAAGTGTTTTCTTTTGACAGGTGGTTCCAGTTACCAGGCATTTTATATCAGTGCTTCATTAAATGTATTACTGAATAACTTTTAAATAATTGGTTACATTCAAATCTTAACTTGCAGTTTTCTGATATTTTTTGGGTTAAATGGATGTTTCTCCACATGTGTTCCTTTGGTCTCCTGCATTTTGAGAACACATAGGTAAATAAAAATTTGCTCAGACCATAACTTCCTTTAATTTAGTTTTAATGACAAAAAAAACAACACTTGTTTCAGCCTTTATTTCTTAATCTAACTCGCCATAAAAACCTTTTACAAGTTGTCAAAAGCATTGAAGTCAAAGTGGTTGAATGCAGCGTAGATCCAAATTGGCAATGCCTGTCTGATAGTAATAATGTTATTGCAGTCACCAAAGGTCAGAACAAATGTGTGTGTTTGAATATCCTGAGATTACAATTTCAAAGTCCTCCCCATGAGAAGTCGAACAATGGAGAGGGTGGGAAGTTTAAAAAGCGGGGTCTCTTTCAAATAAACAATCATGGGTTGATCCTGAATAGGGCTGCTACCGAGCAGCCGGATTGGTTCTCAGAAGATCGAGAGCAGCGACTGTGCAGGCTCTCCTCCTCCTCCTCCTCCTCCTCCTCCTCCTCATCCTCGGCTCCCAAACCAACTGATGTAGTAAACACAAACAACCTGATAGAGCCTCACAACTATGATTTAGCACTTTGCTCCATTTCTTTATCCCACTTTTTTTTAATCTCTTCTGTACTCCCCCTTTCTCTCCCACTGAACAGAGTGTGGACGGGAAAGTAGATGGGGGGTAAGAGCTCCCCTTTTTTTTTGTGCTATTGCTTAATGAGCCTGAAAATACAATTGCACTGTTCTGACTGTGAAGGTAGCCTGCAGGCTAGTGTAAATTAGCAGCGAGAGGAAGCCCAGAGGGCTGAGTCTTGCTGAGCGGCCAAAATAGAGAGATGTGGTGAGAGGGGAAAATCCTGTTAGGGCAGTGCATGTGGAGGAATCACTGTGCGTTTTAGACCCGACTGGAGACGATAGGGCCACTTGTTGAAGAGAATAACTCCAGATCCATGGAAATCTCACTGCTGATGTGTGAGATTTATTGAGGCTGCGCCACAGCCATGTGTATTGGCATTCATTATGTGCGATGTACGTTGTTTGTCGCATTTCAAACCCATAATTCCAGTTTGTTCCGCACAATGGGCTCTTTTGAGCCGCTACTACAATCATCATTCAATTTAATTTTCTATTCTTCTGCAGATTCCAAGCGAGAGGCGAGAGGCGAGAGTCTCCCACATTGCATATGTCCTCTCTTGAGCTCAGGGTGCTCTTTTGACCGCTCCGCTAGGCATCTGCTGCCCATAGCCTGCCCATATCTGCATTCTAATGCACATATCCTGCTGGGATGTTAACTTTAGGCCCTCAGTAATTGATGGCTTCCACACTTCAGCTGAGTCCCCCCTTTTTCCTTCTCCCTGCCGATTGTTGGTATATCTCTGTGGTTTGGGGGTCTTTCAGTCAACCATTGTTCTTTTATGGAGGAATTATAATAGACTAAAGGAGAGGGAGAAAAGAGAAAGAGGGGAGGGGGAGAGGAGGGGAGGGGATAAAAAAGAGAGTCGCTGCTGATATTTAGTGAACTCCGAAGGGGGAGTTTTTTTATTCTCATTCTGCAAGTTTGGCACATGCCTTCTGTTACTAAGTGGCAGTGCATTGAAAGAGTGCCTTGCATTTCCCATTCTGCAGCTCTGCTAGGTGCCTAGACTTACAACCCTGGCAGCTGTTGGGCCTTCTATGCAGCTATAGACTCCTCTCCACAGGTGAGCTCCCCTACCAAACTTCCAGTCTCCACTTCACTCAATAGGGCCTTTTTTTCAAGTCTTTTATCAGTGGGGAGAGGTTGACTTTATGTGTGCCACTCACAGAACCGCAGCCCATGGCTCTCAAGATTGCAATTAATGTTATTCATTGTGTTACGCATGCAGTTTAAATCAGCACAGGGATGATTTATATCTCATAGCATCGTCTTCTCAAACTCAATGGGATGCAAGACGTTCACATATCTTCTTGGAGTTTGTGTATATTACAATATCCACAAAGAAACACACACAGCATCGTAGGAACGACCCGTGTGTCTGTCTGTGGCAGAGAGATTGGACTTTTTCCTTTTCTTTTAACTCAATTGATCAACTAACACAAACACAGCAGTGAAAATATAGCGCAGCACATTTGAAGAACAATTAAAAACAAAACAATTTCAAATTAAATTTCTCTCAAATTTGCCACGATGTTATGTTGCATACAGTGTGTGTTTATGTGACATGCTTTGTCAAAGTGGCCAGCGGTCGGGCCTGTGTTTCTATATGGCCACAATTACTTTAAAAGCTATCGGCTGGATTGGTAAACCACTCTAAATGATGTTGTTGTTTTGGTTTGGGCAGGTTTCAGCACCCTTTTTCTTCTGAATTCAGTGGCAGAATATTCTGTTGTTTATTTCCTTCTACTCTTTTTTTCTCTCTCTGTGATGCGAGCTGTTACATATTACTCCTGAGGTGTGGTGCCTCTTCCCTCAAAGGCCTCCACTGTTTCCCCCAAACTGCTGCCAAGCTGGGCTATCTTTTCATTTGGTTACTTAAGTGTAATTGCTCCCCTTTGAAGCCTCAGAGAGGCAAATCATTTGCTTTGGCCCCGGGGCAGTAATGGTCACCGAGCCAGCGACCCCCTCCCGGTCCGAGAGCGTCGGAGAGACCGCGAGAGGCCAGCTCCCATACGGAGAAGAAATAATACGGCCAGGGCCGCTCAATTTCACCTCTCTTTTCATCCCATTCTTTGAAAACTTTTTATTAACAACAGCTTTCTCTCTCATACCGGGGCGCCAGGAGAGGGGAGGAGAGGAGGCAGAGAGGTGGGGAGGGAGGGAAAAGGGGGGGTGGCATGAGAGGATATCGGCAGCGGGGGAGGAGGGCAAGGGGGTGGCTGTCCCCCTGTAGATGTCTGCCGGATTCTCACACACTCACGTGCACACGCATACACACACAGATCCGCGCACATACACACATCATCAATAGTGACAGGTCAAGGAGGCATTGAGAAAACAGCCTCCCCCTTCCCTCTCCCCCACGGTTCACACTGCTAAACAGGGACTCATGTTTCATATGCCACAGGCCTCAGCGCTCACACACACACACACACACACACACACACACACACGCACACACACACATTCCTGCTCCATGGCAGCTTGTCAGTGGGACTCTGAGTGTGTTTGCTAATATGAATATGTAACTCTGCATTTATATGGCCATAATGCTCCCATATCCAAATGCATCTTTATACCTGCTCATCGTATCGAACATATGAGAATGCATTTGACTCGACGCCAGAATGCCCTCTTTCAACCTATGACAGGCCGCGGAAATATACAGCAACATAGCACACAAAGACCCCATTTAATGCTGAAAATTACTCCACCACTTACTGTAATTGTCACAATTGTGAGCACATTGACATTGTAATCTCATAATAACGTAATGGGGGCTGAAACTGTGTACAGGAGTGCGATTAGAAGGGTGTAACTCAGGAAAAAAAGGGGTTAAATTGTCAGGGGATAACATTTTCTTTTCCAGACCGAGGGGTTGCATGTTGTATGTTTGTGTTTCTGGGTTGTATTGATGAAACCAAACTTAAAACTGATACCTCTTTTTGTCCTCATCTCTACGGCATGCTGTAAGTAAAAGCACTGCTTTTTAGGACAAAGGCAGGAAACGTCAGGATTTAAATATAACACTGTGTTCAGATGCCGTATCGTCAGAGAGAAATGGTGAAACCCACTTTTAGAAGGAAAAAAATGATTGCTTCTATACAGCACGACTTATCTTCAAGACACTGTGGAGCCAAATTGATGTGGACAGGCGTCCATAAAAAGCAAACCTGGTTATGAATGCTGCGTTTTACTTGTATCATTTTGACTTTGAGGTTTTTAAGAGAGAAGCATTCCCTGCAGTCAAGCCAGATGGTAACAATTCTTAGACATATTACGAGCTGCTTTCTGCCAAATAGCATACCTTTGGGCAATGTTTTCAGTGGGCTATAAAAGCCAATAATGTAATTTTGATCTATTTTATCAGATATCACCCCAGTCCCGGCAACGTTTATATAAGACAAAGTTTAAAACAGGACAAGAATTCTCTCTGTTTTGCTTTACACTCTATAAGTGCAAAATTTTCAATATCTGACCCGCTGCGTGGCTTTGCTTGTTTGACTTCTGCGTCGGACTGAAAGCTGGTGCAGGTCAAAGCGGTGAGGTTAGCCTCCATGTTGTCAGGCATTTGGCCCTGGGTATATGGAAAAAATACACTTTACTATAGGTGCGTGGTTGTCCACAAAATGACTTGTGCAGGTCAGCGCAGAGAGAAGAGGGGATCCTTTGTGGAAACACTTAAAAAGCCCGACCTTGACATCGTCTAATGTAACGATGACACAGTAGCAAACCATCCCAGCGCTGCACCACACTCCCCAGTGGTCTGCCAACAGCTCCATGACTCACCACTGACCTTGCAATAACTTTCCAGCACTGCTCCAGACTCACTTAGGGAAATCTTGTGGGACTGTCGCACATTTCAGCATTGCATATGATGGTATAACTTTAAACACACCTGAAATCCAGTGTGGGCTTGCACAAGCACACACAGACGGCACACAACAACCGAGCCGAGGGATTATATCCCATCTGCGGGTATTTCTCCCCCGTAATGTCTACAGAATGTAATTGCCCCAGAGAACAACCACAACAAGGTGGGACGGTCGAGGACATTAGCTCACGTTTTCCGTTGTGAAGCTTGTTGTTTTCTTCCCGTCCGATCACATGCACAACTGGAGGCCTGCTGTGTGGAATTACTTGCGCTAATGGTGCTACACACTTTTGTTGCAGGAAATCGGACAGCCGCGCTGTAACTGCTAAAACGGTGATTAAAAAACCCAAATTGCATCATGATGTTGGGCAATTTAGCAGAGAGAGGGGGGAAAAAAAAGTCCTCCAAATGAAGCGAAAGGGATTATTGACTGGTTATGGGATGTGTAAACTTGTCTCGCGTATAGCTATAGCCTCGTCTATTGGACTTCTACGGAAAAATAAGACTTTAAAATATCTTTTCCAAATCTGAAGCAGCTAGTTAAGTTTAATTAAAGATCGCAATTTAAACTCTGTAATTTGCTCGTCTGTGGGGGCATTAAGTGTCCCCCTGGCTTGGTTTAATGGGATACAAACTGCAGTTAATGAGACAAATCGTTAGCTGTATGCCTGGCTGACTGTTGGCTGCGGACGCTGTGAAGACTAAACAAGTCAATTGGAGATTTCTTTGTACTCTGTAGGTGAGAATCACTGGCTGAATGAGTGTTTTGGATTAGTTTGTTTAGCGTTGATTAAAGGTGGAATATGAATAGATAAGTCATGAGAAGGAAAGGGATGATTTGACAAAAGAGCCAACATTTGCATCACTAAGGTGCCTCTGAAAATAGGGGAAAACAGTTTGTGATCGAAAAAGCTGCACGCACCAGCTTTTAATCATATCTGACCTTTTTAAAAAACGTGGTCTTGATTTAACATCAGAGGGAGAAAAGTACAGTGTGCGTTATTCTGAGGTTTTATCTCCCTACAGTCATATCCCCTCCTTGCTTGTGGTGCTTGTTAAAAGCCATTGTCGATAACAAACACAATTTTCCCGAGATAAACTGAGTACGACAGGGGAGCCTTATTGAGCAGTCTGCACAGAACTGTCTTTGTCTCTCATCTCCAGCGACCAGTTACAAAGCCGAGCTTCCCCGACGACTGAAGTCTGAGTTAACTAAACATTTTTTTCTCTTTATCCCCTTTTCTCTCTGCGAATTTGTGGTCGTGTGCAATCCTTTAACGAGCTCCATCTTTGACCTGGGTTGTATGTTTCCAGAGATGTCATGTCTTGTAAGTCAAGGAAAGACTTTAATGTCCACATGATTTAACATTAAAGGGAGGGATTCCAAAAAACGGGGCTCGGTGCCAGAGAGGTAATAATATCCCCGTAAATGAGAAATTGTAAATGCTAAATACATCCTTCAGATCCTGGGAATAGACTGGGGGCAGCGCTGTGCATTGAGATACAAAGGGCTCCTGAGACAAATGAGAATAACTGCATCAGCAATGCGCCTACATTTCTCATCCTTCTTTTCCTCCTTTTCTTTCTTTAAAAAATGATTTAAAAGGCAAACTTTTATACGTGCATCCAAACACAGAAGATGATGTAATTACTGAATAGGGATTTGACTAAATCTTCACAAAATTAAAGCCTACAGGCTGTTTTTCTTCTTTACATTACATACAAATCAAGATTTATCTTTTTACTCCATGCAGCGCAGCTCTTTTTTTTTCTTTTTACTGTAAATTTGTTCTGCTTGTTTTCTGTTAAAACGCATGACTTATGTCTTTATTCTTAACTTCAGATCATAAGGAGGAAAAGAAGGAGAAGAGAAGGAAAACAAAAACACAGAAGGACTCTGGCTTGTGACTGTAAGTGACATGCTTGCCACGGCATTGTTAGAGGTTTTTGCAGACCTGTAATCAAATTTGAGAAGGTTTGGAAACCTACTGTATCCTCATGGTGCGCTCTCCAAGACAGAATGATGTCCAGTAAATAAAAAAAAAAAAAAGAAAGAAAAAATACTCAGAAACACATTCCCCATGCTGTGCTGAACGATGACTTCTAAAAAATATATATTTGCCCCACAAAAAGCAATTTCCATTCACCATGAAAAGCGTTCCTATTACAAATACAGTTGTTATGTCCTTAAATCTGTTTGTTTTGTCATATTGCTCCGGGGTTGTTTCTTTTTCAGGAAACCCTGCTTAAATTAAGCGTGATGGAACCCATGTGTCCCTTATCAGGGGCCAACATCTTCTACTGTTGGCCTTTTGAAACGACACTGGCTCCACGGGATAATTGGGCTTTAAAGGGTGATTCTCCCGGGGTGCGGCTCGTTGTGCCTGTCGGCATGGATCAGCTGACGCTTGGCGTGTCTATAGACTTGTTAAACGTGATCATAAGTGGTTGTGCATGTAGTCGCAGCCACGAGGATGATAGTGATCCCAGGAACCAACTCTGTTTTAGTTGAGGCCTCTGGCACAGACACGCAGATAGACTGCTCTTAAGTGTGTGACTGAATCTGATCTAATTATGTGCTTCATCTTTGAAGTTTTACACTTTCTGCAAAATGGATGATTGTGAAGAGGATGTTGACCACAGAATAAAAACGTGCACAAGTACGCGTGTGTTCTGTCTTTATTTGTAGGATTTTATCAGGATGTTGGTGAGCGCCAGAGAACGAGAGCTCACTGGTCCTTTTTATACTCCATCACACACACACACACACACACACACACACACAAACAGGCACACACGTCAGCTTATGATTCAGCTGCTGCTCTTCAAAAAGTATCCTCTCTCCGCTGACATCACACAATGGACCAGTGTTTACTGTTATGCTCCGTTTGCGTCTCGTCACAAAAACAACAATTTGCAGCCTGAACGTGAACAAAAGACTTCATAATAAAAGCTTGTGACAGCGAGCACTTTTTTTTTAATGTTATTTTATTTATTTTTTTACTGAGAAGCAAAAAGAAAAAAAGATAAAAGTTTATCCTCCTCGAGGATAGGCTTGCTCTCTGAGGCAGAATGGGAAATTGATTCCCTGCAATCATCTCCTGTCGTCTTTTGTCTACACTCTGCACCACTTTGGCCCACACTCCAATCATCCCTGAGCACTGACTGCTCCTTTGAACAGATGCACTCTTTTTAACCCTTTTTGATTTTGTTTATTCCTTTATACGTTCTGTTTATGATTTTGCATACGCTTTCTCTCAATCACTGTATGGCACCGAATAACCCTCAAACACACATGCTGGAGCTTTTTTCAAAGTCATTCCGGCTAACTATGGTGATCTCCTAAAGCGCTCTCTTAATAGCACTAGACTTAGAATAAGATTTTACACCGGCAGGAGCGAGGAGCTGCCAGGGGCTCAGAATAAATGCGTGAGCCGTCAACAGGAAGAGTGTGCTTCATGACTGCAGGCCAAGAGCTTTAATTGGCTGTCTGCAGGAATTTCTGCTGTGGCAAACTAATTGACCCACAACTCCCTGGTGCTTTATCAACACGGGGAAATGCAACTGGGCCGATAACCAGCCAGCCTTGTAAACCAATCTATAACCAATGGCCAATTTGAAACACGTGTTATTGCCTATTTTACGACAGGTCCCCTCTTCTACCCGACTGAGATGTTTTGGTATGTAACAAGGACTTTTTTAGGTTTAGACAGCAGTGTTTCCCTGTTGACAGTTTGACAAATAAAGAAACTGTAATTAAGAGTATAGTCATTTTAAGGATGTTTTTTTTTTTCGCCCAAAGGTCAGTGTATTTTACTCAACACTAGGGAGAAAGATACTTTGAAAAGTAAGAAGTTGCTTTAACTTTTTATCTTAAAAAGATGGTACACCCACATACATATTTCTCTCATGTACATAATCTCGCTGTGCAGATACGTTTGGTTTGATTTTGAGATATCTGTCTCTTTTGGACTGAATGCAGCTTTGGAAAATGACTCAGCAACATCTTTTTCCTGTGTATTCCTGTTACTCTGGATAAGCCGCACTGTCAACAAATAAATTTGTAGCACAGTTCCAGTTGTAACTTCATTACAATGAAGTCTGTGTAGGTAAGTCAGAAAATATGTTTTTTTTTGCAATTTGGTTGGACCCACCCCGTGAAATCTAATTCTAATTCTTTTTATTGAAAGCACATCCTTAGTTTGTTTACCCTTTTGAATCATATCGCCGCCATTTAGCTTCTGCAGCTGAGCAGTGCTGTGGATCATGGCTTTAAAGACACATTATGTAGACACAGTGACATAGTTGTATTCCTCTATTATAGGATAAGGCTGTCGATATTATATATTTGTGTTATTTTAAACCATGCAGACTTTTTGTTTTCTGCAACTTCACTTCTTCAAAATCATTTCTGAATTTTCCAACCCTGTCCATGGCATGTATTCCTACTGGAGACAAACATTTTCAAAAATGGGTCACAAATATTTTTAATAAATACATTTTTTTATAAAGCCTCAGTCATTTCCTCAAACAGCTGGACACTAGCTGGTCGCTAGCACCGTTTTCAGCTGCGGATTAATACACGGTGTCGCAACCATGCGAGATGCAGTCACGAAACTTTACAGGTGTGTAGCTGAGAACAAAATGAAGGTAGATTACGAAGATGGCCGTGGTCCGAGCAAGGGAGGCCAAGGACCCTGGCCTGATTTTGCATCAAAAAACTTTACAGATGTGTAGTTGACATGAAAATGAAAAATAAGTTTGAATTGGCCTCCCTACTTAACAGCCCACGGAATTTGTTGACAAAAAGAGAAATATTACCACTTATCTTTTAAGATCATGTTGCTGCATGAAATTCCTTCTTTTTTTTTTTTACTTTTTTACTTTTCATGTGAAAAATAAAAAGAAGGCTAAAAGACACAATAAAGTTAACAAAAACTGTAAATAGCCTGTACCTTCGCTGATCCATGTTGCCTTTGCGTCAGTAGCGACACATTGGCACAGCACATGCTGTTAACATGACGTGATGAAAAGCCACAACTGAAAGGTCCGGTGCGCTCTCACAGACCTGGTATTCACTTTCCCAATTGACTACAAAAATTATGCCATAAAATCTCTGAATGAGTGTGACAGGTCCTGATCAAAACCAGCTGCCAATTAACTTAATGACTGAATCTATCACATTCAATTAGAGCGAGACTCTGAGCTGTCAATCCAGCCCTTGGCCCGCTCGTTGAACAAAAACACAGACAGAGAATGATCACTTTAGGAGGCATGTCTCTGTCTCTGTGATCCTTATCTGACGGGCCCTGCGTCGTATTTGAAGCAGTCGGCCCTGACAGGTCCCACGGATAAAATGCTGTATGAAAGGGGTCACCCCAACCTCTGGAATCCATCGTCAGCTTTCTGTCTTGAACAACTGACAAATGGTTTCAAACAGCGCTCAGGAAGCTTTAGAGAGGCATTCCCTGATGTGCGTCTGTAGAGAGAACAAGAGAAAAGTGGAAAGAAACAGAGAGAAAGAGAAAAAAAAGGAGAAAGAAGAAAGAGATCTAAGTGAGATAAATGAACCAAAACAAAACAAAGAATGAGCACCACTTTCCCTGAATTGCCTTCTTACTTTGGCAAAGGGCCTACTGTAATCCCCCAGAGGAGCGGCTATCTGGCAGGAGTTTGCTCCATGGTCAGTGTCTTTAACCCCAGATGATAACACTTAGCCCGGCCATAAAGCATAGGCCCCTTTAACTGATCCATTAGCGTCCGATCCCTGAGAGTGGACCCGCTGGTGTCTCCTGAAACTTACCAGGAAGCCTTGAAGGAAAACAGCATGGCAGACACTGAGATCAAAGACAACCCCCACCCCCCACCTCCTCCTCCCCATCCAGCTCTCTGTCTCTCTATCTCTTTCTCTTCTTCTGTCTATATCTAAGAGTACGCCTACACTTTCAATTTGCAAGTGTATCCTTTTCGCTCTGCTTTTGCCCTCCGTCCACACTAAGCCCATGTTTTTCCTCACAAGAAAATGGCGCTTTACGAAAATAATCTCCAGAGAGGATCCATCTTATTTTCATGTGGAGAGTGAGAGAGAGAGAGAGAGAGAGAGAGAGAGAGAGAGAGAGATGGGGAATGACATATTATAAAGGTCTCCGGGCGGACTCTAACCAAGGACCTTGTGGTTCATTGTCAGTGCTTTAAAACCCTTAGGACACTAAAGCACCCAAGAGTGGATCAATATAAAAATTGCCGAACAATGTTGTCTTGTCGATTGGTGCGTCAGGTCAGAAAATGCTCGTATGTGTTATATTTGATGGCAATAGGCTTTTTGGGATCCAAACAGTTCTGGGTAATCCCTGAGAGGAACTGCCCATTGGTGAGCTCCCCTGAGAACTACATACATACATACATACATACATACATACATACATACATACATAC
>CALSCE010003134.1:10838897-10854130 GCA_943593645.1 Bovichtus variegatus
GCACACACACACACCCTTTTATGTGTATTTGCATGCACACACACCGATTAATTTGAAAAGACATGCTTACAACAAAACCATTAGTGCGTCCCCACACACACACACACACACACACACACACACTGACACACACACACACACACACAGAGAGAGGCCAGGCCCATTAGCTCTGGTGCCAGCTGACTCTGTGACCCAGACGGTTTTCTGCCATGTCAGCAGGGCCAAATGACAGTGCTATGGTAGTAATACCCCCACACACTCACACAAACACAAACACACACACAAATACACAATAGTGCCGGGCAGAGTGTCGCTGTGGAGAATTAGACGTCTTCTCTGACGATCAGCTGAATCAGCCCCCGGAGATGAACAAAAGTGACCTCCTGTTTGTACCGTGCACCAGGTTGCGACAGCAGCAGCAGGAATATTTTCAGTGTTTGCAGCAGGACACTTTTTATCTGGATAAAAGGTTCATACAGAACATGCAGGTTTAGTGTTTGAGGTGACAAAAACCTGAGGGTCATATTTGTTGTAGTTAAAGGATGAAGCTGGATATTGCTATTGTTGTCAACAAATTCCAGCAACAGTCCAACTCTCAACACTTCTCAACTTCCCCAGCCTGTCCGCGGCTCTCAGCCCAATCGAAGATGTAAATTGTTAACAGTAGGTCAGAAATATAATCTTTTTATAAAAAAACAAATAAAATAAAAAAAGGCTTAATTTTTCTAAAACAGCTGGTCATTGTAGTTCTTAGCAAACATTACTCAAAAAAGAGAAATGTGTATATTTGTTGGGGACTCATTTCAGCTGCGGATTAATACATATTTGGTGGACAAGTGAGTATTCACATTAGGATGGTGTATGTGGGACTGAGTCAAAATAAACTACACTGTGTGTGTGTTCATGGTTATGAAGGAACAACAATGGAGCAAAAGTTACACGGACAATGTTTTTATTAAGTTATGTCATTAGCAAAATATTGAATATCACCAGGCTTATCCTTAAAGCAAGCAATTTTACAATATGGGTCTCAATATATAAATAATTTCCACTTGAATGCCACTGAAAAGTTATTTGCTGCATAGAAAAACATGATCCAAAATATAGAATTCTCCCTTTGAAATGATCATATGTTATCATTCCCCGTAGGAATTCATTTAATCATCCGCAATATTTTGTTTAAATTTGAGTTGATTATTGTATGTAAACGTTATTGTAAAATTGTTTTTGTAACTAAAAATAACATACTTATACACAAAATACCACAAATACAGTATAAAAGATTGCTGCTACTGTGGGGTTTAACTTTTTTTAAATTCCAGTCAAATTTGTTTGTTTTTTGTTTGTTTTTTTGAGTGCTGAATTGGATATACATATATATATTTTTTTACATATTGAACTTCCAATTGAACAATTGTTTTTAGCTTAGAGTTCAGGAAATATTTTCACCAATAAACTGACATTCCTGTCACAATTGCTCCCTCCTCCTGCTCACCTTGCAGTTCACTGACATCGTCCTTTGACTTCTTTCTCCCTCATTCAGAGTCGCTGCAGCTCGGTTTATCTCGCAGAAGGAACTCTAGCTGCTCTGAGCCCGCGTCTGCCAAGTTGTTGCATCAGCCGAATGTTAAAAACCTATTGAAAAACAAACACATAATAAACTTTAATTGTAGGCATTTGCCTTGGGTATGAGGACTCGCAATTTTACTGGTTCTCTCTCTTATTACCTAAAATGCAGGCAAAACACTAATTAATAATCACTAGCATATGCTGGGTGAAGTGTGGAAATCTTTTACTCTGGCATTAGGTGCAGATGAGATTAAAAGTGCAGTAATGGCCTTCTCTCCGAAAGGTTTACTCTAAACAGCACCTCTGGCAGCTTGTTTTCCTGAGATGGGTTGATGACCATTTCTGTTACGTTTTTAAATCACATCTAGAGTTCATAATCACATAAATATCTCTGAAGAAGAGAAAACAAAGCTCTCACAGTGTCTTTGGTTAACCCTTGAGCTATGCTTTTGTTCTACATTTGCACTGGATATTTTGTGCTACAGTGTTGCTAATATAACAAAAAAAAGTGCCATGTGTATGAAGAATTTAGCACCCCGCAGCTCCCAAACAAATACCTCTTAATTATAAGCAATTGTCCCTCCTTCCCCACCGACCGCTGACTGGGACACATGAAAGCGTTGGTAATTGTAGGAGTTGCTGCATTTATGTGGGGGGGGGGGACTCAATGTGACGCGGCTGTAAAAAATAAAAATGGAAGGCTCTCATTGAATACAATGACTTCCTTCCTCTCTCTCGCTAAATCGCCCAAGCTGGGGAAGAGGGGGAGAAAAATGTCCATTTGGCACTGATTAGGGAAGACGCAAATTTGAAGGAGGGGGCTTAGAGACCACAGGGGTTACACACATGTATCTGAAGCCACGACACTTCGGGCCCCCTCTAATTTAGATGTCTAAGAATTTGCTGTATGTGCTGCCTCATGCCAGTAAGTCTCAGCCTCACTGTAAATAAATGGCACAGGGCAGTGTGCGCTCACCCCCATTTGTAAGTCATTAAAATATTTTCTCTGTGACATATTAATTAGAGTGCTGCGTTCATGTCTTCTCGCCTGTGCACAAAGTTCTGCATGCGTGCTTGCAAATGTGCAAGTGTGTGTGTGTGTGTGTTTATGTGTGTGTGGCTTCATTCATGCTACATTATTTGCTGAACAGGGACAAGATAGTTGTACACACATTTCAACCATCTGTAACTCATCGGCTTATCATTTAAAAGGCACAGATGTCATACAATGACTCACACTGGAAGTTTACTTTCTGACTTTAGCACACTGGGCAGCGGCACTGAGGAACACTAGAAACACCGAGGTCATGATACATTCCCAACATCCTCAGTCAACGTTGACCAGAATATAAAAAGACAAGGTTTGATTATTTGGAATTTCAAATATTGTTTTTATTTAGTTCACTGGTGAAACATACTTTCTGTACATATTATTCCCCCAATTTAAAGGTCTAAATGTTGTTTCCAAGAGTTCTCCCCTCTACCAGGAATACAATTTTCAAGCTGAAGCCTTTGTTCATGTATTATTCTATTTTGCAAACTTAAATCTGGAATAATTGTTTTGGTCACTTGGGGGGTAGTGGAACAAACTGTAAACCTGATGAATGTTAGTCCAATATTCATTCTCATTTTAGCTCCGCTTTGTTTCTCCACAATGTCCTGAGGGAAGTACGTGTCTTAGCTGCTAAATGCTACGTTTGGTGCTGGGAAGGTAGCGTACGGTGAATTTTAAGAGCTTTTCTTTTTTTCCCGAAAAACAGCGGCCTGTTGCTGTTGAAAGCGGTGAGAGTAAATCAAAATAGTAAAGTTGCAAGATGCTAAAATCAAAGCAATGAACTGAAAGATGCTAAAATTAGTCAGGTGATGATTCTCTGTGTGTTCAACACGACAAGCAACCTCTTTTATATTGTCATATACTCATTTGTTCCATTGTTTGACCACAAATATTGATGAGTGCAGCTTATATGTAAAAAATAAGCTTATATCATCGTTTTAAATAGTTGATAAAAAAAAAGAAAAAAAGACAGATTTTTAGGCAAATGTGTTAAATTTTGTTGGTTGAATTCTGCATTGTGAAGTAAAACTTTGAACTTGTGTATATTTGTGCTATTATAGATGTCACTCTGGGGAACTATGCTGCAGAAAGGGCTGAAATGTCAGGATCCTCATAGAAATGACATGTGGAATATGTGGTATTTTCTGCATAGTCTTCTACCCTCACTAAACAACTCTTCAAACTAGAGGGGCAGAAAAGCAAAATGTAGGATATTGAAGGGTAACAGTCTGCACACAAATTGGAAGGGCAACACAAATCTATTTCATCTTAAAACTAATTGAAATTGAATTAGTAAATCTCTAAATCTCTTTCTGTCCCTGATACAAACACAGCATTGATTTCCCTCTAGCGTATCTTCTCCCTCTTCATGTGGATTATCTTCATATCTTTTGGCCCACTGGGAGAATTATGGCTCTAATAACTTTCATTCGAGGCCCCTGTAGCATCAGTAAAATGTTTACTACAAGAACGCAGAGACGTCCTTTGGTGAAGCCATGCGTTCGTTACAGAGCCTTTGACTCAATTCTATGTGTATAAATATATCCATTTCATTATGGAGGCCAGTCAAATATTTGTTTCAGCGGTTTTCCCCCCATATAATGTAAATTGCTGCAAGCTGTTGTACTTGGAAAATGTTTTCTCATAATGCTTTTCTGCCTTCACATAAATCACAGCTAAATGTTGCATTCAAATGACTACAGACAGGCAATTTATTCTTGGCTTCCCTTGTCTCCCTCGAGAGAGGCTTGTGGCAAGAGGGTCACTTCGGTTTTTAATAGCGACTGTCATTATTTGTTGACAGTTGTTCATCATCGTTTCCAAATTTATTGTGCTTTCTTGAAAGTATTTCTTTGTTTTCTCTGCAGTTATGAACACTGTCAAATGAAGTGAGGGGTGAAAACATGTCAAGGATTAGGCCACTGTGAGGCAATGAGCACAAAACATGGCTTCTTTTTTGTTTTCAATAGTGAAGTTTGATGAGGATCCTTCTGTGTTTCTAAGAATGTTGCTCCAGAGATTCTCTCATAAAATCCTATTTACAAGAGTTTCTTGTCTCGCATTTGGCTTCCATGCTCCACCGCGTAACCTGAACCAGAGACTCGGAATATCACCTCAAATCGACAGTGGCATTTTTATTCCCTTTATAAAAGGAGAATAACTTTTTACAATATAACACTGCAAGAAGATCAGGTGGCGAAATTATAGTCGGCCGATACAAGAAAGTCAGCAGAGTTGTCCTGTGCAGTGTGAGTGAGCGCTGCTGCTGAGCCGCTCTGTGTGAGCCGCTCTGTGTGAGCTTTAACTGAATCTCAGTTTGCTGACAGTCGGCTCCGTGTGTGAGTGAGTCGCCCCACTGAGGGATTTTGGTGAATCTGTCAGCAGAGGCAATCCATTATAATCCTGAAAAAGTCTGTGTCTTTGCTGCCTGGTAACTGCAGTCTTACATGATAATCACACTGCAGATGGAGACAGTGATTAATGTAGGCTTGTACATAGTGTAACCACCTCAAACTGAGTGTAGTGAAGTGTGCCTACCTGCTAATGTTGCAACTACTGAGCATGAGGGACCTGGTATTAAGTCCACCCCTGTGATGTAGCTACAAAAAGTTGCGATGGAAGATGGTCTATTTATAGAAGAAATGCATGTCATACTGTTTTGAGAACATGGGGTCTGTCCAAACTATGTCTTATTAGGAAGTATTTTAAGTCGTACAAATAAAAACCTTTGTCAATATAAGAGCAAGTTGTCTTTCTAAAGATCCAGGATCATTTTCTCGTCAGTCTACAATAACATGGTTGGTATCGCTGTAAACCAGAAATTCCGAGCTTTTTAAAACGCACAGCACCCGCTGTAGACGATGACAAGATCAGGCAAACTTTCCATTTTACAGTTTAAATCTATTGTCTACACATTGCCTGCCTCCTCCAGCCATGTCCTGTTCTTGTGATTAGTTGTCTGTGTATATACCTGTGTGTCCCGTTGCTCCTTGTCCGTTTGTCGTCTATGTTTCTTGGTGTGGTCTTTCCTTCTGTGTTGATCCTGGTGGTCCCTCGTGCCATCCTGGTTGGTCCTGTTTTCCGTTACCTTTGCCTGCTCCGTCCGTTTTGTATTGTACCAGTGTGCTGTGTTCGGTTTTGTTTATTAAAGCTTGCTTTTTGTTTGCAACCTGCCTGTTGTGTGCACTGCGCTAGGGTCCTCTTTTCAACCACGCTGTGACAGACACCTCATAAAGCCCTGTGGGGTCTTGCTTTCTACAGTTTTCTGCCTGTATAGTGTGGACTTCTTAACTCATATATCAATATTGATCAATATACATTGTGTTTATTACTATTTTTAATGTTTTTGGGAGATTTATGATATTTGTAACATGGCTATATAGAAATAGTGTTTTAAAGTAAAACTCCCTGCAACATGTAAACTATAAACATAGCGTATCTTTATAAATTGTATCATAAATGGTGTATTTTAGTGCATTTTTATCAAAGTTACAGTCCCAATTGTATAGTAAAGATCAGGAGAATACATTAAGATGCTTCATTATCCATGGGATCTTGGTTATTATGGTGATATTGCCTTTTACATTTAGATTACATACTAGACGAGGATACAAAATCTTATTTTTTCCTTTACTGCATCACCATTTACTCTGGAATGGTAATAGAAATGGGTTTACTTACAATGGATTCATATTCCTTAGCTTATTACCTTTTAAAGATGGACCACAAATATGCATATAGGCCTTATGGTTGAGGAGCTATTTCAGATTCCTTTTGGCTATGTTATTTTAGGCGTTTTGTCATAGGGCTTAAGAGGTAACACAAGTTGCGGACAGGAAAAAGACCCTAATGTCAGGCTCCTCGTGGTAATTACATGTAGAATATGTGGGATGTTCTTCTGCCATCAGTAAACACACTTCCAACTGGAGGGGCACTCGGAGAGCACAGACGTCTGCCAAGGCCAAATACCTTATTTTGCAATGTTAAAAAAAGAAAAAAGATAATTTGTGTATCCGCCTCGTGATTCAATCTGCTCTGAAATGTAATGGTTTCTTCCTTTGGCCTATACTACACCCTTCCATCAAGTTTCGTGAAAATCGGGTCAAAAATTTTCCCCCTAAGGCCTTTGAGGTTTTTCGGGCAGGTTCTCGGGCAGTGATGCCTTTTTTTGGGAAGCGCTGGAGGAGATCCCTGGAACATGTCAAGGATTAGAAACTCATTGGGGGTGGTGAGATGTTGTCAGGGGTCCCAGAGTCTATAGCCACACCCCTGTTTCCTGGTCGGACCTGGCAGACTTACAAAGACATTTGTTGGCATCACGTTGGGCACAGGAACTATGACATTTGTCACTATGACCTGACATGTTGTAGAACAAAATAATATGCACAATAATCGACAATGAAGCCCTCATTAGTTATGTTCACAGTAATACAGTGTGTCCTCAGTAGTTGATTCAAAGGGACTTCCATAAACTTGAGGGACTCACAAGAGACATGTTTTTAAAAAAGCGCGGTTCAAATCAAACCAGCAGAAGCTGAGATATCCTGACTTTTTAGAGGAAAGAAGAGGAGAAGAGAAGAGAGGAAGAGAGGAGAGGAAAGAAGAGGAGAGGAGAGATGAGGAGAGGAGAGGAAAGGAGAGGAGAGGACAGGAGAGGATAGGAGGAGAGGACAGGAGAGGAGGAGAGGAGAGGAGAGGAGAGGAGAGGAGAGGAGAGGAGAGGCTAATTCCTTGTGATGATGGGTAAACTGTAAAATCAGTGGAGTGCCCTTTAAGTGAATTTTGGAATACAAAATTATAAATGTGACCTTTCCAACAAGCACATGAGCACTTCAAAGTTGTAGAAATGAGATGTTTCTTGTTTTTTCTGACTTTGATGTGAACGGGGTATAATTACCAGTGATTAAAATGAACAGTAGGCTCACAGACAGTACATTCATCTTCATAAAACTACTGTTACCACAGCGTTGGTATTACATGACACATAAACCAGACCTCTTGCCTGGATACATTTAGAAACCATGTTGATTGGAAAACAAATGTTCTCTATAGTAAACCCAGTGTAGTCACAGTTTGGCATTCATTTTTAAACTCAAAGTTTGAAATTGCATTTTATGCTGCGTCATCCTCTACATTTTTCCTGCAGATTTTCTGATAACTCATCCCATGCTACGTCTTAGCCGGTCGAGTCACAGATTCAACAGATCACCATTAATCACACCGTGACCTTCCTCTCAACCAGGCCCATCTAAATCTCATTCATCCCCATTTGCCATGCAGCTCTGCGGGTCGATAATTGGCAAAGCAAAACACAGATTAAACCCAATTTGGAGGGTTTCAACTTGAAGCTTAGCAGAGACAGCCGGGCTCAGGCTGAACTGGAGTTCACTGCGCTCTGGTCCTCTGCTGTCTGAGGCTGCACCGGGAGGGGACCGCAAACCTAAATCAAACCAGTCTGTTCTCTGTTTGTGTTTGTGTGTGTGTGTGTGTGTGTGTGTGTGTGTGTGTGTAGAGAGAGAGAGAGAGAGAAAGGCGGAAAGAGCATGCAACAGTGCACTTCTCCCTGCGTTACCATCCCTAATAGAAACCAACTTCCAGCATTCAAACTCCATTTGTCTCATTAACCTATTAGCTTAAAGTTTAATTGCAGGATGTCGTAAAATGATTTGGTCTATGAGTAATGACAATATTCGGCTGTGTAATGCGTAATGGCCAGAACAAAGCAAACTAAAGCTAAGCTAAGCAAAGCCGGTTGTTTTTCTTCCTCACGACATGTCTGGGCTGCAGATTTGGGCCTTTACCTTGCCGCGTCGGTCGGGGTAATTGTTTACTGGCGAGGTTTTCGTTGCATGAGGGCAACATCACGGCAGGATAACAAACTAATGACTAATTTCATGGCTATTGAGTCATTTTAAAAAGACCATCACGAGGATCAACTTTAAAGAGCAACTGTGACTAATCCGACAGCAGGTACTCGAGGTATGGTCAACAAGGTATAATTCCCTTGTAGAGGTATTAAGGGTATTAAGATGTCTCCGCGTCAGCTTTTTAGTGACTTTAAAGGCCTTTATGAAAACATAATCCACTTAAATTCTGTTCATCAAACTAGTGGTTCAAAACACAACAGGACACATTCCTCTCTGCAACCATGGGAGATGACCCCTAGGTGGCAGCGTACCGCATGAAACCTCCACCACTGTAACAACAAACATCACTCCAATTACAAAACCTCCTCAATTGTCCTCCCTTTTATTTGCTCCGCAGGGCAACAAAACTGGATGACAGTGTGTCCGAACTCTCGATAAGTTATGATCAGCTGCCCCGGCTCTCGCTCCCGCCCTTTAAACAGCAGCTTGATAGGATCTGTGAGGCGCGCTGGGCATGTATAGTGTTACTCTCATCAAAGGGGACTGAATGGGGGTGAATGGAGGATGATGTGTGTACTGCCTCTGCTTAGTGGAGGCATTTCCAGCTGGCGCCAGGGCAGAGGAAACCCACTGAGACACACAACAACACACACAGACACAGGGGTCAGCCTGGATTCACCCTCCTCCACCTCCATGCCTCTTGGCCTCCACCGCCTCCTCTTCTTCTACCCAAACCCTCACCCCCCGCCTTCTCTTCCCAGGCCTGGCCGCCTCTCATCTGCTCTTTCTCTCTTGTTCATCTTTTCTTCTGCTTTTCTTTCCTTCCATCTCTCTGCTGTCTCCTTTTCTCTTCCTCGCTTTCTCTCTTCCTATTTATCAAAGTTACACTTTAATTACATATTACACTTTAAAATGCCAACTTAGGTGTTAAAAAAAAGGCTTCGTTGTGTGAGTGTAAAGAATAAGACACATTTATCGATATACTTCAGTTAAGTGTGGGAGAAACTTTTTTTGTGCCATTTTTTGTCTGTATTTGGCAGAGGACAGCGTAGAAATGGGGGAGTGAGAGAGAGAGGGGGGTGTGACATGCATCAAAGGTCTCAAGTATGGAATTGAACCCGGGACTTTTTGGTTTTATGGCATACGCTGTAACCACTAAGCTACCAACATTTAAGAGCATCTCTGAAGTGATCACATGATTAACCACATGTATGCTCTGAGCAGGCCAATCAGAGACTTTCATTTAGAATTTACCTTATATGTGCTTTTCATTCTTTCAAAAACAATATACATTTGACTCAGTGATATGTGTTTCTGTCCAATTTTCCAATAAAGCGTAGATTTTTTTTCATGTTTCATTCATTTTAATATATTTATAATTTATAAATGTATAAATAAGGATGAAATTGTTGGAAATTGGCTTGAACAGCAAACCAAACTGGAGGAGAAAAGAAAGGTAGATGCGAGGTATAATAAAGAAAACATAATAAGCAAAAGAAAAAAAGAAATTGCAAACAAAATCAATATAATATTTAATCTTGGCAGCATTGATAAATGAAAAAAAAAAAAGATGAAAAAAAAGTTACGTATCCTTTCAAATGTTCATTGTGCAGCCATGACCTAAACTTAAGAAACTCTTACATTTAAAAGTTTCTTAAGTGTTAGGTAATTCAACAAATAGCTTTTATTCTTCAAACAACAGTTCTACATTTTGGGAAATGCTTTTATTCACTTTTTTTCCAAAGTTAGACGAGAAGATTGATGGCATTTTATTTATAAAGCAGGTCTAAGTGCTATATAAACACTATGAAAGTATCAAAGCACGGACTCCATGGAGAAGTGCACACAGCCCGTATTCAGAAACGGTGCCTTTATACATCTTGATGTATACATTTATAGGTAGAAAGTCCCGCTACAATGCCGTCAGTCATTCCCTGGCTGCAAGGACGGTGCAGAGACGCCAAGAGCGCAGATGCTGAAGACCTGTAAACATTGACCAATCAGAGCAGATTGGGCTTTTCTCAGGAGTGGGTCTTTAAGCGACACTAAAACGGCGGGAGGATACAGGTATATTCCAGTTTGAGAAAAATAATGTTGTTTTTTTAACAGTAAAGCATGTAAAGATGTTTTAGTAGAAACCCAAAATACATGTTTGAACATTAAAATTAGGATTTTCGTATCCAACTCTCCACTAGAAAGCGAATAAGTATTTATTACGTATTTCCCAAAATAAGGTAGTGAGTAGAATTAAAATTGAAGGATTTTAACCTTCACTTAACTTACACATTTCATTTTTAGCAGTTTCATAAATATGCTCTCTATCCCACATTCCTATTTGTTTTCATCTCCTTCTCCTGCCCTCGATCCACATCGACCCCTCTTGTTATTATATATTGTTTGAAATGGTGACATCATAACGCCTCCTGTCTGATCAGCTTCAGGTAGACGACACAGGAAGACAGTACTCAATTCACCACAAAGCTTTGTTCGTCCTCTCCAACATTAGAGTTACATCAGTGCTCAAAGTCATTTTAATTCTAATGGGATGATGAGTAATGACTCTTGGCATGGCCCTCCCTCACAGTCTTTGGGGGGGGGGACTCCTAACGGTCAGGACAAATTAAAAAGCCAACCTGCTATTTTACTGTTCAGATCTGTTGATGCTATAAAGCAGGAAAATGGGGCTTGGCGGCCTTTACGTTACTACTCTGCTGATTTTACGTGATTTTCCCCCGGCCCTGAATCTAAGCCTTCTTGGCACAACATGTTATGCCTTGACCAAGTATGGGATCTGTAAATGCCCCAATAAATATATTTTAGCACTTTATTTAGTTCCATGCCCTGGGCCAACGGCGTCTAAAGTATGTCACCCAGTAACAGTGGAGAGAAAAAAGACCCTACAGGCTAAACTGGGCGTAATGTAGATTTAATTAACAAGCTAAGCATGGGCTCACACACACACACACACACACACACGCACGCACGCACACACACACACACACTAACAAACACAGAAGCACAAAGATGCACATGTGAAGTACAAAAATGTTAGCAAACACACACATAACTGTAGGTTAATGATTTCAGAGTCACACACACAGACACACACACACACACACACACACAGACACACGCAGACACACACATACACACACACACACACACACACACTTCTAACAAGGTAACACACACACCCAAACTTCAAGCCCCACAGCCCTGGGTTTAGAGCAATAGTGTGAAAATATGTGAGTGTAAATGAGATGCAGACAGGCTCACAGCAGTGAACCTGAGAGAGAGAGTGAAAGAGCGAGAGAGACAGAGCGAGAGAGAGAGCGAGAGAGAGAGAGAGAGAGAGAGAGACAGAGCGAGAGAGAGAGAGAGAGCGTGAGAGAGAGAGAGTGAAAGAGCGAGAGAGAGAGAGAGCGTGAGAGAGAGAGAGCGGGGATGTGGCTTGGCTTTGAATTGCTAAACTTAAATTTGAGGAGGAATGGATCATATTTTGAATTCTATGCATACTGATCATCTTTGAGCAACAGAGTGTAAAAGGAGCTATGCATTTCCTTCTTCTGGTTATTTAGGATTAGATCTTTTTTCCCACTTCAAACCAGGCTCGGAATAGCAAATGTTTGACAAAAACCAATGCAGGGATTTTATTTCTGCCATGTATAGCTCAAAGAGTAGGAATGGTAGACCTACATTAAAAAATGTTACCTAAATAAAGTTTTATAAGAAAAATGTGCTCTAAATATCCAAATTAAAATGTGACCCTATGCAAAACAGCCCCCGGTTATTGTTACATGGGGTAACACTCAACAATACATACACAAACGTTAGGAGAGAGCGATTGAGGGACCAATTAGGAACTCACTGAAAATGAATCCTGCTGTCTCGGTTTTATTTTTAAGGAGCTAATTGTGAATTACCAGTAAAACTGCAGTAGCTACGTGTTTGAGGCAGCAAAAAAAGGGTAAATAACGGAAAGATAATCATGAAGGAATGAAGGGTTACTAGTAACTTCTCAGTATAACTTATCACTTCTTTGGCAGAACAAAGTCATTATTTCAGGTAATAGATATTTAATGAGTAGTTTTGTTAGTATTAATTGTTTTTTGTGCAGCTCAGCAGCTGATTCGGAGTTAATGAGGAATGACTCATGCAGGAAGTTTTTAGTAGCTCAAGATAACTCATCATTACATATTATTAGATAGTATCTCGTAGTCAAATACCTTCAAGTAACTAATCATTATCCATAGACCTCCATTCAGAGTCATTCTGGAAATACTTAAAACCTATTCATCCAGATTTGTTCTGCACTTATTCCTTGGTAACTTTTATGTGTACCTCATTGTTTTTCAGTAACATTATAGTGTTTGATTATTATAATGGATGCATTAATGTGTAAGCAGCATTTTACTGTTGTAGCTGGTAGAGGTGTAGATCATTTAAACAATTGTGTCGAATGTTAATGACAAATTAATCTAAAACAATGAATCATATTTTATCTTGTAGGCCCTGCATCTTTATGTGTACTCCACCTAGTAACTACAACAGTCAAATACATGTAGGGACGGGACATAACTGAGTACATTTAGTCAAGTACTGTTCTTAAGGACAGTTATGAGGTTCTTGTATTTTACTGGAGTATTTCTATTTTAGTTACTTTATATTTCAACACTATATTTTAGAGGGAAAGATTGTACTTTTTACTCCACTACATTTATATATTTAATTATTGTTACTAGTTACAGTACTCATCATCATGAAATATCATGTCCAACACTATAAGGTAGTTAAAATCGTGCTTGTGGTTCGACCGGCTGCAACAATAAAATGCTGCTTACATGTAAAAGCTTTATTGATAATAATCCAATAATATAATATAATGTGAACTCAGGAGTTTTACTTCTAATGGACTACTTTCAGTGAAGTGTTTTATTGCTTCTGAAATGTAGAAAGTGGCATAAAATAGAAGCACTGCGTTAAAGTAATTCAAAGTTGTGCTGAAGTGCAGTACTTGAGTAAATGTACTTTTATATTTTCGATCTCTGCATTTATCTAAAAATGTGCCTAGTTACGAATGATGATTTTACAAAGAAACTGATGTTGCTCTAAATACAAAGCTCAGTTAGTTCCTGTAGGCTAAGAAACTCTAATGAACGCTAATGTTAAATCCAACCACTAATGTTTCATCAGTCTCTGCGAATCAATAATTCAGGTCATAAGAGAATGTAAATCAACAGGATTGTGAATGAGAGAAGACTTTTTACTTTTATTTCTGTTCAGTCAGTGACATCGGAGCAGATGGCTCTGATGTAAACGTTTGGCACTTAAACCCCAAAGAACAAGCTGCGCTGTGATCTCACAAGGAGAGTTTTAAATTCTTCCAGAATAAAAAAAAAATCAACAAAAAAAAAAACAGGTCAAAATCAGTGACAGCAGATAATTAGGACAAATTACATGATTTGTCAGATTATTTCTGATGACAATATTCGCTTCACAAATAGTTTTCCCATTTTGAATGGATGTACAATGGATTGAAAAAAAAATACTCTTAACAAAGCAAGATTTGCAAACACAGCTTTACAGTTGAAAAGACATCAAATAATATACACGTGAACCTGATCATGAAATAAATATAAACATGTGGAGACGAAGAAACTTTTAGGTAGTACATTATACGCATAAATTACATCTACTGCATGATTAGAGCAGCTATTTCATACATTCATATAAGGATCATGACGAGTGAACCCTGTGGTCGCACTGCACGTATTCTTTTACAGTGGCATTACAGAATACTTACAGCAACATTAATCAGAAACAAAATTGAGTAACAGAACTAATAATTTGCTAGTTTTTACAATCATCTCCCATACAGCATCATTGAAATTTTGATTATTATTATTTTTTAAAGTAATACATTGAAAGCTCTCAAGTTCTATTCTATAATTACAGTAAGTAGCTCACATCTTCATATAAAATAATAATACTCTTCAAATGATGAGTTTTAAAGCAGCTTCAGAAACCTTTCAGGCCTTTTTACTTGTTGCAGACTTTAATCTAAAACAGATTAAATGGACATTTTTTTTGGCGATTAATTCTACACCCAATAACTCATATTGACAAAAAGGTTATATTGTTTGATCCTATCAAAAGCCACTGTGTGAGCCCCTTTAAAACACTTTCCTCTGACTTTAACTGTAGACGCACGTAGAACTGCAATTTACAGTCTCCAGATAATAAAATGAGGAATCAACTCATTTCGACAGAAAATGTAAAAGGTCAATTATAGTTCCTTGTCTTAATGTTTAAACTGTGAGCACATTCACTGCTGATTTCATACATTCCCCTCTGAAGCTAAATGAATAGACAGCGAGATAACGAGAAGCAGTGACGAGGACAAACTCGCAGTAATCTCATTAAAAACGTGTTATCTTCTCACTCTGGGCTCTCGCCTCGCTTCTCTCACCTCCAACTCGGTCTCAGACAAGTACACATATCAAACAGTGTATGCATACACACACATGAATGCAAATATGCAAACAATACATGTATGTGCTCATGCACAGTATTTACAGGAGTGTATACACACACACTGAATGCAGATGGCGGAGGTTACTCATGCCTCAGTAACACTGTAAAAGTCAGGCACATTCTCCAACACTTTAATAACATTCCTGCCTCTAACCACAACAACTCACCACACACACACACACACACACACACACACACACACACACACA
>CALSCE010003134.1:10854140-10886640 GCA_943593645.1 Bovichtus variegatus
CACACACACACACACACACACACACACACACACACACACACAGTTGGGTATTAGCTTGTAATAAATATTAAGAGAATGTAACGTGGATTGAAGTCGAGTAAATGTGTGGTTTACATAGCTGATTTCAATTTTCAGTAGTTTTACAGACACCTTTATACAGCGGCATATTAGGGCCGTTGTAGGTAAAGATAATAATTACGGAGCCGGGGGACGAGGATAATATTCAGGAAAAAAACTCAGAATCTCCAAAATAAAGCTGTAAATTTACGAGAAAAATTATATATTAGTAAATTCTCTGAGTCTCCCAAATTCACAACTTTATTTAGGAAATTCTGAGCTTTTTCTCTGAATATTACCCCCCTCCCGCTCCGTTATTATTATTATTATTATTATTATTCATTTATTTTTTTACCTACAATGGCCCTTAAATGCCATCATAAGGTGTTGGAGCACCAGTATAAACAAGTGATTCATTGGACTGTACGAAAAAAGAAAAAAAACATTCCTGAACACACACACACACACGGTCAGAAAATAACCTACGCAGCCTCCCCATCATCATTTCCTCCTCAAACACCTGCATTTCTGTCCACCCCTTCACTCCTCTCCCTCCAGCACTCCTTTCAGCTGCTCGCTGCCTCGTTTGGCCACCTCGGCCTCCTTCAGAGCACTGATGACTGGTAACCATGGCGATGGCAGCTCAGGTCCAGACCTCTTGACCTGGTTGAGGTGGCTGAGTGCGGCGTACAGCCCGGCGTTGGCTCCTCCGCGGACGCCCGGCTCCTCCTGCTGCTGCTGCTCTGTGTAGTACATCTCCAGAGCTGCCGGGGTGCAGTGCTTCTGCTGTTATACCAGAAAGACAAATGTATCTTTGTTTGTTTTCAATGTAGGTGACAAACTGCTCTGATAATAGCAGCACACGTCCATCCCAGTAGGATAGATACATAAAATGGAAATAATGGAGTAAAGTACAAGTACCTGAAAATTGTACTAAAACACAGTACTTAAGTAAATAAACTTCCACCGCTGATGCCGGTCGTGGTTGGTCAAGTGTGTCATTACATCACAACAAAGACTATTACAACAAGCACATTACAATAACTACCATGTACTGCCACATCGCTAAAACAAAAATGTTTTTACAAAATTATGATATCCAAGCCCTCACAAGCATCTGGGCAACATTAAAAGATTAGACAAAATAAAGTTAACTCAAGGTCCACCCACTACCTTTTCTTCCGTGCCGTTGAACAGTACCTCGAACAACGGATGAAATTGGCTCATTGTCAACTTTAAAAACTGGTAAATGGACCTTGAGTTAAGATTATTCTGTCAAAATACCTCTTCCCAGGCCAAGAATGAACTTTCAGGCTCAAAATAAGTGTGCAGGGTTTGGAAAGCTTGTGGAGGCCTCACAGTCCAAGGAAATGTTCAGAAAGTCTTTACCAGTAGAGAAAGTTGGACAAATCTAAATTCCCTCAGAGATAAAAGCTTTTTATATATTTATTTTATTTTTAATTTTTTTTTAAAGAAGAAGAATGTTTTAAGGACAGATTTAAAAGCAGTGCTAGATTTAAAAAACCTAATCTCAGCAGGTAAATCGTTCCAGAGTTTACGGGCCCGGACTATTTCTACGAGACAATGTGTGTGAATTAAATCAAACAAACTGAGCGTCCATCCTGTTAATGTTATGTTATGGAAAGAACCCACTGAGTTGTCTTGACCTCACGAGTGTTTCCCTCGTGGAGGATCCACTACCTGACCTTCCCACACAGCGAGGAGTCGAACCTCTCAAAAGCACAGCAGTGACTACGCCTCCCTCAATCCCCACTCCTCTTTTTATGTCTCCAACAACACATTAGCAGGAAAAAATGCTGAAAGCAACTGTAACCGGCAAAAACTTCAAAAGCCTTGCCGGAAGGTCCCCCCCTCCCCCCTCCCTTCCTCGCTTCCCCCCTCACTGTTAAGCCTTTAATCACAGTTTAGTCACGCTCAGCCCTAATTAAAGACCCCTCTGATTCACAGGCGGGCGTCCCAATCTCTGCCTGACCAGAAAGTTGGCTCTGTAGCTCCCTCTCCCTCTGTCTCTCCCACTCTCTCATTTTCTTCTGCCAGACAGGCTCTTTAACTAACATGCGTGGCAGCGGTGGTTTGCTACACGATGCCTCCAAGGTGTCGTTTGGAGATAATGAGTTTGAGTTTCCAGCTCCAGTTTTCTGAGAATCTTCCCAAAGTGACTGATGTGAGGGTGTGCCGAGAAACAAAGCACCAGCTGCATTGTAGACTGTGTAAGTACCCTTTAAGTGGGAGTCACACAGACTACTTTGGCCTGGATAATCAAATAAGAAGTCTGTGATATCTAAGGACGGGACCATTACACAAGCTGCTTCTGCCGGTCTCTGCTATACTGCAGCAAGATGATGGCTATTAAGATTTTCTTTCTTTCTCTAAATCATGCAAAGCCACAATAATACATCTGTGTGGTGTGTGTGTGTGTGTGTGTGTGTCTTTCTGTCTGTCTGTCTGTCTGTCTGTGGATTTCTGTGGGCAGTTAAAGGGTGTTTTAAAATGGCATTTTTACGTGCTGCCTACCTTAAGGATGAATCCCTCTGGGCAGGTAAGTTGATCATACCACATGGCTTTGTACATGAGCAGGAGGA
This sequence comes from Bovichtus variegatus, assembly GCA_943593645.1. NCBI lineage: Eukaryota > Metazoa > Chordata > Actinopteri > Perciformes > Bovichtidae > Bovichtus > Bovichtus variegatus. Next base: position 10,856,801 of record CALSCE010003134.1, read on the forward strand.
GCAGGCTGGTCAGGAAGGCCAAAGTGATGAGGATCAGACCTGTGATCTGAGCAACAACACCCACGCATTAACACATACCATATATATATATATATATACCACTTTAGCAACAAGTGTTTGCAAACAAATGACTTAAATCTCCCACTCAGTGAGTCCCTGCACGTTCACTTGCAACTCACTGAGAGCTCAACTGTACTGAGAAATAAGCTGATAGCTTCAGATAAAATAGACAGATTCCCAGACACCAGGCTGTTTGTACCTTGGCTTTCTCTGACACATCACTGTAGAAGTTGATATTCAACTTCTTGACATTGGGCACGTACAGCTTGTTCTTTTTCTTCTGCTGCAGCTGATATTGTGTTGACGTCTTCACAATGACCTGCGGCAGAAACAATGCACTGTTATTGTGACTCTTGTGGAAAGAAACCGAAAACTACTAATTGGCTGTTCTTTCGTTTCACATTATGGTGGATGATAGATGATGTTGTCCTCAGTGTTCAGCGCCGGTTCAGTAATCCTGTACCCACTGAAAATACTATTTTGCATGTCTAAAAATACACATGCATCATTTGCAAAAGCAGCCAATTTTAATCGATGCCTTAAAAACACATTTGGGAGCTACAAAGTGATTTTTATGCTAATGTTTCAGCAACATCTAATCAGCCTTTGGAACATCTGGTGCTGATGACTGCATCATACAACCAAAATATGACTGTGAGGGCTTTCTTCTCGCTTTATCCATTCAAAGAGGCGCTTACATCGTATGGGCTGAGGCCAAGGTTTTACCTGGGACGGTAGGTAACGGAAGGTAAATACAGCAGTCTCAGTGTTGAGGCTTATACCTGGAAGGTAAGTATGCCCACATGAATTTTAATCGCGTTTGTCCAGGCGAGTTCTGCAGCGTAATCTCTTGGCTATTTCTGTAATGCTGTAATCCATGGTTTGTTGTGGTCGGCTTGCAAATTAGAAACATAGTATTTTAGATAAAAAACAAACATAAACAGACTCACAGACACTGACCTAATGGGCCGTACTTACCCTGTCTGCGTACGACTGCTGGAGCTGGTTGACCTCCAGCGGTGTGATGAGGGGGATGTTATCAAAGCCGTCGTCAGCAGACGGCTGCTTCTCCAGTTTATCAGACAGATTGCTGCCTAATTTGACCATGGCTGCGTAGCTGCCTGAAAATGCCTGGACAGATCTGGAGAGCAGGGAGAGACAGCTCAGGTCAGACTGACTCCGATTGTGTGCTTTGTAACTAAACGTGACTCGCGCTTGTAGCTCAAATCGAGGATCCTGACAGGACACGAAAGAAGGTGAAAATATGACGGAGGGAAGGAAAAACAGGGCATGACAAGAGTAATATGGGCCCCACAAAAAGAAGGATAGAATAAAAAAGCATTTCTGATAGGGCAAGAAATGAGTTTGAGATGCAGTGTGACAACACTTTTATTTGTCCAACATTTAGATTTATGATTAAGTACCTGCAAAACATATGGCATTCCCATTATTAACCTGTAGCCTAAGTGCAGCCTCACAGAGAGGCTAGCATGGCTGAAGACTTGTTGTTGTCTTACAAAACATTATAAATACTACATAATAATAGTAAAAACTACAATTTGCTGTACGGTTATGTGCCGGGTTATTTCTTGGCTGGGATGAGTGACTTCCTGGTGTCTGACAACTGCTCAGAGCCATTACATTACACATAACCCACCGTAAAACCGCAACGCGTGGTTTGTACACTTGTGCTGGTGGGTGGACATAGTTACATTTGGACAGATCTAGGCTAGCAGTTTCCCCCTGTTTCCAGTCTTTATGCTAAGCTAGGCTAACTGGCTGCATGTAGTAGCTTTATGCTGTACATGAGGCATGAGAATGATATCAAACTCTATAACCTTGCGCAAGAAAGCAAATAAACATATTTCCCAATATGTCAGAGTATACCCAAAATACAAGTATAAACCAGAAAATGAGCATGACATGTTCCTTTTAATAATTGTATAATTCTGTGTGGTTATGGTAAGTTATTATTATGTGGCTTAAAGTGGGGGCATATTTAACTTCAGACTTCTGTAGGCTATTTGCAAGCAGCCTCATGGAGACAATCTAAATTGAACATGTTTCATACCCACAGTGTGTGATTATTCTCGTATAACTCAGCCCCATGACTTCCTACAAACTTTTATCTTTCGTGTTTGGAAATCGACGTGTAAATCTAATGCGCCACCAACACAGCGCTGAATGTCTCTCTGCTCTGATAATGATTCTATTTTCTCTCCTCGATCAAATGATCATCTAAATGTGGAGAGGAGAGGCGAGGATCCACTTATCTCATTCACACAGTGCAACACAACACCTTCCCTCAGCCAAGGACCCCACAGGCCCCGCTGACGCCAGTGACTCACAATGATGATACACTCACCAGGAGGCAAAGAGCTACAGTTTAATGCTGCAGGAGACGTCCCTGATGCACAGGAAATGTGTTTTTGACAGAGGAGAAACAGGGTCATTAACTATGTCCTCCCGGACACAACCACTGTGAATGAATGATCTGCTAAAGAAAGCAAGTATATATTGTGATTAAGTGGAAGCCCTTAACCAAATTTAATTCTGGACATTGTGGACTTAGATTACAGCAGACCAGGCCGGCAAACAATACCTTAAAAAAATACTTAAATTGTGTAAAAGACGAAAACATATCTTATGAAAACGAAGACATATCTTCTGATGCAGAATCTGCTCTTTTTTTAAGCAGCTTTTGTCAGAAAAGAAAAAAAAGGATTGTAAGTTGTGAGTTGTATTACTGTATTACTAAAGTAGGCTACTGCTTGGTGTCTTTGTGTGGGTGGCTAAAGTGGTCATCTGCGCTGACCACCATTTGGAGGGAAGTGTGGATACGATGAATCATCCTGTATCTGTGATTAACAAATGAGCCGGGTGTTGCTGTCAAACACATAGTGTTCCCACACTGACAGCAGATGAGTCCAGCAAATGAGAAAAAAAAGGACATATTTTAAATTCACATTGTATCCACTGTAACATAATGCTAATATCAGAACGATGGAATGATTATACACAATCTGACATATATTTCTGAACTAACAGGGAAGACACAGGCTTCTAAAGGTGAAGACGTGCTGTGTTATGAATGGGTAAGAGCTGGCTGTTTATGCCTGAGCCTCTCAAGTTCTTTGGGGTTCACTGGTCATGCATATCTGAACTTGCTGCATTGAAGATTGCTGCGACAAGATGTACAGGCTGTGTAACCAGGAATCCCAGAGCAAGGCAGCAGCAGCAGCGGCACAGGAAATGCATAGAAGGCTGTTAAAACTACGTTTCTATCTAATTATAGATCTGCATTTCAATATTATTCCAGCGGGTGAATCCCGTTTTTGCATACTTTTATGATCTTAAATGTCACATCATACGTGTTCTACCTGATGAGGCTGGTGTTTACTGAGTTGCTGACTTAATTCATGTCGCTTTAAGCCAAAAGGACAATCAATAGATGCGTATTTAATTGACGCCTAACGCGGAGCAGGAAATTACAACGCAAGCCAGCCTGCCACAGAGACATACAGCCCTATATTAAACCCGACGTGATGCTTGTCCATTCATTCACTAAAGCAGATGAAACATCATGAATCACCAGCACTAAATCACGTCATGTGCAGAAATAGCTCTCATACAGCCGCCCGCAGCGGTACATGCTCTTGACCCGCAAGCACGTGCGTCTCATACACAAATAAAGCGGCTGCGAACACAGAAACGTGAAATAGGAAATATAATATAAACTTACGGTGTTTTCCGGTGCTCTCGTGTCGCCGGTGGATGTGATCGGACCCCACTGATGCTGACGGGGACTCGGTGTGAACGCCGGTTGCCGTGGTGATGTGTGATTCACGGCAGGACTGCGCATGTAATTCCTCCTCGAGCTGCTCGGTCCTCCGGAGGAAACTGGCAGCTCAGTGTGAATGCGCATCTTAACGCGGCTCACAGGGATTGTGGCTGATCAGGAAATTGCGTTTTTGTGCGTGGGAAATAATCATATCTCGGTTTGTCTGAGTGTTTGCCATCAATGCGGAAGGACAGCGCCTTGAGGTCCAGCTTGTCCCTGAGCGGAGACATGTAAAGAGTCTGAATTATAAACACAGTTATTTAATAGCTGCGAGGAGTTTACGCGCGTATAGCTGGTGTTCACATGGAAACAGGGATGATGGGATCAAGCCATGACGTAATTATAACGTACAAAACAGCATAAAATAGAGCTAGTAATAAACCATTATTATGCCAATAGATCATGTTTGGTCATCGCAGAAATACAGGGACACGTGCAGCAGCTTATTCTGTAGGCCTTATTTCGGTATATTTTTGTAGGCTATCCTTTTTGTTATTTATGTTACGTTTTTAAGGCCATGTGTTCACATGGAAGACAGGGCTGATAGGATCACACGACGTTGATTTGATAGCTTTATGGTAACACTCTATGGTAACACATTAGGTCCCCTACTTAACTTTTAGAATAACGAACATTTAATAAATGGTCTATAGCACAATACAGTGTGGTTGTAAGCGGATTTAAGGATATCTTATCTGTGTTTATTAATGTACAGTATTTGTCGGCAATTAAAATGTCTTCTATGGAGACATATTTAATATTATTGCAACAGTGTTTACGGAATTGTCATGTATTATCTGTTTAAATAAACTCCACACACCAGCTGAACATTTATATCTGCTTACATCTACATTATAGTGTGTTATAAACCCATTATTACATGCTCATATACTTGGCCTATATATAAATGCTAACTAAGGCGATTTAAAGTAACGTGTTGCCTGGATACATTACATATTCTGATTTTACATACAAAACGTATATTAACTTGTAAGACAAGATGTAATTTAAACTTTCCAACCATGTAAGCATTTGGTTAAGATTAACATTAAAATTATGCTTACATATTTGTGCATCAGTAATAATATTCCAATAATATAATAGAACTCTCTATGTAGGGGCCATCCTGCATAATAAGCACTTTTGATTTGAGTAGCATTATCAATTGAATACTTAATAGTGACTCAGTTAGATGCAATGTAATTATCCTTGATGTCTTGTGTATTATCTTATACACATTAACATTTATTTTTCATACAGATGTACCTGTATTTCAGCCTGCCATATTTAGCAGTTTCGTAAAGGTTGGGATCTTTATTACAATTTAGAAACATGAGTTTGTGATGATGGACAGACGGCCAAAGGCCAGCAGACATGGTGTAGCTCAGTTGCCTTTGACCTACTAACAGATATCCCGTGACCCGGGTGACCTGAGAAATCTTCAAAGGCATATTCAAGCATTTGTGTATTTCTGGGTTATTGACTCTTGATTCAAAGGTGTCTTGCTGTGAGGAAGAGTTAGGTGGAGCAGCTTACTGAGGGTTTTTTGTTCCGCGGGGAAGCAGTCCACCTCTCTCGGTGAAGGTGAGGAGGAGCTGACGCATATGCAGAGGTGTGTGTGTCAAAGAGACGTGAACGACAGAGATATTTTTGAGTATTATATTCAAACTTGTGTGTATGTGAGTGTGAGACAAGCCTGTGTTTGAGAGAGAGAAGAGAGTGATGTGTGTGGAGAATGAGTGGGAAGAAGGAGCCAGGCTCGTCTGCAGATTTAGATCAACCTTTTCATGGAAAGAGGACCCATGCTGTTTTCCTCTTTGGCCGTGCCTGACTGTATGAATTCATTATGCCTTTAGGGGAGCACTCGTCCAAAAATCAGCACTGAACCCCCCGCGCCCCCCTGCCAACCCATCAATTGGGCCTACATTTATTATTTTGACCTTTCCTTTGCGGGGAGGGGGTTGGGGGGGGCGGGGGTGACATCAAAGTGGATCGTCGACTAGTTCCTCTGTAAGGAGACGGAGGTGTCATCTTCACAGTGTGAGAGGCAGACTGCCGGCCTGCACTGGTTTTGTTGTCAGTGAAGAAGAGAGACAGAGTCTGGGTCACCATAATTAAAATGAGAATCAATTAGGCCGTGCTGTATGGAAGGAACACTGTGTGAAACCAGGCGTGTTAATGTGTGAGGATGTTTGTTTGTGTGTTTATAAACCTATGAGACATGCGGATGATTTGAAAATTGTACAAATTCAAATTTGGCGTTTTATATTTATAGCACTTCTACTTCAACCTTAAATAATCAATCGACCCCATAATCAGTTCTTGTATTGTATATGGTTGTATGTTTTTTATTTGTTTGATTCACATTAAAATACTCTGTTTGTAAGATGATAATAACATTGATGTTGTTTATATTTTCAACTGAAAAATCTGTTTTGCTCCTACAGTTACAAAAGAGCATCGAAACTTTTTTTGCAGTAAATTGGTTCCAATTGGCAACGTGAGTCTTGACATTTGAAGGTCAGGGGAGAGAGCAAAAAAATCTAACGTCATGAAAACCAAAAATGAAATGAATAAAAAAAGGTTTCCTCTAAATTTTAACTGGTAACATTATTTTACTGGATGCCTTTAATCACAAGATCACATTTTATAATATCGCCAACAGAAAGAGTTCTTTCTAGAAGTTGTTGGATTTCAGTCCTGTCAGATTAGTAAACACGATGAAGTGTGACTCCTCAAGCTCCTGACACTTCAACTAACTGTGGATTTTAAGCTGCTGTGCTCTCTCATTCAATGCAGAGCGGTGACGATGTGGTTAAAGGAAAAAGAAGAAAAGGCGTTGGTGTTCACCATGAACAAAATAAGCACAGTGCTTCCTTGTGTCTCCAATGTTTTCTCACAGCCATTAACTATCCTTGATGGAAAGAGGATGAAGACCACACTTATTCATATAATACCTTTTTAAACTTCAACTGCAAATTCCGATTTCTAACTCTAATTAACACAAATACAAACATTGTAATATTTTAGTTCAGTTAGTTGATGTTATGATTTGGGTGAAGTTTTGGTTACAGTTTTACTTACTTTATTTAAATAGTGCACGTTTGCTAGACTCCAAACATGTAAAACATTATATATATTTATATACAAATGATTACATATATTCAGTGAGAAGAGGCTGAATCATTGATTTATTGATGGTAATCTCAGTGTTATCATAATGCCCAGTGTTCATGGTCTTATAGAAGACCTATGTAACACTTCATTTAATAGGAAAAGCTAAGAGACTGTACAGAATTTAAAATATATATATATATATATATATATATAGTATAGTTCTAGACTGTAGCATGTCTGTAAAGGCCAGTGAATTATACAGTGAAGGAAGGCACAGCCAGGTACAAGGTCTCCAGCCTTGATACACTGTAGGTCAACATAAGAGGTCTGCAGCAGGACTGGCCGCTCAGCTCTCCTCTGCCATCTGACCTTCAATCATCTCTCCTCCGGCTCTACGGAGCACCGACTCTCTTTCCTCCTTCTCAGAAAACTCATCTCCTAAACAACATCGCCCTCTTCCCACTGAAGAATGTAACCTATCGATGCTCTCTGAAAATGTCTCATCTGTCTCTCTCCCAGTTTAATCCGGTTTCTTTCTCACTCCTTGTTCAACAACATGGTCACACTAATATTAAAAGAAGCGGAGGTGGCTATTGCTATTATTATGTGTGACTGGGGCTTATTTTGCAGCACTCCAAATTCTAAATACCAGTAAGAACACCAGTGAAATGAGATATAAGACGTACGGTATTAAAAAGAGTACAACACATGTAGTAAGTGTGAAGTAATGTGGATTGTATTACTACAGTGAGTTTCTAAACCTTATTATTATTATTATTATTATTATTATTATTATTATTGTCTTTTCTTTTTTTCTTTTTCTTTAACAAAAAGAGTAATTATGCTTTCTCAGAGAATCCTAATTTGTTTTCATTAATTTGCAGGTTTTTTTTAAATATGACATTTAAATCTTCTTTTTCACACTATGAAATGACTATAACAATATATTTCCACCTAACAGTTTCTGGTGGATTTGCTCTCCACTTTCTGTCCGCTGCACATTTTGTAATTCACCTCATCATAGGAGCAGCAGTCACTGACTTTATTCTTTCTTTATTCTTCTAAATTGTACCAAGGACAGGCCTCTCAGAACAATATATTGTCTGGGATACAACAGGAACAACAGGTAGGGAGGTTAAAATCTAAATATTACATACAGTTTCCAAACATGCCTTTTCGTCCTTTGTCAAAGCTATTACACTGTTTTAAATCAAATCAACTGCTTTACCAACAGGGCCATCTAGTGTCCGACTAGCCAAATAACCACTCCAGTGGAGGTTGAGCCCAACAACAGTCACATACACACACACACACACACACACGCACACGCACACGCACACGCACACACACACTTTTTCTTTTTACTTTTAGTACTGCAGCTGCCCCTACAACATACGTACTGTTGCAAGCATACATTGTACGCAAACTATTGGGACATACCGCTTCATCATAACATTGCACCTTGAACTTTGACCCTCTTGCTCATATATCTGCTGTACAAAGGATTGTGGGTCAGAATAACCAGAAAAGCATGCTGGCTTGCATACAGCCAAATGCGACCGGATGCAGTTGGACATCCTGGTATTTTTTATTTCTTTGGCATACTGCATTTGACACACTATGTATTGGGACATACTACATCTTCCTCTGACGCCATCCTGGATCAGTTGGTTTCCTCAGCAGCAGATGGCAGCACCACATTGGTGACAAGAATGATCCGACACAGGGCTGCAATTTTTTCATCGGATAATTGGACATCTGACAATGAGCAAATTGTGGCTTGTTGATGTGAACATAAACTATACATTAATACATGTTTAATGAATGTTACAACTAAAATATTTGCGTGCTGTAAAGAATTTTAATAGCAGCAAATCAATTAGAATCAAGGTGTCAATTGTGAGTTAATGCTTAGTTGAAGATTTAGAGATATTAGATGATAATGATGGAAACATTCTCTTTTTTCAGTGTTTAATAATAGAGCATTTTGTTTGTTATGATCTCTTAAAGGTTTTGCTATGCAATACGTAAGGTAATGTTAATGACATGTCTTAGCAAAACTTCTCTTAATCTAAACGTGCCAAATTACAACAAAAAAAACTCCATTAACTATATGATTAGTTGATTGTGATTAAAATTCCCTCCTTAGAAGCATTGAAATTCTGCTGGAGCATAATAGCAGTAAATATCACAGTTTTAAATTAACTAGCATTAAACAGTGATAATCTTGCGGGAAAACATCCTCATTTACATTTGGTTGGTTTAAATGAATTTAACCATTCATCACATTTTACAACCATCAGTTAAATGTACTGCAGAGTGGTGAAAAATATAGAAAACTGCCTGCTGATATATGGTGGAGTAAAACTTGCTATAAAATCTGACACTTTTCACCTCTGTAAAAACACACATCTCTAAAATAATTGGTTAAACCAATTGATTTAATAAAACACTGCAGAATAATTTAGGTTTTGTATAGATATTATTTAGGACCAGCACACACAAACTCAGTAGCTCAGAGGAAACATTAGTTTCATCATAAATAAAACAAAAACAGTTATGGTTGATAAGTGTGTTGTGTACCAGAGGGACATGTTCACACCTTATAATAATGTCTGTTAACATGTTAAACCACAGGTGAATTCCAGTTAAAGGTGTTAATAAACACATTTTTACATCAACACATGATGCAACCATATTCCCTTTACATATGTGAGCCATGACCTCAGCTGGGGCAGAAAGCACAAATGTTCTTGTTTGTGAAAACAAATTGTAACTAATGAACTTTGATGATGACTCCGTGATAGAGAGACATTGAGTCAGCATGCCCGATACCCTGAAACTGAAGAATGCATATTGAATGCAGCCATCATTCATTTTAATATTTACACCTGTGCTTTGGGATGATGGGAAAATACTCCACATCCTAAACAAACTAGAGCTGCTCGATTATGGCAAAAATCATAAGAGCGATTATGTTGGTCAATACTGAGATCAGGATTATGAAATCTGATTACTCATTGACTTTGGAAACATCATGCATTTCGAAAGCACATTTTGCAGTCTACATTGTAAAGTTAAATGCATCAAATTGGTGCACTTTGAGAGCAAAATTCAGCGGGTCACAGCGCACCACCTGGTAGAATAATGCCCGGCAAGGACCTGCCAGCGCCGGGGAGAGGTCCCATGAGGGATCCTCCTACACAGAGCGGGTGACCACTGTAAAAGAAAGGGATGCAGGGGTATAACAGAAGACAAAATTACAGTGCCATTGCCAAACAGAAACGGCACAATAATTCTATCTCAATTATCTTGTTTTCAAAATCGTTGGAGCCAAAATGTAGTTGAAATTGAAATGTGATTAATTGCACAGTCCTAAATCCTACTGTGCACAATCTGTGCTATTGCTAACCAGTCAACAATCTTTCTGGACTGACTTCCCTGTACATCTTATCAAGGACCTGAGGCCACAGCATCTACAAAGAGATAGACGGAAAATTGTCCCGATTCCTAATTCCTTGCAGTAACTTGGCAAAATCCCTGTTACCACTGCCAGTAGCGCTTAAACTAAATGTAAAGAAGAGCAAGCAGAGCCTCGTCAGTCCAGGAGGTCGTTGATGGGTTAATGCCATAGACTGTTTAAAGGAAGTTAATGGAGTCACCCTGAAGTCAACCATTGGTTTGTGGACGAAGGCTTTGAGGCCTTGACTTTGACATTTTGGTCGTCGTCATCTTGTTTTTTTGGAACCAGAAGACCTTCTCTTAATCTAAAATATTTAGAAGATAAGACAAGATAATATGTAAGTTATGACATTATTATTGTTGCAGGCTACCAATTTGATATACATTCATAGCCTATATCAAGGATATAATTGATCAATCAGGTAATACCTCATATATTCCAAATGAAGTCATGATGTACTAAAGTCTTATAAAGACTCTTAATTATTAAGTGTAACCAGATAATTGGGCCCTGCCAATAATCACATAGTAACAGATTGTACTGTGTTACCAGATATGTTGAAAAACAATAATTGCATAGGGTTGTCGGATGTGGAAAGTCTGAAAGGGTATCAACAATACTGATAGATAAGAAAGCATTGTTAAAAGGTAAGTTCAGTGGTTTTTAACCCAGATCTTTTTAAAAAAGTTTAATGTAGTTGAGCACAGCACAATCTTGCAATAGCTTTAGTTTTGTGTTTTTGTAAATACAGAAAAGGTTCAATGCAACTTAAGCAAAAGTGTTATCTATGACACAATTTTGATCCCTCAAGTATTTGAGTACTTTCATTTTTGGGACAGGTGCATTCACTTACCGGTACTTAGCTCTGGACATTCAAAAAAGCATGACTTGTTTAGTCAACTAAATAAGCTGAGTACAAAGAAAACACAAGGCAAAAGGTCCACCGAACTTGATTTGTTGCCTTTTGTAGCAAAATCCTTTTAATAAAAATTTTTTTTAAAAAACTCTATTAACTAAAATATTGGTTGATTGTGATTAAAATTCCCTCCTTACAAGCATTGAAATTCTGCTGGAGCATAATAGCAGTAAATATCACAGTTTTAAATTAACTAGCATTAAACAGTGATGATTTTGCGGTAAAACATCTCATTTATATTTGGTTGGTTTAAATGAATTTAACCATTCATCACATTTTCCAACCATCAGTTAAATGTACTGCAGAGTGGTGAAAAATATACAAAACTGCCTGCTGATATATGGTGGAGTAAAACTTGCTATAAAATCTGACACTTTTCACCTCTGTAAAAACACACATCTCTAAAATAATTGGTTAAACCAATTGATTTAATAAATACCAGAAAACACTGCAGAATAATTTAGGTTTTGTATAGATATTATTTAGGACCAGCACACACACAAACTCAGTAGCTCAGAGGAAACATTAGTTTCATCATAAATAAAACAAAAACAGTTATGGTTGATAAGTGTGTTGTGTACCAGAGGGACATGTTCACACCTTATAATAATGTCTGTTAACATGTTAAACCACAGGTGAATTCCAGTTAAAGGTGTTAATAAACACATTTTTACATCAACACATGATGCAACCATATTCCCTTTACATATGTGAGCCATGACTTCAGCTGGGGCAGAAAACACAAATGTTCTTGTTTGTGAAAACAAATTGTAACTAATGAACTTTGATGATGACTCCATGTAGCAACAGCCCCCGTACCCCATACTCCCGCAGTACCCCCCAAAGGACAGAAGAGCGGGTCCACTGTACATTGGCAAAGACAGAAAGCGCATTGTTCCTCCTGCATCTGAGGTTCAACTGGTCAGAGCCTCCTTTTCAACACCCTTAAAATGGGAACCAACACCCGGTCTGCCATCCTGCAGACACTGTCCCCGACCTCCCCGCGACACTAAAGAGGTATGTCAGCTCAGGCAGCCCAACAATGTCCAGAGCCTTTAACATTTAAGGGCTAATCCCAATAACACCTGGCGCCTTGCCACTGAGGATATAAGTGAGTCTCCTCCGCTTGTATTCAGATCTAATGAGACGACCAAGTTGATCATCTATCGTTGGCCTAAGGTGTTCTGGTACCAAGTACACTCCTCCTTGTCCTGTGCTCAAATATGGTGTTCGTTATGGCCAGTCCATGACTAGCACATAATTGCAATAACAAGACACCACTCAGGTTCAGATCGGGCAGGCCGTCCCTCCAAATCACCCCTTATAGGTTTCTTTATCGTTGCCCATGTGAGTGTTGAAGTCCCCCAGCAGAACTATAGAGTCACTATGCAGTACCTAGGCAGTACCCTTTCTCATTCAGAGACTCTAAGAAGGCTGGATACTCTGAACTGCTGTTCAGGGCATACGCACAAACAAAAAAGTGGCATAAACCCCTCCACCATGAAAAGGTGGCAAATGTTCTTTTTCATTAAGGGAGTTTTTGTTTAGTCTACAAAATATTTAACATTCCTATTGCAATTACCCAGGGCACAAGTTGACATCTTCACTTTGTCAGTTTTGTCTGATTAATAGTCTAAAAGCCAAAAGTATTCAAAGCACAATGACATAAAACAGGAAAAAGCAGAAAATCCTGTGAATGACTTAAACGATTAACTTAACAATTATCAAAAATGATTGTTGATTGATTTATTTTCTGCAAAGTTCAGAGACCAAACCTGGGCATGTAAGCATTACCACACATAATGCTATAGGATTCTCAAGAGCATTCAGTTCCACCACTACTGTTTTGTGCCTGTGCTTGTACATGCAAAACATTTTTTGCACAAAACCACAACAGAAGTTGTTTCAAAAATGGTGCAAGTCATAAAACAACTGCTGTAAAGTCTCTGTGTCAACTGACATGACCAGACACCAGAGACCTCTACCATCAAGGCTTTGGGGAGGTTGATGTGACCTTAACAAAGCTTGACAGAGAAAAATGCTTCAGAAGTTGCATGAAACTAATATTTTCCATCATGTAACAGTGAGATGAAGAAAGAAGGGCGGAATCAGCAAGGTAGAGGTGATGAAAAGGAGGCGAGATCAGGAGAAATTTCAGAAACAATGAATAGGTTGACAACAGCAGCCTATTAGCCCATAACAGACAGTGATGAATAGGATGACCGGGATGTTGAGGAGGAGTAGAGAATGACGTCAGAGATAAGTGAGCTGCACGATGTCTTGTGCGATCAGAGAGCTGCTTGTGTTAAGCAGGTTCAGATCATCACCTCTACTCATCATTGGAGGATGGACAGCCTGGAGCTCTGCTACCCTCAGCTACTGAACTCGTCCTGCAGGGGTTTAATGCGTCCTCGCTCTGAAGCTGTCCTCCTCTACACACTGTTCTCCTCCATTACTGTGATCACTGTGTCTCTCAACCTGCTGGTTGTCATCTCTATCTCCCACTTCAGACAGCTTCAAACCCCCACCAACCTGCTCCTTCTCTCCCTGGCTATCTCAGACCTCCTTGTTGGGCTGCTGCTGATGCCAATGGAATCAATGCGATTCATAGAAACCTGCTGGTTACTGGGTGATCTCATGTGTGCTCTGGTATACATTGTTGGCTTCACTCTCACCTCAGCCTCTGTGGGCAACATGGTGCTCATATCAATCGATCGCTTTGTAGCCATTTGTTATCCTCTGCAGTACCCCAACAAAATAACTCGCAGCAGAATTGAGGTGTCTGTGTGTCTGTGCTGGACCTGCTCGTTTCTCTACAACGGGCTGATTTTAAAGGACCATCTCAGGCAACCGGACAAACATAACACCTGCTATGGGGAGTGTATAGTGGTGATCAACTATGTCTCAGGAACTGTCGACCTTGTGTTCACTTTCATCGGCCCCTGTTTGGTCATCGTCGTTCTGTACATGAGAGTGTTTACTGTGGCAGTGTCTCAGGCTCGTTCAATGCGGTCTCATATTACAGCCGGTACAGTTACAGTCACTGCAAAGAAATCAGAGAGAAAAGCAGCCAGGACTCTGGGTATTGTCATACTTGTGTTTTTGATTACTTTCTGTCCGTATTACTATCCCTCCCTTGCAGGACAGGACATCTCAAACAGTGTTTCATCTTGGGGCATTGTGTCCTGGCTTTTGTATTTTAATTCTTGTTTGAACCCACTCATATATGCTTTTTTCTATCCGTGGTTTAGAAAAGCTATCAAGCTCATTGTTACCCTGAAGATATTTGAGCAGGACTCCTCTCAGGCAAATATACTTTAAAGTCAATACTCACTTTTTTTCATGACCTATATCACCTGGCAAGAGAAAGTGTGGCAAAATGTAAACTGCTGTTGGTCATATGTGACGATAAAGTATGTTGAGAAAATAAATATAGCATGAGGCATTATAATCTATAATATAATATTCAGCAGACTATTTTATGATGAAAATAGGTGTTGCAGACCTGGTGAAATAATAGTTTTATTAGAGACATTTAAATTTTGCATACAGCCATTTAATAAAAAATAAACAGTCTGTTTATCAAATACAGTACAGCATGTTGCATTATTTGTTTACCTATATGTAACTTAACAGACTGAACTTGATGGGCTCCCAACAGGTGAAATTTTCTAAAGTGCTTAGTTTATGCTCCAGTCACAGCTTTGTTACTGCACAAGGACTTTGTGACAAACACTGTCATTAGATGATCATAGAAGAGACTATAAAACTGTTATTTTTCCTCTAAATAGTTTAGTTTTGAAGAAATAAAACAGGATTCTAGCTCTGATTGTGAGCAGAGTTGACTAACTGCCTCACATTGTTTCAAGTGTTAAGCAAAAGAAAATGTGAAGAAAGCATCGTCTTGAATTGGGTGAAAATGTATTTCATCATTATATCAGCAATTTCATTTAAACAGAATTAGCAAGGTAACGTGTTAATTATTCATGTAGGATTCAGCAGCAATGCAAAACCATATCCATTTTATGAGAAAATATGTTCAACAGCAGACTTTATGATAGTTATGTCTCCCCTGGTTTAGTAAAAAGATCAAGAATCTAGTGGAAGGGAAAATGAAAACAAGCTGTGTGGATGCAGAGATTAAACAAATTGTCAGCAAAAATATCTTATTAGTCAATTTTGAGAAGCTTAATTATTTTCTTAACAATTGATATTAAAGTGGCATATGGGAACAATCTGGAAGGAAAAAAAGGACGAAAACAAACATTCAGATGCAAATATATTGTGTACACAATTAGCTCAATAAGAAACTGTTTTTTGATGACAATTGTGTGTAAATAAACATGGTAAAGACATTTCAGTGAAACACATTCTCATTTATTTTTGTAAAAATAATTATAAAAAAAAGGCATTTAAATTAACATCTTATTACAAAGTTATGTTGAAAACAAACAAAAAGACATATTTGAAGCTGAACTCTTTATCTTCTGGACTGAGACTGAGGCCGTCTGACTTCTGTAATGAACAGAACAAATCATTTGTGAAACATTCAGGCAGACAGTATTAGTCATTTATACATCTATTCATTTTAATTATATGTATTAATAAAAAAAATACTATGTGGTTTTAAAATATTAGAAAGCAAGGAACACAATGGCCAACATATTCATAATTGGAGATAGTGTTGTCCTTTTTCATGCATTCATCTTATACAAACAATTTAGACAATTCAAGCAGTAGATTAGTATATTGGACCACATTCCAAATGTATTACCTATTTACCAAAACTAGAGCAAAATGTGATTTTTGAATAGCCAAATCCATATTTCTTTGGAATCATCTAGTAAATGTATGTAGGACTTTTTATGTGCATCTATGTAATTATTGTAGGACTAATATGTGTGTAAACAACATCTATAAATAAACAATAAATACCAGGGATTTCATGTGGCCAAAAGTCATCACAAGCTGGACACCGCGGCTCTGCTCTTCCTTTATAGTATCTGGCCACACATGGGTTGTGTATTTTTATGCCGCATGTAGGATTCTCACAAATTTGGCACTGAGAAGAAAAATAAAGCAGATCAGATTAATAATGTGAAGACTCATTTTGTAAAGATCGGGTTTACTGATGACTGACTGAACTGAACTAAAGCAAAAATGATCATCGTTTACAAAAGTAACTAATGTCAATGTAAAGACAACTCAACTCGACACAGAAAGTAAAAACTGAATAGAACTAAAACTGACGGAAAAGGACCATATAAGGATAAGCAAATTACATATTACACATATTACTGTATCTGTTTGTACTGCAGTAACACATAAACTCATAGTATTAAAAATCAAATAAAAATCTTGGCTACTCATATTTATGTTAAGAGCAAATCTGTACGAGTTTTTCAGCATGAGTGAAGAAGACATAAAGCTTGTGATGTGAAACACCTGCAAATGCAAAATAAGTTGTGGAGGAACAACCTAAAAAACAAGGTTTTGGTCAACAAGGTCCTGTAAATGTGTGCACTTTTGGAGAATATGCAAGGTATTTTATAGTCAATGTTTTGATATGAACATACAATTGAATTTCAATTTTCCATGAAAGAAAAGAAACAAATGTTTGTATATGCTGTCAATAATAGTTCTTAGAAAGAAAATCAAAAAAAAAAAAATCGGCCAAGAATATTGCAATAGGTGCTTTTTGTTCCTCAGATTATTATCTCCAGATATCATAAAAATAGTACAATTAAATTAAATGAATTAAAACAAGTGATTTCAGACTTTTATGGTCACATTAAAAATAAAATAAAAAATCTGTAATGCTACTGCGTTTCAATTACAAAGTTGCTGGTAAGGACACTTTTCTTTATAACTATTATGAATGTAATTATGTAACTAAATAAGTCAGCCTTCAAATCAAAAATGGTTCTCCCGGTAAAGCGTAGCATCTCTACTTTAAAAATAGTGGTTTAATAAAATGAGTACAGAGTACAGAAAGTAGTAATGAGAGATTCTAAATAACAGAACTGATTCTAATTAATTTCATTCATGTACTAAATCACAGGTTATAAAGTTTATGCACAACAGAGAAACATTTACCTGCAAAGCGATGTTGTGACAGATGTGGCACACTTTGACCTGCTCCTGATACATTGTGCGAATGTATGGCTCCATCTCTATAATACATCTGGTGGACAAAGTGTATTCACCCCGTTTCTACAGTAACAAACAGAAATCAATTACAGCAGAGAGACAGGTCACATTTCATCTGGTTAGTAGTACTGAATGTGATTTTATTTGATTTGAAAAATAAATCTAGATTACATATGTAGTATGGCGACTTGTGTTGACCTGTTTTACATATTACTTCTCCACAATGTTATTGTTTATTTCTGTTATCTTTTTTTTATTCTTGTTATGCACCAATCTTAAATAATATTTGACATCTTTCACCCCACTGAATTGCAAAAAAACCTTTCCCTCCTTTAGTAACCTAATAACCCAACATGGATCAGTAACACAGCCAGTTGATAATCGGAATCCACCAACATTCATTTCATAGAAACTAAAAGATAGCCAGACTAAGTTGAACCGCTTTATAAACGTGTCCCCAACTGACATGAAATGCAAGAAAAGGGCCTATAACGATCTAAAAAACATAGATATCTGTCAACACAAAAAGTGTAGTAAAAAGGAACCGAGAGAGCTTCCTGGTGGAGACAAGGAGCAAGGTGCTTTACCTCACTGAGCCATTTGTCATGCACGAGTCGGTTCAATAGGTGCTCCGTCTCGCTCTTCTTCAGCTTTTTGGTGGTCAAGGTGTCGGCGCTGTTCAGAATATCAGTGGAGGAGGCCTTGCCATTCTCTGAGCCCACGATCAAGTCCATCTGCACCAGAGCAAGTTAGTCATGACACACTTTGCAAGAAGGTATAGCCCAAACATCTGTGCATCGTCCCCTTCACTAAAACCAGACATTAAAAACTTAATAAAAGTAACAATCAAAACTGATTTAGATTCTGCTTTTCCATATTGCAATGTTGTTATATTTTGGGTGATAGAAGATTGATTTTGTTTAATTTAACTGGTCAATTGTGACGTGCAATATACGACTACAAAAGGTAGTATTTAGTTACAATTGTGCTGAAAAAGGCTTTGGACCCAGGTGTTAACAAAACGTTGATATGCAGGATTTCCTTGTGCGACTTTAACTCACCGTTTTCCTGAACAGCTCCAGCTCAATGTCAGCATAATCTGACGACATCCTGGTGACATCAGTCTCAGCCATGTTCACCTGGACAGGATTAAAGTAAAACAGTTGTTAACATTGCCTCCTGGTGGTTTAACATACTTTTGATGCAGACAGCTTTCTTCTGACATTTAAGGTTTATAAATCCGTTTGCAACCATTTTTAAATTTCACACATCTTTCACCCCCTACTGGGAAACTGCAGATATAAAACTTTTTTTAAAAATGTTATGTAATTTGATTCGGTGGCCGTTGTGAGCAACCAATAAGGATGAATGATCACGACATAACGCGTCTCTTAAGCAGATCCCACAGCCAAATTACAGCAGCTTTGTATAAAAATGGTGAACTTAAAAAACAACAGATTTTGATCTTTTAAAATGCTGTTTTTATATCCAATCATTTTAATTGGTCAAATACTGTTGCAACATCTGAAAGACCATTATTAGTTTTCCTTGATTAAATTGAGTCTTTGTGCATGTCTGACTCTGCAGGTCATGCAGGCAAGCCATACAGAAGTGTTTTTTGTGACAGAGTTGTACTTCACATCCCCAGATCTGTAAACTGTCACCATGCAGGTTCTAGTCCTGTGGCACTCACTACCTCGACTCACAAACTAGAATTCTTGTAACAATAAAATAGTCACTAATTAGGAAAAGAGGTCTGGGCCAGGAATTGAACCCACTGACCAAGGCGTAGAACTGGTGACCGCTGTCTTCAGACATCCCTTTTCTAATCTGCATGAACATAGGCTGCAGCTTCGAGTTAATGGCCTCAATGAAATCATCCAGTTTGTCAGGGGTGTGCTGTGCTGCAAAACAAGATAAAGAAAGACCAGGTTTGTAAGTGTGAAGACCACTTTTGTGTAACTCTCATAT
This sequence comes from Bovichtus variegatus, assembly GCA_943593645.1. Lineage (NCBI taxonomy): Eukaryota > Metazoa > Chordata > Actinopteri > Perciformes > Bovichtidae > Bovichtus > Bovichtus variegatus. The sequence continues at coordinate 10,876,319 of CALSCE010003134.1, forward strand.
TTGCACTGCTCCTGTCTCAAATTAGGTGGTTACACAGTTTATTGTCCCCATAAAAGACCAGTAAACCCAACAACCTGGCAACTCTTGGCAATTTGTTTCCAGGTGTAAATATAGTTATTTTGGCAGAAAAGTGACTTCCGTTGAGGAAATTGCCTTGATCCACTCCCTGTGATTTCTATTTCTAGTACTTTTCAACCCATGTTTCAAAGTCATTTATTAAGGAGATTTCAATTTCCGTCTAATTCAACATTTTTGGTATCGATCATGAAGCGGATTATTTGCCCAAAAGCTTACATATTCCCAGAAAGTTGTGTTCATGAAGTTTATGTACAGTTAAAATGGTTCATGTAAAAGGGCAATGAAAACACTGAGTTGAACTTTAAGGTGGAAATGATCAAAATAGACTAAATGCTTTTGTTTAGAGGTGTAATTATATTAAGAATCTGCTATAAATCCTGTATCCTGATACAGAGGTGAACTCTTCAATGATTCTGGATCAATAACATCAGTAACTGTTTATACATATATAACGTAAAAGGACTCACTGCTGTGAGTTTCACAACAATATTGATAGAGCCTCCTGGCCCCTTGATCATCTATGATGCCATTGGCCATCATAGTCTGCAGGAAGCGTCGATGGCTGTCTCCCATCTGTCGTGACATGTCTGTGGACTGATCTGGACACACAGAACACAGATGCTTATACAGTCTTTAACATACACTACATAGGGAAATGGTTATTAAAGTAAAGTACTGTTAAACCCAACAATCACATGGTCATCTAATGCACATCAAACCCCCCATCAAGGAGTCACCATTGTTGGTGACAGCTATCAAAATATGTGGTTAAAGTAAAAAAAAAAAAAAAGATAAATAGGTTAAAACTGCAACCAGGCTTTACTGTTACGTATCCCGCTATTTGACGTTAACGGACACCGAACAGACCGGAAGGTGTAGATAGATAGTGTGGTGGTAACATCGCCAGCTAACGTTGTTGCTACATACAAGTTTGCTCACCGGTGCCACGGAGGAGATTCTGTCAGTTAACGTTAACGGTTGACTTCGGTTCTTTGCGGTTTAGTTTAACAGTGTTTAGTTTCCACTCAAATGTGGAATATTAAGCAGAAACGAGCCTCTAAAGTAAAAGTGTACCAGCTACACTGCTGCAATGCGCGCCTCCTGTGTTGTTGTTGTTCCTCCTTCTTCTCCTTCTTCTTCTTCTTCTTCTCCAAGTCGACTTCCGGTAGTTAGCACGTGTGGTGAATTACCGCCACCTGCAGCTCCGGAAAATAAAAAGACGTAATAAAAAGTAAAATACAGACAAAAATAATTAAATTTCTTTATGTTTTGTTCCTTCTTTTTGAAAGATGCTATTTTCCATTCACAAATGAATGCAAAGGGAGTGTTGACGATATTAGGTTAATGTGTTGCATATGTGCTGCAAGTAATTAGTAATCAGGACAGATAACAGTGTCTGTTTGACCTACTGCCATGCAGAAATGCTGTACACACACACACACACACACACAAGTCAGTTTGGAAAGATTGGTTGTAATAGCAAAGCTTAGTGCCCAGTTGTTGGTTCGGTGAGGTCGTGGAGTTCAGGCTTAGTGGCTGCTATTGTATTTGTCTAATTTTCCATACAACAATAAAACCTGCTGAGTGAGTATTTTCCTGTCAGGTCTGTGTGCCTCTGCAGCTCCTGTCTATATTAAACCTGACACAGCCGTGTGTATTCAGTAGATTTGATAGAGCTGAGACTTTAAAACAATTGCAATTGTGTGCGTTAGTGCTGCTGAGAAACTGTGATTGGAATATGTATGGTAGCATTGCAAGTTTAAATTGGGAAATTTCAATTAACAACTGTGAACATGCTTCTTTGGTAAACGGACACACAAGACAGCAACTGTAAGGATTGCTTTTTCCTTTGTTGAAAGTAGAAATATACCCTCCAATTTTACCTTTCATTTGGCAGAACATACATTATATTACTGAACATTAAGACCTTTTATGAGCCGTAACCATATAACAAATTAAACCTAGATGTCACCATTATAATGATGTCACTAGATGTCACTGGTCCTGCCTGACACCAGGAAGCCTTGACATCCCCCTGGATCCATCTTTTTTATATACCATCGTATCATGATTTCTGTCGCATAGATTGTCCATGTTGTATCTTTAACTATGCTGTTTGTTCTGTACACACGTCACCTATTGCACGTCTGTCCATCCTGGGAGAGGGATCCCTCCTCAGTTGCTCTCCCTGAGGTTTCTTCCATATTTCCCCCACTAATTGTGGGGTATCTTTTAGGGAGTTTTTCCTTGTGCGATGTGAGGGTCTAAGGACAGAGGGGGTCGTACCTTGTACAGGCTGTAAAGCCCACTGAGACAAATGTATAATTTGTGATATTGGGCTATATAAATAAACTTGATTTGATTTGATAAGAGACATTGCTGATATTATGCAGCTGTATTTGTATATATTGTATTTTGTTGGTTATGAAAAGAAACGTAAGTTTGAAGGTTATAATGATGTGCGATGGTGCAGTGTAAGTATTTATGGTACCTTGCTTGTTGGGATTAACAAGGCAGTGGGTGGACTGAGTAAAAGCATGTTAAGAGTATTTCAGTGTTTGTGTTATGATCAATGGTTCAGAGGATCTAATAGTGACTGTCAAACAGCAAGTAAAGCAAACAAGATTTATTCTAAATGCTTTATTACTCCAACAACTTAAATAAGAACATATAATACAAGGTGTCTGAGTCTTTGATTATAATATAGCCTATTATTAACATTATTTAAATACAGTATCCAATGTATTTTACTGTAGCATTTAACCTAATATTCCTCAATTTTCCCAAATCTTCAGAGGCTCTTCACCAAAAACATCATGTTCAAAAGGTGCCAGAAAATAGTCAGGGTTATCATAATGGTGCCCATCGTGATCAGTATGTTTACATGTACACAAATAACTCGATTCATGTAAAAAGCACAGAATTATGGTAGTAGTGTGATTAAACAGTTTACTGTACCGGCTTACTGTACTCTGATTTCCTGATAACCTCAGTTTACATAACGTGTTTGTTAAACTGGTCAATGTCTGAAATACTTTGTTACCTCTAGGTAACATTTTATGAGCACCCTTTTCCCCCCCCCCCCCCCCCCCCGCAAACCTAATAGAGCAAATATATAAAAAAAAAAAAAAGACCGGTAAGGTTTAATATTTAGACTATGTTGCCTCTGATTTTGAGGTACAGTAGATAACACTGTTATAATGCTAACAATGTTATGAATATCAGACCATTGCCTTGGAGAGTTCGAATTATTAATGTTTATGCAAGGTCACTGATATCAAGGCTGTGTTCAGTGTGAAAACACACCAACTTGATAAAGAATGAAAAACTGTCTGAAATTCATATGCAGAGTTTAAATTTGAAGCTCTCCTTACAACACTGCCCTGTCCAGCAAGGACTTGACAACGATGTCAGAGAGGAAGCACAGACACCAACATTAGCATTTCCACAATTATTTTACAGTGACATTTACTAGCTCACTGCATGAAAAAAGAAATGCAAGATTTGGAGTCCTGTCCTAAACTATTTGTACTTTCTTCCAAATGTGTTCACATCACCAACCACTCTGATCAGGTGCAGGCGTTGCTCAATAAGTGACATACGTTCAGGAAAGAAACAAAACTCTTTGTCATCACTATCAAGTCAAAACTAGGCAAACAGCATGTGCAATAGAAATTATCCACAGTGTGATCAATCCTTAATTGTAATCTGGTTGGAAAAGCGAGGCACGTGTCACTCATTCTTCCAGTTTTGGCCTCTTGTGGTGACTCTTGTGAAGCTTCTCCATCTTGTTCTCACACAATCCAACTTAGCCGAGATCTGGGCAGAGTGGGCTTTTTTTTATTTTTTTTTGCCCACCATTGCCATCACTGCCTTCGTATCGTACAAAGTGCCCATTGTTGACTCAGTGTGCTTTTCGTCCGCTCAAAAGTCTTTATCCTTTTAGTTGGCAGCAGTTGGCTGAGTAAACACCAAACCTGAGGACCAAATAAAAGGCGTTAGAAGGAGAATGAGGAGTAGATGACGACTAATCTGTTTTCCCCAATTAAAGTGGAGGAAAGCACTAGGGCTGCCTCTTGTGAAACTGTCAGCTGAGAACCACCCGTTCCCCTCCACTTAGAGACAATTGACTGTCTGGGTGTTACAGTCTTATGTGTTTTGTTCAGTAATTACACTTGTAATCTGTTTATGTGTGTGCTGTACCTTGTGTTCTAGTGGCTGGTAGAAAACTGCCCATGTGTGTTGATGGACTGTTGCAACTTTTCCTCTTTGGCCCTTCTGCTGTGGCAGAGCTGTGGAGTAACACACAGTCATTACATCTTTCTTCTTAAAATGTTATATACTGCACTTCTGATCACATTCAGACTCAAAAAAGACAATATATCGAGATTATTTTAAGACAAATACTGCACTTCTGGCTTCTCACCGTTCTCTTATCCATGAAGCTGGTCAGGAATTCGTCTATGTCTGCGCGTCCCTCCAGGAAGTTTTCAGCCGTCTCCTCCGACTCCTCCTCAGCCTGGTGTGCTGCAATTTTTAACCGAGCCTGTAGAGTACTAAGACTGCAACTCTAGTGGGGGATAAAAGACAAAATTAATAATAACTTTTCAGAGGAGCGTTTCAAAACAAGAATGTTTGGGTTGGTTTCTTTGATCTCTTCAATATTTTCTCCTCTAAATGTCTTGACAAGGTAAAAATCAACGTGGTCACATGGTCAACTGAGAGGGAGAGCATGACCCCATCTAACAACAGAAGAGGATTCAAAACACGAGTTATATGTGTAGTAGGAGACAGATGTTGACATGTGGTCGCTAGTGAAGTGTGGACTGAAGTTTATTTCAGCTAATTCTTCATGTGCGCTTTACTGGCAACTGTTCTGATTGATAAAGGCCATTCAATCATGCTTAGTTTAAGTTAAAACTAAGCATAAGTACTCCGAAGATTCAAGAAACAACACAAATAAATCAGTTTTGAGTCATCAATATGGTAACATTTTAAATTAAAATCAGCAGCTTTAATACAAAAAGGTGCATCTACATTCATGAGCTATTTTCAATCAAACCACAGTGTGATGAGCCTCTTACCTCACTGAGCTCATGCTGTCTCTGCATCCTCGTCTCAAAGGCCGACTTCATCTGTGTCAGCTGTTCGTACTGCCAACAGACAAAAACACACACCATAAGATGCTAGACAATAGCATGAATGTGTTCGTTGTGCGTATGTCCGTTTGAGAGAGAGAGCACAAGAGATTGGATGTAATATCTGACCTTGTAGAGCATTTCTTGTCTTCTTCCCTCCAGCTGTGGCTCCATCTGAAGATTTTTCTCTGTAAATGACAGAGATGCACAAATCTTTGTAATGCTCAAGTACATTTAAACTTATTTTTCATGATTAACCATCAAGACCTTTGGTCTAGTGGCAGAAGAGGAACTTACTAGCCATGTCCACAATATTGGTGACCAGCTCTTCTTTATCACTGGTTACCTGTTTCAGTTGTGGCAAACTCACAAAGAACTCCAGTAACACATCCTCGTTTTCAGACATATCCGACAACTGGGTCAGACTAGGGTGAGGTACAGCAGAGGAGGTAGACATAGATAGATGTACAGCAGTAAGTAAGAGAACAAGGGAACAAAGACATTAATTTCAGGTGCAAAAGAATGTTTCCCATTATCTAAAACATACATTATAACCTGCTTACACAATGTCTCAATTCATACAATATAAAAGACGTTTTAACTCGACAATATTTGGGAATACTTTACTTCAAGTCACAGAGTTCAGGAAAAGACTCAGGAATCTCAGGCATCTTGTACATGTGTCCGTTCAGTCCAGCCTGAAACAGACAGGAGTAGTATCAGCAATCACATTCTTTATTGAATTTATGTCAATGTTGACAGCAGATTTGTCTGAACCCGTTGCAGGGAAAAGATATCTAAACTGAAAGCTTTCTTTGGAAAAATCCTGGTTTCTTTGGAAAATCCTGTTAAACTACCACTTGCGCTGGAACTGGGGAAAGCTCCTCTGTTAACTCATGACAAGCTGTTCACAAGGTAACACTTCATGTATACATTTACTTCACTTTATAAAAACGTATAGCTCATATGATAGTCTTACGTGTTTGCGAGTGTGTGAAAAACAAATGTTATCAACCCACTTATGAACATTTTCCATTATCAGTGTACCTCTGAGTCTCCAGTCGGAACAGGCAGTGGCAGGTCAGAAATCAGTCCGTATGGGGCTGGAGCTCGAGGGGGCCCATGGCCACTGTCCACCCCTGGGTGAGGCATGAGTGCTGGAGCTGGGCCCGGACCAGGAGGCGGCGTGTGACTTGGGCCCACATGCCGAGGCCCATAGTGGTAAGCCTGTGTGGGGTAAGGTGCCATGCCAGACGGCTTGTACATACTGCTGGGTGAACAGGGGAGGAAATAGGATTACGGTATTTTACTTAAGCATAACAAACATGACAAATGTAGGAGAAAATCATAGCAAGAAAAAAGATTTTTTACAAACTGGGTCATGCTTTATTAGTTTTATTTACCAGCATCATTGTAAGGAACTTGGGACACGAGGAAACCACTGGACAGAACTTTTCAATTGTGACTATTCAGGAAAAGGCACATAGGCCTCAGAAATGTTTCAGGAAATCAATTTAACACAATTTCTTTGGAAGTGAAAAGAAAAAAAAAAAGAAAAATGACAAAGTTAAATAGTATTGTCGCAAATTTCCATTCATGACCAACTGCTTTTTAGGGCTATTTTCCTAATGCACTGCCCAAAGAAAAACATGATGGCAATTCTTTCTAATGAGAGCCAGGTTGCAGCAGAACACCTGAACTTTTTGTTGTAATGAAGTGTAATGAGAAAGTACTGGGAGACTAGTGGCCATGAATATAAGAGGAAACTCACTATGGAAAGCCAGCAGAGCCGCTGGACATCAAGGCAGGAGGACTCTTCCAGAACTCGTCCAACAGACTCTGAATGACCTTACCCAGATCTGAGTGCATCCCAAACTGCAACATACACAACAAGGTAAATACTTCAAAATAAAGTGAGAAAAAATTATGCATGAATTAGCAAAGAAGTTAAATAAAAGTGGACATTAAGTGGATTTTCTTAATTGAGAAGAAAGAGTCCAGGAGAGAACCAGGAAAAAGAAAGAAAGAAGTAGATGTTGCTCCAGGCTATTGGGAAAAACCAGGAGAAGGCTTGAAAACCCATGTTTAAATGCAGCCGATATGGAGTCAAATTTATACCCGTTTTTAAACTATGGCTGGCATATTTTCTGAATATGTTGAACACTAGTATCTCTGTTATGATCAGTTTTCTTTTTAGTATGCTGCTATTGGCTGTATTTGTATGTGTAAACAGCACTTCCTTGATTCAACCTGGATACGCCCCAATCCTGGTTTTGGTTCAGAAATGAGAGATAGTGGCTGAAATGCTCGACAGACCAAAATGATCCGGAACCTGCATAAATGATGGAATCATGAATTCAAGAAAAGACAAGAACAAACTACGTTTCATGTGAACACACCGAGACCTACTGTCTGGATGTGGAAACTACGTTACTTTGAATCACTCATTTCCGTTTCAGTCGGATTTAAATATTTGAGATACAGCTATGAGTAATGAGCTCTCCTTTCCTGCCACTGTGACACAGTCCATGTGCTATGTTTCATTACTAGGTTTCTATAAACATAGCACACTATGAAATTAGGTGATTGTAAACAACAGTGTAAAAGCACAGTAGGAAAGACTATGCAAGTGTAAGCAGTCAAAATAAGCTCAGCCCACCTCTACGTCACATAATCGTACTACTACGGACTATATTCCAACAGAAGAGAAACAAAAAACAGACATTTGTTTTAGTGTTTAGATAAGCATACACCACTGCCAACTACCCAGCTTACAATGTGGCCAATGGTGGCTTTCATGAATGTTTTATATTACATATCTAGAAACATAACTACTTAATCTCCTGTAACTCGTTCAACATCCCTAGAAACACCTCAAGAAACCTAGACAACTACTTACATTAGTGATGAGGGGGCTCGTGATCATGGTGCCATTGTTGCTGTCGACTAAATGATGACCAACAGGGGGGTAGACACTGACCGCCGGCTTCTCCTGGGGGAACTGAGGAGGCAGCAGACTAGAGGAAAGGAGGACAGATTCAGCGTTCACTTATCCCATTAACAGGCTATATAACAAGTTATAAAATATGTGATCAATATTATAATAAGGCATTATGATTGTGTAATATCTATTCGTCCTCAGACAGCCCAGCCCTATGTTCTTAAATTGGAAGTCTTAGCACAATCGGAGGAATTGTGGCAAAGGTTTTCATACGACATATTTAAATCATTGTGTTCTTGTGCACATTAGTTGTGATTTATGCTAGTTTATATGGTTGTTTGGAAATAGGAAAGAATGATAAAAGGGAATACAACTTTTAACCACTAATAGTGGTTTAACTTTATGTAAAATTACTATTCACTGTTTTTAGAATTTCAACTATACAAGAAAGATAAAAAAAAAAAAAAAGAAATTCAATGACAAGTGTCTTATATGTGCAAAGACGTACTCACACGTTAACACTAATGGTGGAGTTGTTGACTGTGAATGGTATTCTGTACTCCACATCCTTTTGGATCTCTGCAAGGCTGTTGGGAAACAGAAATAATCAGTTACGAGTCATGACCAGCACATTAACAAAACTTAATATTGATGGAGAGATGGATTCATAAAGAGACCTTTAATGTCTATCCTCACCCAGGTGCAAAACAACATAATAACAAAGTGTAACGGAACATGTTTTGTAATGCTGATCCCTGTATTTATTCATCTCATCGCCACTGCATGGCTGTGTTCCACCAGTGACAGTCACCTATTAGTACTGTGTGTAATTACCGTTAACAGCAGTCATCACTTTAAAAAGTGTTTGTCAATTGAAAGTAAATGTAATGGCTAGTAATGTTGATATTAATCCCAAAATAAATATCAGATTTTTAAACAATCTATACCTCACAATATACCTAATAGTAAATCAATTACCCCTAAAAAAGATCTGCATGTTTTAATAAGCCCTGGCTTTACAGCCATTTCTGTAGTCTTCTAAAGAGTATGAATGATCTTCTCCCCTCCATTTATGCCTTAACCCTTGTGTGGTGTTCATATTTTTGTTATTCAGCCAGTGTTCGTGGGTCTGGTGGACCCGCTGCATTTTTGGGATTTTAATTCAAGACAATCAAACAATTTTATGTTAAAATACTTCATCCGAATTACAACCAATATAAACATTGTATATGGTTAATATTTGCCCTTTACCTTTGTTAGATCACATTTATGAATTAAAGTGTTACTCGTTTTTTGTTTGTTTTTTCATAAAATCTCAGTTTTTTGATGCTCCGGGCCCCAGATCCTCCCGTCCCTGTGCAGTGTACTCATGAGAACCACATCCTTGCCTTTCTTTGGCACATTGGGTACCAGGGACATGTCAGCCATGGACACACACTTGGAAGAGTTGACAGGCTTGTTCTTTGTAGTCAGCAGTTTGGGTGGGAGCTCACACTTGTTTTTCCGTATCATTCCCACCGTGGTCAGCTTCCTCTTTAGGAGCTCCTGTCCCAGCTTGTGCGAGGTAAAAAAATTGTCGCATGTGTTGTGTCCACTGAGTCCCTCAGTCATGTCCAGGACGACGCTCATGCCTTGATTTTTCTCAGGGGCTCCATCAGGTTTCCCTGTGTAGACTTGTAAGTTCTAAGCATATGAGGAAGTGACATCACAGGCAGCCCAGGTCAATGGTGACATTAGGCCCAGGGTTGAAAAACAGGGGGAGGCCGCGCACCCACTTGTCCCACACTGTCCTGATGGCAGCTAGCTTGTCTCTCTGCCGTCGAGCTGGTCTGTCGTCTCAGTTATCAAAGTGGATAATCCTGGAAATTATGTGGAAGTTTTCCAGAGACATTGTTGCCTGGGAAAGTTCTCTCTCTTTCTTCACTTGCTAGCTGCTGACAGGCTGGTCCTGGGGCTCGTCTTCGTTTTGGAACTAGCTGATGCTCAATCTCATCCTCTTCTTCAAAGTCACTGTCAGACTCAGAATTTTCAGAAATGTGATCGTCACGTTCTGAAACCTCTTCCTCTACATCATCATCAAAAGCTTCTCTCTTTTCCAAAATCAATTGCAAGGCCCTGTGAGCAGAGAATCTTTTGGCCCTCTTGATCAGTCGTGATAAGGAACC
>CALSCE010003161.1:0-12135 GCA_943593645.1 Bovichtus variegatus
TATTTATTTATTATTCATGTCTTCTCTCCTTTTCTTTTCTGTCTTTTAACAGTTCTAGCCTTTCCTGCGTTTCTGCTTGGAATTGACCAGAACCGTCTGAAGGAGAAACTGACGAGCCGGAAGATGGACAGCAAGTGGGGAAATGCGGTGGAGTCCATCGACGTGACGCTGAACGTGGAGCAGGCGTGTTACACGCGTGACGCCCTCGCTAAAGCCCTGCATTCACGGCTGTTTGACTTCCTGGTCGAGGTATGAGTTCATGTTTGTGCAGTATAGAGTTCAGTATTCATAAGTAACAAGGCTGTGATAGTAACCTATAATGCAGCTCTGGTTTGATAACACACTCCTTTTGGTTTCAGTCCATCAACAAGGCCATGGTGAAAGATCATCAGGACTTTAATATCGGAGTGTTGGACATTTACGGATTTGAAATTTTCCAAGTAAGTGTTTTGGGCCTTTTTCACAGGCTGACACATGGCTGCAGGAATTTTACTGTGCAGCAACACATCAATTAGATTAACAGGTATTAACTTTGAGCTTTTAAACAGATTAAACACAAAGGATAGAACTAATTTATAAAGTATGTGGATTAAGTTTTATCTCCTGATCGAGACAGCAGACCTCAATGTGCTTTTCTAATCTGATTACTTGTTTGTTTAGATTGCTTAATGACAAGTCCTGCACTTGTTGATAGGATCAGACAAACTGAATGGAAACATTTTGGTATTTGTTTGGTTTGCATGAGCTCTAGATTCCTAATATCCAGTACAGGTACTTGGAGGATATCTGTACTCTTACTCAGGTATTTTAATTCCGTATGTATTTTATTAACCATGTTGTCTCTTCCTCAGAAAAATGGGTTCGAACAGTTCTGCATCAACTTTGTGAACGAGAAACTGCAGCAGATATTCATCGAGCTGACTCTGAAGGCAGAGCAGGTAATCTTCCTCCTAATTATCTTTTATTTCCTCATTCGATGTTTTGTATTTTGAGTCTTAACTCGTGTCTCTCGTTGTAGGAGGAGTATGTGCAGGAGGGCATCAAGTGGACTCAGATTGAGTACTTCAACAACAAGATCGTGTGTGACCTCATCGAGAGCAAAGTAAATAAATAATATGATAATATAATAATAATAATAAATAATATAATTTAAAAAAATTATAATAAAGTAAACAGACTATAAATTATTTGGTTGATTGTCAGAAAATTAATCAGAAACTATTATGATGATCAATTAAAAGTTATTTTTCAAGCAAAATATCAAATGTTCTCTGGTCCAGCTTCTCAAATGTGAGGATTTCTCTGTGTCTGATGTGATAATAAACTGAATACTTTCAGGTTTTTGGACTGTTGGTCTGACAAAATAAGCGATTTGAAGATGCCATCTTGGGCTTATGATGGGCAATTATTTCTTTGCTTTTTTTCCCCGACATTTTACAGACCAAAAGATGAATTGGTTTATCAAGAAAGTAATCTGCAGATTATACCATAATTAAAATAATTGTTCATCGCAGCTCCTGATCCTGTGATACACGTGCTGGATTTCTTTTCTTTTTTTTACAGTTCATGAGAACATAGTTAAAAATGGCATATTTTGCAATATCAACTCATTTTAATTTGATCTCACTAGATCATATAGATCATATCAATTATTTACAAAAAAATTCACAGATTCAAGATTCTAACGTCTCTCTAAATAACAAACAGGGCTGAAAAAATAAAACTTAGTGGAGTAATAAACAAGCTTTTTTGAGAGCTTGTTTATGTAAAAACACAAAATCAATTGACAATCCTTAGAAACTTGGATATGATCTTTAATAACAAACATTTGTTCGTTTTATTGGCCTCGTATTATAAACCGAGTCGTAAGCTCCCGCCAAGTTTCTGCTCTGCTGCCCTGAGTTTCTGCTTGAAATCCTCAAATGTGCCGACATGCCTCTTAATTTGATTTATCTGTCCCACTGAGAGGTCTAAGCCATGAAATCTACAACAAGGGCTTTAAAACAAGGAGCAGGGATCTGTATCAGGTCCTGACACTTCAGCTCTTTAAACCAGACGCACTTTAATCCACTGACAACTTCACATGTGGCCTTTTCACAGAGGCACTGTTGCCACGATGCAAACTGAGGGTCATTGATCCATTTAGGACATGATGGAGCCAAATGGGTCAGTGTGTGAGAGAGAGGCCGTGCTCCTAACCCACTGTTAGGTTTACATTTACAGCTTTAGATGCTTAGTTGCCTTCGAAAAAAGAAGAATCTTCATGTGTTTGCATGACTTATCTTGTATGAAGATGTCAACAGGTTCATGATATTTGCTATTAATTAGGAACTTCTAATGGCACATATTAGTTCTGCAATTTATAATTATTTTCATTATCGATTTAATTGATTGTTTGGTCGATAAAATGTCAAAAAATTGTAAAAATGTCCATCATATTTTCTGGAGCCCAAGGTGACGTCTTAAAATGTATTTTACTAATATGTCTATGTGTTATCATAGCAGTAATCACAAGTGGAGAAGCTGAAACCAGTGATGATTTGACATTTCCGCATGATAATTGACTTAAAATTATTATTCAATTATTAAAAATCGTTGCAGAATCATTTTCTGTTGATCGATTACTTGTTCCAGCTCTAGTGCATGTAACCCCTGCAGAGTTTATTTCATTTGGATCTGGAAAATCTAACGGAAAATAAATAATCCATCAACTTCAAAATGTATAAAATGTAAACTTGCAACTTCTTGGTGAGTTTTGGAGCCAGTGATGATACGAATGTGAAATGTTTTCCTTGTCATCCCAGAATCCTCCTGGCATCATGTGCATCCTGGACGATGTGTGTGCCACCATGCACGCGGTGGGCGAGGGAGCCGACCAGACCATGCTGCAGAAGCTCCGAGTCCAGATCAACACCCACGAACACTTCAACAGCTGGAACCAGGGCTTCATCATCCACCACTACGCTGGCAAGGTCAGTCTGAGCGCACTCAAGCGCTGCATATACGTTTTCAAGGAGAGAGTTTGGTCCATTTGTCCACTCAACCTCACAATTTACACACCATCTTGTCTTTGACAAAGAAAATCCCTCCAGTCATCCATATCTGTGATTACTGGCCACAGTATTTCTTGCAAAAACGCACAGAAAAACAGGTTTACAGCAACCTCCATACACTTGTCTTTGCCACAATATAAACTGTTATGTGTTATGCATACAGTCCTCAGTAAGGAGCTGATGGAATATCCTGGAAATAGAAAGATATTTTTTATGGTGTCGTATGATGTGTCATAAATACCAGTTATGCAGCTGGTACTCTAATTCTGCAGAGAGTGTCGTCATCTTCGCCCTTTTTAAGTTTTTCCCGTCTAAACTAACACCACCTTTCTCTCTCCTCCGTCCATTTATGGTTGCAGTCCCTCCCCTTGTGTAACATCGTCTAACAACGTCCTACATGTTAATCAGTCTCATTCAATTCATACACAACAGTTCGCAAGACTTTGTTTTGCATTTATTTTTCCTTCTGGTGGTCTGGGCCGAGGTTGTCTCGTGTCATTCTCCAGATGTGTGGTGGCCTCGGCCTGGCACACATGCCGCAGGCTTAATGAGCCGTGCCATAAAGACTTGAGGGGCTCCCATGACCGGGCTCAAAACATTCCTCCATTCTCAGGCTACAGTATAGCAAAAATAACACGGTTTAATTCATACACTTTTAAACCGCTGCTGGTTTCATAAGGAAGCTAATCCTAAGGAGGTGTAAAGCTTGGATCTGCAACCCCTTCATTTTCTTTTTCCATAAAATTCAATCCGTCGATTTAAGCCAGAATATTAGTCACAATATTTTATTTTCACACAGGTGTCATCTTTCATTTTGTCTGAGGTTTCAAACCGTTCCACCTTGTCCTCTTTGATCATTGTGACTCTTTAGAAATGCCTCTGTGTGTCTGCCCCAGGTGTCCTACGATGCAGAGGGTTTCTGCGAGAGGAACCGAGACGTCCTTTTTACTGACCTCATTGAGCTGATGCAGAGCAGCGAAATGTAAGTAGCTCCTCTTTGCACATTGCACCGACATGTGGCCAGGATTTCTATGGCGCTCTCTTCTATTCTGATGCATATGGTTATAATTGAATACATGTGAATGAGAGCTTCAGACGACCCAGTGCATGTGGAAACTGGCGGGATGTAGCAGAAGTGTGCAGGGCCGGGCTACGTCGTGCCCTCTGCCCTGAATCACGTCTGGCTGCTTCTACAGATATGTGGCTTTTGGGGTCTTCCCAGTCCGGCTTTACAAGTGCAGTCTTCCTGCGGGACTGCATTGTGTAGTCTGGTCCCCCCTGTGTTTTGGTTTCTTGGGCTTTCTTTGTGTCAAAGTGGCCATCTGTGCATACAGCCCGCATTGTCTGTGTCACCCCTGCAGGCCTCCGCCGCTGCTCGCCCCCTTTGTGTGCACATTTTGTGTGGCATGAAAGGAGGTTATATCAAAATCCCATTCAGACACGTGCTGGAAAATATATGCATGATCTTTACATCGCATGCAGGCACACACAAATATATATATATACACAGTATATATACACACATGGATAAAAGAGTTTGGCGCAGTCACACATGAAGGAAGAAGGGAGGAAGCAGACCTCATTTCTGAGAGCAGCAGGTCTGAGAAGAGAAGAGAGGAGGTGTTGTCAGCTGGACAGTATTAACAGACCTCTGGTCTTTCTGTGCTCACAACCTGCTGATCCTTTCTTCTGTGTCCATAGCTTTGAGTCAGGAGTTTGAAACCAAACAAACACCCATGTGGTAGAAAGCCAGAAAGGAGATGGAATTTAAAAAATACTAACATGAGAAGACAATGAATTAATAAACACCAACGGCGGCAACGTAAATACATTGGAATATGTTCAGATGTTAAGCAGCACTACGTGTCAATGTTAGGTCAGGCCTGACAGTCACCACATTTTTATGTGAGTTTTCAAAGTAAAAAAACAAACCGACACAGTTCAAAAGGAGCCAAACGTTCAGCGCCTGAATGACAGATGTGCTGATCACAAAAGGAGCAGGCTGGACGATCAGAACTTGACATAATCTTTCTTTTCATTCATCAGATAATGTAAGCAAGCATTTACAAAGTGTAGCTTTTACATAGGTCATTCAAAAGTGTTGATTTTACAGCCTAACTGCTAAGAAAAACTACAAGACATCGTCGTTGTAAAAACTGAGTAAAACGTTGACGTCAATCAATAGCAAGAGAGAAAAGTGGGCGGATCACTTTTCCATAATACAGGAACTTGCTGATACACAAGCATGTGAGACTTTAAGTCAAAATTGATGAGATACTAAATCATTTTTATGAATGCCAACAGTGTGCCTCAGTGCATAGCTGCAGATGGCTGTAAATGTACCTTTGTCACAATTAAAAGCCCCACTTTCCTCTCTTTTACTGCTATATATCAAGTTCTATGAAAAAACAAACAAATGACCTTGTCTTCAGTTCAGAGAAGCCTGAGCATATGGAAACTTCACAAATATCTGCTACATTCTGACCAGCAGCAACACGGCAGGATGTCACAAAACACCTATAAAGTATAAAGTGTAAATTTAGGATAAGACCAAAATGTTGTTCATTGAAATCCAAATGAACTGGGACCCAGTAATCTCTCAGGAAAAAACAAAAGGCCGATTTTAATCAGGAGTGATCGATGATTTAATTTCACGAGGAGTCAAATAATAGCACACAAGTGTCCTTGGTGAGAACTGCTCCGCAGGGAGGTGTTTGTACAAATACAGCACGGTGTGCGCACACACACACACACACCGCTTGTTTTCCCACCCTCCCCCTCAGACCTTCCCAACTGGTTCAGGAATTTAAACCAGTGACCTTAGTCAAAGGTCCTTGGTTATTTAATCATTAACTGCATTTTTTTTGTTTTTGGCTGCCAGGGAACTGAACATTATTCTCAGCTCTACAACACTTTGTTTCTGTCGATACAAGGATGATACAAGCCTTCCTGTGTCCGTCCTAACTCCTCCCCTTTGTCTTCTAACAGCGCCTTCATCAGAGCACTGTTTCAAGAAAACCTCAACACTGAAAAGAAGGGTCGGCCCACAACAGCAGGCAGCAAAATAAAGGTGTGTGTGATCAGCAGAGTGTGTGTGTACAGTATGTACCTGTCGTGGTCTTTGAAAAGAGAACACGTGACTTCTCTATGTTCATCGTTACCTTTCTTGATCTTTGCTCTTACTCCACCTTTTAGAAACAAGCCAATGATTTGGTGAGCACACTGATGAAATGTACTCCACACTACATCCGCTGCATCAAACCTAACGAAACCAAGAAGCCCAGAGACTGGGAGGAGAGCCGGTAAGTGAGCCCCGTCGCCCTCGCAGTCTCGTACGGCTCTAAGCATCCAGAGCCCGCGTGCATCAAACACTCGAGAAAGAAGAGCCACATGAGCGAGTTACTTCTAGTGACTTACTCCGACCTACAGTTAGGTGTCAGAGTAACATTTAGGAGCGAACTCGTGATGTGTCACATGTGTGCTCTGAGCAGGAACAGCAAATTAGAGACAAGGATTTACCTTTCAACTGCCATATTGTTCAGCCTTTTAAACGATCCTTACACAGTGAACACACACATTTTTTATTAAAAAAAAAAAATAATAATATATATATATCTATATATATATAGATATATATATCTATATATATATCAAAAATAAATAAATATATATATAAAAAATAAATAAATAATAATAATATATAAATATATATATTTCAAGTGTTTTTATTTATGTTTATTTGTGTCATCCTTAAAGTCTTAAAGTCTCCAGTAACAACTAAGACATGACGGCAATCTAATACATTTATGATCTATAAATAATGGTGAAGTAATAGAAAATTGGCTGAAATAGAGCAGGAAATACAATCTACGGCAGACAATAAATATGCATGGAAAGTGATTGTAGAACAAAATCAGTGCCACCTTTATTCTTCTTATGGCCCCCTGGAAAATACCAGTTTAAAAAAATAAATAAATAAATGTTTTTGTACAATCCTTCTCTAATTTAAGCCAGAAATTTCACTTTCGACAGTTTGATAAACGCAGAACCATGTTACTAACTATTCTGAAAATAAAAAAAAGTAAACACTGGCTCATTGTGCTACGTTCTGCCTCCACCTGTTTTATTTCTTTTTGCTCTTTTTTTGCATGTTTTCTGTCTGTCTGAAGGGCCAAGTCACGTGAGACGTGTTTAAGACATTCCTCCCCTCCTTATCCCTTTGTTTCAGTTTCCCCCCTTATTCTTCCCTGCTCACGGGCTTTGGGCACTCCATGTTCAGATGCAGAGCGCGGCCGTATTGTTCAGAGCCGATGACCTTCCTGTTGTGAGTCGTGTGCAGGGTGGCTCATTAATTAGCCCCGGAACTGCAGTTTTCACAGGAAGTCTGAGTGGACTAAGTAGTGCTGAAGGTCTTTGTTTTAGGGAAAAGTTAGGCAAACGCAGCTGTTTTGCATACAATGACCTGTGAGTATCCCTTCCCCTAGTGGAGCGGGAGCTTCATGCGCCTAGACCTGGTCATAGACGTTTGAGTTGAAGCTGATGCCTCCGACCGCTCATCGTGAAATGCAAGCTAGTTGTTATAAATCAAAGTGAATTACGTTAGGATGTTTTCATTCATTTTTTTTAAATCTTTTTCTTTCTGGACTTAAATGTCTTTATACCTTTTTATAAAACTGGAGTCCAGAATGTGTGTCTCCCCCTTCTGGCAGTTAGAGGAATAACAATAACACTGTCGTGCTTTAAACCATAAGCCTGCACATGAGCTCGCTGCGTCTCCTCCAGTGACCTTTGTTTGTCCTCTCACCGTCGACCGCATCCACTCCAGGAACTTTTCTTCTCCGCATCTTATGATTATTACGACCACGCTGCTGCTCTGTCGTTGGTTTTCCCCCTTCAGCTCTGGCTGGTTGACGTATATGGCATCAGCGCGGTAAATTCGCCCCAGACACCACAACTCTGGTGTCCTGCGAAACACGGAGAGCTTTCCCTTAAGCATCAGCGCGTTCACTTTTTTAGATCAAATGCAACGCGGGTTCATTTATATGTAAAGCGCTCCAGCGTCAACTGCTCCATCAAATATATCACAACGTCAAAGCAGAGAATAAAACCTGATAAAATGAGGCTGGAGACGCAGCTTAAGTAACTTCCGACGATACAAAACCACGTTTAGACGTCTCAGTCGTCTTCAAATATGTTTCAACATATATCGTGTTTTACTCCAAATTAAAGCTCGATTGAAATGAATCGGCAGTAATTTTGATAATTGATTAATTAAAGAACAGAAAGAAGTGTATTGATTGTATCCTAGTGTTGATCCTGTTTGTTTGTTTTTTGTCCTAAGAGTAAAGCACCAAGTGGAATACCTGGGTCTGAAGGAAAACATCAGGGTGAGGCGTGCTGGCTACGCCTACCGCAGAGTATTCAAGAAGTTCCTCAACAGGTAACACGCCTCAGACTCATAATGAGGTCATACTTACTTTTCACTGTTGATTTTGCTTTAAAAGGTGTCTCCCCCGATACTGACCTCGTTAGGCAGATTGGACACAAATTACTGACTGATTCACATTAAGTACAATTTTTCTGTCATTATAAAATTCAGTGTTTCAACTTCCATTTACTGGGATTCATTCAGTCCTGGTTGTAGCGCCGTCTCTGGCCTCGTGTTACCTTCCGCACCGTGAGGTACACGGATATTTAGTTTTGGAAAAGAAAGCTCTTGTATCCGATTGGTATATACCTTGAATTTAGGTCTTGGAATCGGATTCTGGAGAGAAAATGTTGGAACAACATCAACACTAAAGTTGTACTGGTGTTGTATTATGTAAAGGACCCTCCACCCAAACCCACACAACCGCAAATGTCAAACGCTTCATCTGCTATACTTCCTGGTCCTCAGGTATGCCATCCTGTCCAAAGAGTCCTGGCCAACGTGGCGAGGAGACGAGAAACAAGGCGTCCTTCATCTCCTACGGTCTGTCAACATGGACCAGGAACAGTTCCAGCTCGGTCGCACCAAGATCTTCATTAAAGCCCCCGAGTCGGTACGTTTGACACATTCTGTCCTTTTGCTTAGTCTTTGCCCTCTATGATACCACGACTCTATAAGAAATAGAACCGAGGCAAATGCACCACGAGGCAAAAACTCTTCATATGTTGTCGTTGTACAGACGTAGACCTCAAATCGCGTGTCGGAATGTCTGCTCGCAGGCAAAAAAGCCTTTTTGTTAACAGGGAAAAAACTGAACTCACCATTTTTACACCAAACACCATAAAAGGGCACTAGTGTCACAAATCATGCTCGAATCCCTGATGTAGGGGAGGAGATTGAACCCGACCCGCGTACCACGTCAGCACTGAGTCAACACCGCTCTGAAACTAAAACACAAGCACAGGCTGTGGTTGCAGAGTTTGGGGGGGACATCGTAAAGGCTTGTCCTTTTCCGCCATAACTACTTTTTTCATGGTTCCTATGAAAGCAGCACTTGTGCAAAGCCCGTGCTCTCACTTTTGTACACATTGTGCACGAAGGAGCATGCACACGCACACACACACACAGATATATGTTTAGGAGCTAATACACAGACATCTTAGTTTTAATTCAGGCCTTACAGCTGATCCTGAATGCCTTTACTTATTCATTGCAGCCATGCATGCCAAGAGTTCCCCATCCCCCACGTCGCCAGACTGAGAGTCCAAGTCATTGAGGTGTGCTTGTGAAACGCAAATATCACACAGGGTGGACCGCTGAAATGAGCTGCCAGGCTTCTCAAAACAAGCCTCTCTGTCTGATAAGACACTGACACCAGCTAATTAGTTGTGTGACTGAAGCGTAATAAGTAAAGTTTGTTTGACGCCACGCCAGCTGTTGGAGAAGCGTTGATGGACGAGCGGTGGCGCTCTGTCCGAGGTCTCGCAAGTGCTGCGTTGGGAATGGATTTAGTAAATTATTATAATCCATTTTGCCATTTACAACTCAGAGGTAGCTTATTTGATGTTTTCCACTCTGTGATTGGCCGAAATAGTTTTTCAATTAGTGGTTCATGGAAAATAAATCCGCAGACGATTGTGATAATCAATTCATTGTTTAGGAATGTTGTTAAATGTTTTTACTTTCCTGCGTCTCAAAATGTGAAGCTGCTTTTTTAATTTGTGCCATAAATCGTTTGGACTCTTGGACAAAACAAGTCATTCCTTTTTTATTTTTTTGACTCACTGGTAACACTTTAAGTCTTATTAAACATTCATAAGAAGTGTACAAACATTTAGTCATGGTTCATAAACTCTCATGTAGTTGTAAGCAGCTACACTTTGAAAGTTTATAAATGTACAGTATATGTAAACAACCATAACTACTCTGATGAAAACATAGTTTGTATTATTACACCTATTGTCATTCATAGTCTATTTATACAGCAGCAGCAACTTATAGGTGCCCACAGGATGAGTTATAGTTATTGATAAATACATTAATAAACACAACATACGCCTTGTATTAAATGCTAAATCGGGGGCTTAAAGTAAAGTGTTGTTGACTGATTCAACAACTAATCACGTTATAATTATAATTCATTTATAATGAAAGTGTTAGTATCAGTCTGAATAAGGATCACCTTGAGACAAATCATCATAGATATATAGACATATAGACAAGATCCCCACCAGCTGCTTGTTGTTGGATTTGTCACCCTGGAAGTTTAATCACTGCTCTGGTGAAAAACATTGAAGCCTCAGTGATAACTTGGTGTCGCTGTCTCGATCCATGAGGACCTTTTGTGAGTTTGTTCCTGTCCCGTCCTGTGGCCGTCAGTGTGGATGCCAGGCGTGTTGCAGCAGTGGGCAGGATGTTTAGTCTGAGAGGGAGATTGCGCGTCTAGATGCCCATCAGGAAATGACAGACTGCTGGTGTGTTGGCACGGAGCGGTGAAATGACTTGACAGCCAAAGAATAAAATAAGTGTGTACTTGTAAGTGTTGTATTTATCGTACTGAACAATATGGAACACGAATGTGTCGATCAATATTATACAGGACAAACAAATTCAATATGTTATCCTACATTAAAGGATAGGTTCACATTTTTTCGAGTCTAAAACACTACTTATAAGAGTTCCTCTGGTCTTCTTCACACATTAGGAGGTCAGATAGATCTCCAGCTTTACAATGACGTGTGATTAAACAAGGACTAAGTAGTGTTGGCCGAACCCTTTTGTTTGTAATACTTACAACTTACTTTTATTTCTGTTAGTAACCAAGTATCACAACATAAGCATATAAAACTTACAGACAGGAATCATCTCACAGAATCAACACTGTAGCTTAGTTGACTACTGAAGAAAGCCGACCAAAAAGGCCTGGGAGACATTCTGGGTGATTTAAAAAATAAATAAATATATATATATATATATATATGTAAATATATATATATATTTTATACATTGTTACTCTTCAGCTCAGCAGATCCCTGCTAACAGTCCAACCAAACCTCTGCTCCTGCTGTCAGATCGTGACACTACCTGTACTGTACTGTACTACTGTACTGTACTATACTATTGTACTGTACTATTGTACTGTACTATTGTACTGTACTACTGTACCTTACTGTACCACTGTACTGTACTACTATTGTACTGTACTACTGTACTGTACTACTGTACCTTACTGTACCACTGTACTGTACTACTATTGTACTGTACTACTGTACTGTACTACTGTACTGTACTACTACTGTACCGTACTGTACCACTGTACTGTACTACTATTGTACTGTACTACTGTACTGTACTACTATTGTACTGTACTACTGTACTGTACTACTATTGTACTGTACTGTAGTACTGTGCTATTGTACTGTACTGTAGTACTGTGCTATTGTACTGTACTGTAGTACTGTGCTATTGTACTGTACTGTAGTACTGTGCTATTGTACTGTAGTACTGTAGTACTGTGCTATTGTACTGTAGTACTGTAGTACTGTACTATTGTACTGTAGTACTGTAGTACTGTACTATTGTACTGTAGTACTGTAGTACTGTACTATTGTACTGTAGTACTGTAGTACTGTACTATTGTACTGTAGTACTGTA
>CALSCE010003169.1:0-13013 GCA_943593645.1 Bovichtus variegatus
AAAAAAAAATTTCCTCTCTCTCACCTAATTGTAAAGAACATCAGCTGTCTCTTGTAGTGGAATTACTACATTATTATGCCTACTCTAAATTAGTACATATGTTTTACAGACTGTTTGAACTGAATTCCTTCATTCAAAAACAGGGAGGCCATTATGTGGCTATACAATCCTTAAAATAAATAAAAACTAAAAAATAGGCTCAACTTGCATTTTACTTTTCTATTAGCTACCAACAACCGTGTCACAGCCAGGTGATGTGCAAACAAAATTGCAGAAAATAAGAGCAGCTCCAGTCCTCAAGATAAGGTTGAGGTAGATTTTCTCCACACTGTTGCACCCATGTAATAAACGGTTCTTGTCGTGTGCACATAATTATCACTTTATCAGCCTGTCATATCGGCAGAAATGTTCATTTTAAAATCTTTAACGGCCGATACCGATGATGTGCCGATATCATTGTGCATTCCTAAAATAAAGATGAATGTTTGACTTGCACTACAGCAGTTGTAAGTGCTCATAATTCTTAAGGAAAAGCAGCAGGTTGGGAAAAATGACTTGTTAGATTTGGTCTTGTAAGATTTGAGAGTTAAACAGTGTAGCTGAAGGAAATGTTGTGGTTGGACATAGGTTTCATTATATGTCAGTTAGATGACTGTATGAAAAGCAGCTGGAACAGTTAAGTACCGTCTTGGAGAGCTCACTCCCTGATTCCATGATGCGGAGACACAGTGGGATGATTTCAGTGGTGAGGAGGAAGTTAATCACTTCTTGTTCATCTGTTTTGACCAGGGCACCTGTAGAAGACACAGAAGGACAGCTTGATGAGAAGGATAAAGACACAGTTTTGTTGAACAATCGTCAATCAAGAAGTAAAACATCTGAGCAAGAGTAAAGTTTACCTATGACTCCGAGGCTGGTAAGTCGCAGGTACTCAAACGGACGTGTTTTGCTCACAGTGTGCAGAAAAGGGTAAAGGAAGAGAGGGATGTGAGCGGCAAGAAAAGCTGACCTGGAAGGAAAACATAGTGCATATCACACAAAAGCTACAAATGCTAAAAAACAGAGTTGGTATTTGTAGAACCAGTGGAAAAGATTAACAAAGACTGATTTGATGAGTTTTATTTTGTTTCCATCGAGTTTAAATGACGTGCGTTTTACGATGATCAGCGAGCTAAAATGACAGTTGTTTGACTAGAGTCTGGTGGCTTTGAAGATATTTTGTTTAGTACGTTCATAAATTATACTAATTATAATAATTGTCCAAATCCCTATTGATTTTAGTTGGTATATTTCAACTTCAACCCGCTTCACATAGCCAGACGCCGGAAAAAGGGCAAAAATGAGCGTTCCCACCCAGGTGCATCTTTCCGTCACTGCCAATCAGAGCTGGAGTCAAAAAATACTGTGACTACTGCAGAGTCATTTGTCCTGGGAATGAATGCCGATTGTAACCTTTCCCACTGAAGCCGGTGGGAAAAGGGCTATAGTTGAAGCTTCTGAAAGACCGTCATCACCAGCATTAAGAGAAACAAATCAGTTTCAAAAAACACAGCACATTTTAATTTTATGAGCTCCCCATTACCGTGTCTCCGGGTGTGAGGCAACACACTGTAGAAGTGCCAGGGCATTGCACACTCTGTTAGACTGGTGAGCTGTAAGCGTAGGTGGGTTAATAGATGGATAGATGTTCACTATTTCCTAATGAAGAGAAAGAAATAAGACGAGGAAAGAAATCAGTTAAAACGTATCATCAAGGCCACAGCAGAATTTATGAACAGACACGCACAACGACCAAAGAGATTATATGCGCTACAGATCAGGATGGGACATGGGTCATACCTGCAACAGGGCAGCAATCGTGCCACAGGAGTGCCAGAGCATTGGTGCCAGGTCTGGCACAGACTCGCGTTTCTTGCTTAGCTCCAGCAAGGCATTTTCTCTGGTCTCTGGACTGGACAACTCATTGATCCATTGGTAGATCTTCTCCCGGTCTACCTGGGCCAGGGCTGTGACGTTAGTTACAGCCTGTAAAAAGGAAGGGATAATAGTGAACAAATGCATCCATCATCGCCATCCAATTAACCCGTGGATACGTACCGTGTATCAATGGGATGCTATGAGAAAAGACAATGTAATATACATACTTTATGCATGATATAACTAGACATATCCACAATATGGCATCACATTAGTGCTATCAAGGTATTCAAAAATAAGTCTGATTGCGTGTTGAATTGGCAGTTTTACAGAGATATCTCTAATTATTATTATTTGTTCACCTAGTTATGTCAGAGACCCAAATTGTGCAGCCAAACATTGTTCAACGCCACACACCTTGATTTTAAGCTCTGGTGGAGATACCCACGTTTCAAAATATACCAAATATGTCAGGCTGAATTTGGGGAAATACGAATAAATTGAAAGAAGCCATCTGGAGTATTTCCATTTGATGGAACGGTGTAACGTTTACCATAAAAAAATGGAGTCTTGGGATTAACGTAAATATTTGACTCAGTGTAAACATTATAAAGCTTCAAATGAGAGTTTTAACGCAATATGCATGTATAATACGGCCATAAATACTTGTATAAGATGTGTTTAAACAATCAAAGCAAAACAAACAAAAGGAGGGAAATGTGTGTTTAGACGGTTGATACCGTAGAAGAGTAACGTTACACTGCTATTAGATACTCACAGCTCCCGTCGCCAGCATTCTCTGAAGCTCTGTGTGGTCCCAAAGTGTTGTTAAAACTACTGTTTCAGATTAAGTGTGGTGTAGTGGCAAACTAATGTGGCTGCAATGAAACAAACTTGACGTAACTAACACACAGTACGGGCAGCTAGCCCAAGCTAGCTGCTAGCGTCAATGTCTTGACAAATGGAATCCAATAGTTACGCGCGAACATCAACATTACAAGCAACGTAACCTCATCGCGATAAAATGATAATAAAACGTTAATATGTTTCATTTATCTCTATCGATAACAGCCTTGAGAGCTCAAACTTGAATGCTACTGATCAGATAACATAATCCAGTGGCGAGTTTTTTGATAGCAATGGAGGCTACCTAAATACATATAGTTAAGATATCGCGAGAGGACGATCAGACCGGATCGGACGCACTCTCGGTTATCATTTCCGTTGTAAATTTTCACATTCCCGCCATCATCGCGCAGTGTTGCGAGGCGTCGTGTGCGGATCCACTGTCAACAACATACGTACTGGGGAGCAGGTGAATGCCGGCAAAACAAACTTTCTGCTCTCGGAGGACCAACGACAACGATAGTGTGATATAAAAGTTTTAAGAGCAGCACATATCATCGACAGGTAAAGCACTGCGACGATTTAATCAAATGGTGACACTGTTTTCATCACCAAATTATAATCAGTCAAATTAGCCAGTTAGCTAGTTCCCGCTAGCCTGCTAGCCGACTTGCTAATGTCGGCCTCCCCATCCATTCAGCGTCTGTAGATAAGGGGGTGACATCTACATCCCAGATATTCGGCTTGTCTTTAATGTGACTATCTCCTTCTTTGTAACTTTGTAGGTTTAGCTCATTTTTGTGACTGTTCGCCTTGTCAGAATAGTGTTAACCAAGCAAGAATTAATGAGCGTTGGTCGCCGTACATTTTCGCTTTGCTGCCGCGATACAGATTGGCCATTGGGCTAGTTTGAAGGCTAATGCTTACCAGGCTACATTGACTCTTATTTGAACCGCTAGCCAGCTAACATAAGTAAGGTGAGTTTCCACACTTTGTGAGACATTCACTTCTGTCTGTCACATATTTGCAGCGAGTGTACTGTCTGTGTTAAAGTGAGCCGTTTAGCTGTTGTGCTAACGTTATGTTGCTTGTGGTTTACTTGGAGTTTGTTGTGACTTTCAACAAGCGCTCAGTAGTAAAACGTTGGCCATAGCGCGCTAGCTTAGGTGTATTATTAATAGTTTTTTTTTACGCTGAGTTACGTATACATCGCAAATTAAGTTTTTTTTGTGATTTTAGTAAGAAGTGCAATATTAGTGCTTATGATTTCTTCACAATCGGTATAGTTTATCATTTAACCCATTCTCTTGCGCTTGTCATCTCCCTATAGAGCAATGGCAGCAATAACGGTAATTGGTGGCACGGATGGTTAAAGCATGACATTTATAATCAACCGTGTAGACTAGACATATGTGATGGGTTATAAATGACACGATGTGGTTGTATTAACACGGTTGATTTGTTATTCCCTCATTGTTTAAGGATTTGTTTGGTCACAAGTCCAAGCCTCCAAAGTGCACCAACTGGATAGTAAGCCATGTCAACCATAGTGCCCAAACTCTCCAGCGGTGGCGCTAGTGTGAAGATCCGCTTAACCAGCATTGACCTGGGCACCACCAGATGGAAAGAGGGAACTTTTGAGATTCTGGAAAAGGACAGCAAAGTCAACCTCTGTCTAAGATTTAACTGTGGCGGAGCTTCCAAAACTTTCCAGGTATTGTTCAGACTGTTGTTTCGTATGTATTCAAGAATGACAAGTGCAAACGGCTAAAACATTGCTTTGGATTCTGAAGCGGTACTCTTTTTTTACATTTTCATTGTAATATTTTGAGATCCAGTATACGAATGCTTTTGTCATCAGAGCAGTCTTTTGATGCGTCTCCCTTCATCATCTACACATCAAAAGCCTCAGAGGAAAGCGAGTGATATGGTAGCTGTGTGATGACCAGCTCGTACAACAAGCAATAAGATGCCACCTTATTCTCTGCCTGTCCCTTAACTCTGCCATTTTTTCACTTTATCAATTTCAAGGGTTTACACAGCATTTGCATCAGCAATACTATGGAATAGAAGAAATACATTTAAGTTAGATGCTCCACATAGACATTACTATTTCCAACATACAGATTTTTAAGTCTAGACTTATGACAGTCATGAAAAATGAGTTTACGAAAAGTGAAGAAGAAACTGAATGATGGACTGAAATGTTGTTATTAATGTCAGTTTAAGTGAGCGACAACGTGCAGGATCTTTATTTTTTGCTTTCTTGACATTTTTAAAGGAGTACATAATGAACAACTGAGTAAAAACAGAGGGCCACACACTGAACGTAGCAGGTAACTATCAACATCCTGTGAGCAACCTTGCACGTGGTTGTACCAAAACAAGACATAGTTCAAAAATTGTGTGTCTGGCTAATGTATGTTGCAATTAGCTCAGGAAAGCCAAATACAGTTAAAAAAAACTAAAAACCCTACAGGTTAGCTTTTTATTTATTTTTTTTATTTAAAGGAAAGCTACCTCAATTTAAACTGTAGTAGAAAAATCAGTTAAGATTGTCATATTGTACACTAGTTTATAGCTATAGGCCCTTTTTCACGGATGACATTTTGACAGTCACCCTATTGAGTGGGTGGGCACCCTAACGCTAGCAATACATATTTTCTAACAAGCTCAAGGGTCAGGTGTTGAAACCAAAGCTGTTATTTTAGCGAAAAAATAAGCAGCTGGATTGTGCTAAGCAAATATGGGGACACTGGAGAGGTGGGTGCTGCAGTGGTTTGACATGCTTCTGTGGGCATTCTGACAACCGCCACCCTCTGCAAGGGGCAAGCTCTAAACTTATTAAAGCCACCTTTTAGGTCTGTAGAGCATGAATATTGTGACGGCAGTGTATGATTTTAAAAAGGAAAAACAATATAGGTGTTTTGTGGATCAGTGGTTTAGGGCTCATAACATTTACTGTGATAACCTGTGTTTGAGTCTGGACCAGGATAAGTTCTAATCAAAGATCTATTTCACATTGTCAAATTCATAAATGGCTTGGAGGGAAAATATCATTCAATTAAGGTGAACATGTACAAAATAATAAGTGCATAAATAAGATCCAAGTAAATTATTTCAGCACAACACTAATAGGCTACTAAAGTATGCAATTGTAATTATTCATGGTAAAAAATTTTATCAAACTACAATCAATCAATTAATGTGACCATCTTGTATTGTTTTCTTGCCCTCAGCTGAACCAGAACTTGAAGAACGTCACACAGAATTTGAACCGAATCATGCTGACTTTGAAGGACAACAGTGTCATCGTCCTGGACAAGATTCCCCAGACTTTGGTTCAGAAGACTAAAGAATATCTGGACAAGCTGAAGCTGGGAAAGACAGGTAATTACACCACTGCTCATTTTAGGAACTCGCAAAACTTTGATGGTTCACAGCACGATGGAAACCAGGCTTCAGCGGATCCTTAAAATGTCTTAAATTTCGTTTTTGATCTTCAAGGTCTTAAAATGTCTGGAATTGTAGGAGGGCAGGCATTAAGTCTGAGTGTGCGAAGTGTGTAAAGAGAGGCGACCTCGGCCTCTGGCTGCATGGACCTCGGCTTTGCTTCCCCCCTGTCACTCTGTCGATGCTCCAAGCGGTTTCTCAGGCAGCAATTGTTGCTCGTGCCCCTCGTCGCCTGTCCAAGTATGTCGGCGTCTGTGGGTGCCACGCTTCAACCATCAACCTCTGTATTGGCCAATATTTGCTTTGTTTACTTCTCTAGGTCTCTCTGCAAATTATATGACATTCGGCGATGGTAGTGGCCAATGTTTATCTGTTGCGTCGCATCAATTTTGTGCAGGATAAATTTTGTTTGTTATTTGTGGTCTGATTCTGACAAAGCTCTCATACCCAACTGCCGATTTGGGCACGTGTGGTTTGTTTAGAAATGAAAGTGACAGCCAACATTTTCTGTCTCTGAAAAAAATCGGCTACACGCGTCTGTAGACATTTTTTTTTTTTTTTTTTAACATTCGGATGTTGGAAAAATAATCACTTCCGTTTTCCAGCACGATGTGCTCTATGCCCAGCACGGACAGTGAGCGGCTGTTCAACTCTGCGTCTCACATCTCTGATGTGAAGAGAAACAGAGCTGCAACATGGCAGATACGCTCACAATAGCTTTAGTAGCTATACAGTAGGTAGTTGTATCGCAGCTAAAAGGGCTTTTGGAAGCAGATACTTAAAAGACAACCCCCAATATTTTTTTATGTGAAATAAGGTTATATTAAAGGTTGTTTCATAAATTTGTTTGATTGAAGTTGTGCTCATTCACATATCGTGTAACAAAAGGGTTAAATGACTTCGATACACTTCAGTTATGTTTTTATAATGAAGATGTCTTTGTTTCCTTGGCACAGAAGGGGATCAATAACAAAAACTAAATGACTGACAACAAAAAAACATAAGTATCTGCACAGAATTTCACAATCAGTCCATCCCGTTGTATACTGTGGTCTAGTTTAATTTCTTTTTCTGCAGTAATAGAATAGTTTTTCCTTTTGTAAAGGTATTAAAAGTCTTTAAACGTTCACTTAAAGATGTGCAGATACCCTGGAAACTTTATTTGTGATATTGACAGTTCATAGTTTCTGATTATGCAGAGCACAAAGTCATTTTAGTTATAGTTTTGCTTTAGTTGTATTTATCATGGTAATGTTGAATTGGTACTGCAAGGAAAATGAGCATTTCTGATATTTCACCAAATACATTTAGTCTATTTTTTTTATAATAATAAACTATTAAATACAGTTAAAACACAATATTTGTTTACAAAAGGGGATTACTAAACGTTGTTTCCGTTGGACTTGAACTAGCCTTAGAGAAAGACTGGCCAGACTAGATAACGCATGTAAAATGTTTGTCCTGTTGCAATTCATTTCTCATTTATTTCTACATTGTCCTGTGTTTTCTGATGCCAATTTGTCCTGTTCCTTCCACTGGTGATACTGTGTAGACGCCTTATATTTTGATACATAGTTTGTTCTTAAAGAATGGGTAGGGCTAAAGATAACGGGCTACAGTGCATTGCTGCTCTGGCACCAGTTTCTCAAAACAGGCCTTTAAGATTCTAAGTTTAAATTGAGCAAATAATCATACATCCTGACCTCATGCGGACATGCCTACAGCCTATAAATTGTGACTGATCATGATTACCCTGACCTGCCAGCCTGGGTTTTCCCATTTCAATTGTGACGGTATTATTTAATAATACTCTTATCCCACATGATGTTTATGGACAGCAGGCCAGTTACTGACAGTAAGTTCTAATGAATAATTTAAAAGGACAAGCGTCACTATATCCTACACAGCATTTGTCACACATTGTTGGTTGGCAGTTCAGTCAAAACATTGCCTAACCATATTCAAAGAATATTAAAGTCATAGCAGTTCAAAGTGTTTATAGTTCTCAACTACCCTTCATTACAGATTTCTTATGTAATTTTGTATTCACAAATGCAATGGACAACCTTTCACAGTGAGATGAGCACACAGTGAGTCGGGGCTAATGTCACTGGTGTAAGTGCAGGTTGTTCCAGCTTAAAACAAATGATCATTGTGGTGTTTTGTGAGAGGGAGGTTCACATCCACAGACAATTTCATTCACATGCTTTGTCCTGTCCTCTTATTCTTTCTTAATTTAGCAGTTTTAAAATCGTCCCATGGAAGTGCGAACTTCAGTGTGCTCGGGAACCGCTCTTTGAAAAATGAGAGCAATCCGTCGGGCGAGAGACAGGTGAGCAAGAACACACAACCACCTTTTTTAACTTTGAATTTACACAATTGTGCCCTTACATTTGACTTAAATGTCCAGATTCCTAACATCTTCCAGACAACACCGAGGCGGCAGAGTGCAGAAGGCAGAGAGGACACGACACCACGAAAGCCTCTGGGCAGCCCGAGTAGAGCTGCCTCCACTCCCACACGCACTGGACTCTCTGAGAACAGGTATAATTAAAATTCATGCTGCTATGCACATTGTGTTGTTTGATCATTTTTAAACATAACTTGAGGTGTTAGATGCTTGGCATTATTACAATAGAGCTCAGCAAATCGGAAAATTGCTATTGTTAGTATTTGCGGGTTATTTATTTTAAAAAAAGTAAAAAGAGATTGTTTCGTGTACTTTGTACTGAAAACAGGCATGGCCTGTATTCCCCGTGACAATCTTCCTTTATGCGACTGTTGTCCTAAAAGAGAACTTTGACACTTTGTCAGTTCAGGCTTGTAACATGAATTATTTTGTCACTGTTTGTCAGGAGTGAGAAAAGAAAGAGACTCCTTACCTCTGAAAGTGACCTGACTGAGGATTACCCCAAGGAAAATGACTCATCAAGGTAAAAGCAACGCGCCTCACTGCACACACTGAACTGCAGCGGTTGTTGGATACACACTGAATGACCTGACTAGCTTTTCTTTTTTTTATTCTTCATCTGGTGATCAGATGGATACCAGAATGTTGATGTATACAGTGGGCTGAGTTGTTTCATATACATGTATTATGTAAATAATAACGTTTTTAGGTTGTTGATCTAAATGCATACCAATGCTTCTCTAGTCTGGTCAGGTAACAACCAAAAATCTTTATACTATATATACATTTTCTTAGCAACAACAAGGCCACTTCAGATCCATCCAGGAAGTTCCTACTGAGCTGCAAAGATAAGCTGAAGCAGGCGGAGGAGAACAGGAGCTCAGGTACAGTTCTCCATCCACAACTTGGCAGCATCACTATCTATATACCGCTTCTTATGTCTCAATTACTTGGTAAAATGAATCTTGCATATTAATTGTACTCATTCACCTTCACAATGTCTGGAGATTTTGTAATTGCAAAAAATTTGAGACAATAAATGGGATTATATAAAACATAAACCTGTATATTCAGAGCAAAAATGACCTAAGTTTCACCACTCTTTTTTACCTTACCCTCAGCTCCATTAGGTTCAACCCCCCTTCAGCCAACGTCATTCTACGGCAGCCGATCTGTGACTAAAGACTACAGCCAGAGCCACTCTTTCCTGGACAGGTGAGTTTCAGTTAAAATCCACAAGCGAGCAATGTTGCATGCACACGTCTACTTCTCCGTAAAAAGATACTAGAGCAGTGAAACTTCATTCCAGTGTCTTTTTCTGCTAGTGAGGAATAGTGTCACATTTTTGCACTTTAATTTTCCAGATGTACAGTTTTGACTAATAATCGCGAAAGTAATTTGTGGTTTTCAAAATTGAATTGAGAAATTTTAGCTGTGCTTAAATCTAATTGTCATGTTGAATCACTGTGAGGCCAGTGATTCTCATCTGTATAAAGTTTACTATAAATCCCCACCAGGCCATCCAGTACAGCACAGACCCCTTCAGCCAAGAGAAGCCTCATGCTGCCCAATCACTCCACTCCCTTCAAGAAGGTACGGCCCACTCTGGACTACGGCGGCTGGAACAAGCAGAGGCCTTCCACTCTGGCTCAGCCTCAGCCCCCCCTACAAGGGTAAGGATCAGCCAGATGGGCTGCACTAAATGTGAGCATAAGCAGTCGGAGAGAGACTGGAGTACATTTATTTTGACACGCAAGGACAATCTGAGCTGTTAATGCTCCTCTGCTTAGCTGTTGCAAGAAAATTATTTAAAAGATAAACATTTGTAACATCACGTAAAACATGTCTCTGCAAGTCCTGGTAAAGGTAGTGTCGGACATTCTGCTGTCCAAACCAAATTGAAGGCCTTGAATAGTTTATTAGTAAAAAATAGTAAAATACTTTTTTTTTTTTTTTTTTTTTTTTTTTTTTTGTCATTCATTGTTTTTAAATCTTTTCATTCGTATATTACAGATTCTCCAACCTTGGCAACACTTGCTACATGAACGCCATCCTACAGTCACTCTTCAGCCTGCCCTCCTTCTCCAATGACATGCTGAGGCAGAGCATCCCATGGAAGAAGGTGCCCATCAATGCATTGCTCAGGTACTATATTTGGCTCTGTAAACAGATTGAAGGGAGATCAGTGTAGAAGGTCATTGGTTCATGTGCTTTGATAGCTGACCCCTTTTTTCAAAACCTGCCTGAAAGTACTTAATTCTGTGTGATCTCTTCACTGCCTGCAGGCGTTTTGCTCACCTTATGGCCAAGAAGGATGTGGGCTGTCCAGAGACAAAAAAGGACCTCTTGAGGAAAGTGAAGAGTGCCATCTCCTCCACAGCTGAGCGTTTCTCTGGAAACATGCAGAATGTAAGATCTCCCTCCAGAATCAGTTCGGAGCAGTTGTGGTCTAATGATACTTGAGAAAGTGTCTTAATAGACGAAAATGTTGTGTGTTTGTTACACATAGATGTCATGGCTCACACTTTACTAGAAATATATATTTGTTTGTTTGTGAAGCTCTTACCTGCTTTGGCGCAGACATGTCAAAAGGAAAATAAAGTGTACAAAATAATGAACTGCAAGGAGGTGGAAACGTATGAAGTTTGTTGTTTTGTTTTTTAAGTGGTAGCACCTTTTTTCTCTACTCTCTGTATTTAGGTCTGTCTCTTAGTGGACTAAGACACTTACTCTGTTTTTCCTTTTGTCACCTATCTATACATAACCCACGTCTTGTGTTTATTCATTGTGCCCGATTAAGTGTTGCGTGTCACATTGTTTACTAGGATGCTCATGAGTTCCTGAGCCAGTGTTTGGACCAGTTAAAGGACGATGTGGAGAAAATGAACAAGAGCTGGACAAACGAAGCTGCAGCATCCTCATCGTCCTCTGTGGTGTGTGAGAATGGCCAGGAGGCAACGTCATCGGCAGCCAAGGCAGAGCCTGCTGAAGAGGCGGACACCTCCCGCATCTACACCTGCCCTGTGGCAGTCAATATGGAATTTGAGGTGCAGCACACCATCACCTGCAAAGGGTGAGGCCTGTCTCCTTCTTGATCATCTGAATTTATCCATGGAATGTGTCTTTGTAAAGTAAAAATGGTAAGTGACTGGAGAAAAGGGAGGGTATTTTATACCATCATGTTCTGTTGCAGCTGTGGCGAGGTAGTGACCAAGAGGGAGCAGTTTAATGACTTGTCTATTGACCTACCGCGGCGAAAGAAAACCCTCCCACTTCGCTCTATCCAGGATTCTCTGGATCTCTTTTTTAGGGTGAGCCTTTCTCATAAACAGGTTATAGTTCAAATCAATTTCTATGAATGCTTCATCTTTGACCACTTTCCAAGCTTGTTATATTGCTTTTGTAAGTAACATGCATCAACTATGTCTTGATGTATAATGATAGAAGTTATTTTTTTTCTTTTGCAGATGGAGGAAATTGAGTACTCGTGTGAAAAGTGCAACGGGAAATCGGCGACTGTTACACATAAATTCAGCAAACTGCCCAGGTATCTACACACAGACTATTGAGAGTGAAATTCACATGCACGATGACAAGTTGTCACTGCATTTCAAACATAGGACAAGAATCATAACTGGTACTTCTTGTTCTGTTCTTCATCTGTTGATAAAAACGGAAGCCAATTACTTTCTGATTCATTTTTATTTATTTTCTAATGGATTGTTTTCTCCCCACAGAGTGCTCATCCTACACCTGAAACGCTACAGCTTTAACGCTCAGCTGTCTCTGAACAGCAAGCTGGGCCAGCAGGTGGTGATTCCCCGATACCTGACCCTGCTGTCCCACTGCACTGAATCCACACGAGCCCCTATTAGTCTCGGCTGGAGTTCACAAGCCTCCATGTAAGACATCTATTGAGTCGTTGAGTCATCCAGGAGGGTATTATGCAAAGCTTTGCAATTGACTTGGATGCATTAAATTTGGCTCCTTTGGCTGAGAGATGACTGCAAATATTTAAGTTTGTAAACATTTTCTTTGTCATTCTCAAAGGTCCAGAACACTCAAAACGTCACAGTTAGTCAACTCGTCCACAGCACCTCTCCGGTGAGTATTGCTAGTTCTGCAAGACTTTTGAAATAACGATGTTAAACAGAAAAAGAAGGAAGAGTTACATTTACACTGGCCACAACTTGAGTACAGCTCTGAACTCCCAAGTGTGCAACATGTTCTGTACTCGGCCTCCTTGATAAAATGTTTGTGTGAGAGCACCTTGGTAGCAATAATGCCAAAGAAAAATAATCCTTAATTGTTTAAAAAAAGAAAAAAAAAACATTTGTGTGCATCATGTGGGCCTACCACCCGCAGGAAGAACCGTTGGGGTCGGGTA
>CALSCE010003175.1:0-12869 GCA_943593645.1 Bovichtus variegatus
GCTTCTAGGTGTTTTAAAGACTGAAGTGAGCCTGTGTTGTCGGAAACTGCGATAAATTTGCCAACCTGGTTACTTACTAGAAATAAGCATGTAATTCAATGCATTTCTTTATTTTCTGTGAAAGTTTAAAGAAATGACTAATGATAATTAGACCCCCCGCCCTCTCTCCATGGTGCTAAAATATGTGCCAAAATAGATACAATATAAAAGGCGTTTTCACTGCTCTCTCCAAGAAGCGCATTACATGCAAACATTAGGCATTGTGAATGTGAGAGAGAGATCTATATGTCTGTTAAAACAGTTTTTAATAGCAAAGTAGGTGGCCGGTTTGAGTCCCCGCATGGACCGGTAGCTGGAGAGGTGCCAGTTCGCCCCCTGGGCACTGCCGAGGTGCCCTCGAGTATAGCACCGAACCCCCAACTGCGCGGGACGCCATGGCAGCCCCCTCGCTGCGACACCTCGTCATTACTGCATGTCCTGTTTGTGCATGTGTATTTCAGGCCTGTTTGTAATGTGTAAAAAAACAACAACAGAGTGAATCCCCTTGAGGGATAAATAAAGTAAGTCTTCTTCTTTAGAGCTTGGCTTTTGCTGGTAGGAAGAATGTGTGGAAAAAAGACGATAGTAAACATATGAGAGCTCATTCTGTCAGGACAGTGTGAGGCGTCCCACATCTGTCCATTGTCTTCCACTATGACTCACTACACGGGATAAAACCAGCAACGCCGGACACTCATGTTCGTCCACAACCAATGTCTGTTGGGTCGGACCATTGCTGGACTGATAAGAGCGAGTCTGACCTTTATATCATCATCTCTGTGTCTGCTGAGCCGTGATGTGGAGAGACTGAGGAGAAAAAAAGATGGATGCCGATTAGACTTCCTCTCCAGCTCCAGCAGCTGCTGACTCACTAAAAGCTCCTGATGGGAACATCACTGTAATCTAAACTCACACTCCCAAGTCAAACAGCAGCTCCAGCGGGCTCGGCGGAGGGAGAAATCATGTTTATCAAATCAGCATCTCAACCACAAGAATAACAACAACAAGCCTCCTGGGTAATGGAACAGAAAACCAACAACACATCCCCAGAGTGTGCCGACGGACATGACGGAGGGGGCGGTGAGGGAGATGATACCTGGCACAGAGGACATCTGCTACATGGAGACATATGGTACGAGTCCACCATCGGGACACTTCAAACGTGCCGCGGTGGAGCCGTACGAAGCCGGATCCTTTGATTTGAGGCTTCGGCGCTAAATGGAGCCATCTGTGGAGCTCCAGGATTAATATCAGAGAGGACCGAGATGAAGGTTTTGAGTCTTATTTGGACTTCATCATTAGTGCTTCTAGACTCCACTTCACAGAGATCACCTGTCAATCACACAGCGAGGGCGGGATATCTGATGCAGCTCCAGTTTCTGCAAGTTGGCGCTCTTCTCTTTGTGTGTTTAGCTTCAGCAGTTAACCAATTCACCTTTTTTGCACCTTTCTTTGTATTTACATTAAAATAAAGTACTGCAGCCTGTAATAACATTATAAACCAGTTTAGCAATTTACTTTCCCTGAAGTTTCCAAAAAAGATCATTATTATGGGGCTCATTATAAGTAAAATAGATACAGCGTTCAATTGGTACAATTAATTCATTCCCATTAAATGCTAAAATAGTGTAATCTATCATCTTTTAAGAGAATTGTCAGCACTTTAACGCCTGATGACAAAAAATTAAACGCTGACTCATGCAGAACGATCAACAGATTAACCAAACACTTCATTTCCTTTCCTAAAGACTGTATTTAATAAAAGAAATACAAAAATCAAGGGCAATGATAATACATTTATGAAGTTTTTTAGTTTTCTAATCACTGAAATCAGCTGAAGTGTCTCCACATCACTGACATATTGTTCTGTATCTGCAGTCCGGAAGGAGATTATGGCTGAAATGATGAAGTAAATTTCATCAAAGACAATTGTTATCATCAGTTCTCCATCAAAAGGCACCATAATTATTATTATTATTATTATTATCTATTGTACTGTGGAAAGATGCTCCAGTGTCTCTAAATGATGATTTCCTCAACCTCACTTTACATCACATCTATTATAAAACGAAGAAGAGTAAATTAAGGATGAAGGAAGACAATATGAGTTCACTAAGAGAAGCAGTTTATTCACCGTCTCAAAGTCCTGTACTGGTCTGCTTTCATTTTGCAAAGTGCGTGTTTAATTTTTGATGAATGCATTAAAATGAGTTTGTTTGCACACAACAAGGAATGTGGCTCGTAGCTGCCCTACAAAAAGAAATCACTTTACAGACCAAAACGACAGCATCAGCTGTTTGTTCAAATGCCTTAAAACTATTTTATATTTATATTTAAACCAGGTCAGCTCTACGGATGAAGAATTATTGATTTATTTAAATTTTTTATAATAGCTAAATAAATAGACATATAGACATAAACTTGGCATTTAAGGTAGAAATAATGTCCCTTAAATATTGCATAGTTCAAGTATTGGGTTTTTGAATGTATCCCGTGTAAAAGGAAAAGGAAAAGAAAAAGTTGACCGTTTATCTTTTCGTAGTTGTTTATCTTTAAAAGGCAGCGCATTAAGACGCACTTCCACAATAAATCTGATTACAAAAAGGAATAAATAATAAACAGAGACTTACGTATGAAGGTTTAGATAAATGAGGTAAATGAAGGTTTTTGTGGTTTAAGATGTAGAAACATTACATATATCATTTTTTTTCTGTTTCTGTTATTTGTGTTTTTATTTTCCATCTCTTATTTGTATTATTAGAAAGAATGATTAGGAATTTTCTATTGTTTCCGTTTTGTTTGGTGGTGGTTTTACTCTCTTTAAATATTTATCCTTTTTTTATGTTTAAAACACATAATATTTGTACTCAGTAATTTATTATTGAACTTCCATAAAGTAGCAGCAGTTGCTGTTGTTGTTGTGGTTGTTGTGAGAGACAGGTTAAAAAGCAGCAGAAGTGGAGATGTGTATAAAAACACCGGATCCTACATTTCCCAAAATGCACCTTGATAGTGTCTTTTATAAGTCTGGTTAACCAACCGCGTCTTTCAAAACACTTGTTTTCACAGCCTGAGGAGGACTAACTGCGACGGGTAAGTAGCCCTTCAAGTGTAAAATCAGTGGAATGCCCCTTTAATTGAATTGACCCAGACAAAACTACATTTTGTAGGATTTCCACCCTCCTCCATTACTAGTGTCTTTGCCCAGCTACTGACCCGGTTCCAATTACTGTCATCGTGTCCTTGGTTTAGGTGAAGTGGACAGGAAACAGGATTTATGGGTCTGACTGTTACTTTCTACTTCAGTCATGCAGGACAGACCCTGTCAGCCAATCATCCAACCGAGGAGGTTACCGTTAAAAGTCACTCCTCAAATGTTCAGCTGAGAAGCATCCTGTCTGCCGTACCAGTGGAGCCAGACCATAGATGGTATCTAAGAAGTGGACATAGTCACCGTTACTTCACACATCGGTGTGTGGACAACCATTTTAAAGCCTTGAATAGGACATTTGGCCGTCGCCATCTTGATTTTTTGGACCAGGAGGGACACAAGAGGGCGGAGCAAAGTACAAACGAAAGCTGAACAAGACGTTTTTAGGCAACCGAAATGTTACAATTAACTTTCATGAACTGAAAACACGCTGGGAAAGAGTTAAAGTTGTAAGACGAAAACGCAGACACCCAAATCGGACAACACCATGGTAGCGACCTGAGAATAAAAAAGTAGCAACACCCTAAAGCATATCATGATTTATCGTCTATTTTACTGTATATGGGACCATCATTTACAAATTGAACATCTTGTATTGAAGAAGACTTGAAACTAGCGATTGAGACCATAAACTCATCAGGAAAATGTTATTAAAATAGGGTCTAGAGGGCAGATCATGGGGTCATTTACATCTAAAAGGTTCATCCTCTGAGGAGCAGGACAGAGATTAGTAGGTCCAAAGTGTTTCATAGAGCCAGATTAAAACAGAACAGACAAACAAAAAGAAAAAAAAAAAAGAAATAGACAACAATAAATAGACATTTTCAAAATGTAAGTTACAACAATGAACAATAAAATTCTAAAATAAATAAAAGTCACTAGAATAAATAAGCACAAGAGATAGAAATAGTATGAAAACCACTGACTAAAAGCCAGGCTAAAAAGATATGTCTTCAGGTTTCTTTTAAAAATGTCCACCGAGGTGGAGTCCCTCAGATCCTCAGGCACACTGCTCCAGTGGCGAGGGCCACAGTGGCTAAACGCTGACCCTCCGTGCGTTCTCGTTGAGGTCCTTGCCAACAGCTTTTTTAAGGTAGGCCAGACAAGAGAGCATTGCAATAGTAAACCCTAGAGGTTATGAAACCATGTAATAGTGTTTCTGTGTCAGCCTGAGAGAGAAATGGTCTCGCCTTAGCGACGTTTGGAAGATGATGAAATGACACTTTGGTGACATTTCTAATGTGGACTTCAAAGCTAAGGTCAGAATCCAAGATAACTACGAAGTTCTTGACATTTTGGTTTAACTGGCTAGTGACTGAAGACGTACAGACAGTTGCTCTCTCTGGTCTTTTGCACCAAATGTTATGATCTCTGTCATGACTCAGCGGTAGGGAAGTCGTGTGACATCCATACATGTCAAATAAACAATTGCACTAACCTAGCCTATCGCTTACCAGCTGTTCGTCTGCTGCACTATTTTAAGTTTTTATGTCTTAGATTCCAATAAGATCTTAACTTAGTCAATGTTTTATTTCATATATATTTGTATTAACATTGTAAGAGGGAGCCTGAGAAGCAAAAATGTCATTCCCAAAACCTGCTTCCTTGTACTTGTTGACGATAAACAAGTTGGACTCCTGGAGCGGTTTAAACCTGCAGGTCAGATCTGCAGAAAAAGCCACAGTGTAGTTCCACACACATTAAAAACGTATTTTACAGACTCGTTCTGTAACACCCGGAGCTGCTTCTTCACTACAAGGATTATTACTATTATTACTATTATTACAGGACCGGGCCGGCAGGTTGACAGTTAACCTTTTCTGTTTCCATGGCGATCTGCTGCTACTGAGGCCCCTGCCCCCGTCGACATTCCATTGCTCATTGCCGTGGCGACCTTTATCCAGGGATAAATCATTCAGCGGCGGCCCGTGGACACGACTTTAACGAGATTTTGTCACCTGGATGAACACGGAGCGGCAGTGTCCTCCATCCCCCGACACGCCGACCACATTCAATCAGAGCAGCCAGCGGGGGAAAGAAAAAGGACAAGGTCGTCATGACAGGAGGAAATAGTCTGGTGAACTCTGAGGGACATCCAATACAAAAGGTTTCCTAAAGAGATCTGACTCAGAGGGAATCCTGGGAAGAACCACATCATCCCCGTCCGATGATAATAATAATAATCACACGACCACCGTCACTTACACCCGAACAACTTGCGCGATAACGAAGAATAAAATCAATATACTGCTACAAGGTGTCATTTATCTGCAGCGTGACCACGACCTAAAGAATGGCAAAATGTTAAAGAAGCAAACTTGTGAGTAGAGAAGAGTGAGCATTTATCAAGTAAAAACAAAAAAGCACACACTAGAGTCCTGGATTTCAGAAATGACACACTTCTCTCCCTGAATTCACAAAACAACGTCTCCTCAACATGACACTTATACACAACTAATTAGCAAAATGAAATACGTTTTGAAGGAAATGTAATGCCAGCTTCAGTTTTTTGAATGAATGTGTATATTCACTGAAAAAGTATTTTGTATGTCAAATATCTGACCTAATAATAAAATGTCAGCTGGTAGTGACTACAGTATTATTAAACTGTGTTACTGTTCTGTACTATAGAGCACAACCATTGTCTGGTTTAATACAGACAAAAATCAGAGGTGGAAAGTGAGTACATTTACTGAAGTACTACACTTAAGTACAATTTTGACATATTAATAGCTTATTGAGCATTTACTCTACTGTATACTTCTACTCCAGTATATCTCAGAGGCAAATATTGTACTTTTTACTCCACTACATTTATTTCACAGCTTTAGTTTGTTGATTAAGATTAAATCACTTTATAAATTATGACGTATCATTATAGATTAAACTACCCAGGAGCATCATCAGGTAAAAAGAAACAACCGTATTCCACCAATAGTATAAAAATAAAAATGATGTACAAGTATTGTACGTGTCCCTGGTATTACATCCCAACACTGTTCCTCCAATGAGGCTGAAGGTTTTTATGTTTCCTTTGGACTACGAACGTTTAAAGTCTGCAATGAGAATGTATCTTCACTTCACTTGGAGGCCAGTTGAGTCTGTGATGTTGTTTTCGAACGTATTGTTTATACAATTCAAACAGCTGGAGGGCTGCCGGGCGCTCAGGACCCCAACCTGTCAACAAGTACCAGGGATGTTTTTTGGATGAAATGTGTTTAGCAAGGCGTCGACTCTCTGGTCCCGTGAGTACGTTTCTGACCCAGCGGTCATTTCCATCATTGTCGAACTCAACAACACAACAGCTGTCAGGATGTGACAGACGGCAACAGAAACACGACTTGATGCCGACGTCACATGACTATTTAAAGACTTTACATCCAGCGTGCGTGTTGATAAAATAACACAGGAGCTGTTGGGGAGTACAAGTAATTTGGAGGTTTGTTAACATTAACCTGGAGGCGAGGATTTCTTTTTTAAATCATCAGCTCAGGATTTTACAGCAGCACTGATGAGAAAATGCGTCTTGATTTGACACCAGTGAGACGCTCACAGCTCAGTAACAGATGTAAGGACTTGTTGTGGTGGTGATTTATGTCGCATGTTGTCATGCGGGCTTCCCATGAGCCTGAACACAACAAACAGCCTATCAGTCAGAGTGACGCGGGTCTTTAGTGGAGGCTCAGTTCTGACTGACACACTCATCCATCTCCTCGTGTCAGACTGAGGATGCGGGTGTTTAAATATTCAGCGTACAAATGCTGCAGGGTTCATTACAGGAACATAACATCCTGATGATTTATCTCTTCCAAAAGTCTCACCAGTAGATGAGCGAAAAATGTAAAGTGTGTCCTAAGGGTGGCACAAGAGGAAAAAGGGTTCATCCTCTGGAGAGCAGGAACCTTCTCAAGCGACATAATGAGGCTACTGTAACAAGCTTTCCATTTCATTTGAGCTAAATGTCTACACCGCTGTGTCATGAATTATTCTCATGTCCCATAACCAATCCAAAAGCAAGTAGTTTAATTACCTCATGGTTATGACAGTATGGGCCTTGCTAATATTATTTAAGCATAAATAAAATGAAAGCATCAGAGGCTAACGTTAAAGGTTCAATGTGCAAGATAAGTCAGAATTTAAACTTAAAACATTAAAAAAATGAACTAACATTATCAACAGAATGTGAAGAGGTAACAGTGTTGACGTTGTGTCAAAGACGTCTGCGTGTTGTGTTGTAGAGGTATCTACTGCAGTTAGCATGCTAACTGACTAGCCCCGGCCCGTCCTGTCGAGGAGGCGATAGTGAGCCACTGTAGCTCCAGTGTCAGAGCAGTGGGAGACGTCCAGCTGCCTGACTCGGGCTGGTCAACATCACATCCATGATCCCTGCACGTTTTGATAGATTGTTTTTGATTAAATCCAAAGTGGCGGAAACGAGAAAATGACTCGCAGCTTCGCCTCGTCCTCACCGTCTGAGGCTGCTCCACCGGCAGCACGGTGGCTGGGAGACGATCCTCCGTTAGCAGTCAGCAGATAGCTCTGATTCAGCAGACTCCTCGTCGGATCGTCAAACTTTCTGTCGCTGCCGTTACACAGGTTAGACCCTCCATCAGCCCGCTGTGACTCCCGGTGCTGGGATATACAGCAGCAGCACTATGTCCGCGCGGAGTACGACACAAAAACACGAGTCGTTTGCTCAGCTTTGAGGCCCGGACCCAAGCCAACGTACAAAGTATCAAAGCGTAACGTTACACGGAGCGTGCAGACCCCAGTGCCACAGGAAACAGATATCTGATCCACGTGAAGATTAGAAGACGGCAGTGATATTTAGACCGACTCTCACCGATACCGAGTTTCAGCAGTCTAATGAATGGACGGACAGACAGAGAGACGGACAGACAACACAGTAAATATAAAAACTGCCCCCTATTTCTTTGGATCAAGTGGCTCGAAACTACACATTGAACCTTTAACGTAAAGTTGGTTGGCAAAATGGTAATGTTATTAAGTTGAACAAGTAGTCCCAGAGAGCTAACGTCAGCAGCGTTATTCAAGTGGAATATGGAATAACAAGTAAGCCAGCTAATGTTAGACTCCATGGAAATAACGTACACAACTAACGTTATATCCAAATTGTGATGCACGAATGTGACCTATTTTGGATTCAAAACAGCAAATCTCAGCAAAAGGTGACACGTCTGCATGTACGGCCCAACCACCTCATCAGTACCCATGTACACACAACTATCCCTGGATTCCTTTGATACTGAAGAAAAACTTAAAAACAAGATGATTCTGCAGTGGATTTATGGACGTTTATTAATCTGGATGGACATTAGAGATAATTATATCCTCGGGAAGTGGAAGTCCCACTGATTCATATCAATATGTGTTTCATGTCTGTGTTCACATTTCACTGAGTTATGACTCTCAGAAGAAGAAGTGCGATTTTTTTACTCAAATTCCCCTCCTGCAGTATCTTCAACTCTCTGGCGCCCCCTGTGGAGTATTTTGTCTTTGTCCTGCTGAATGTCCGTGTCTATTACAGACCATAATATCCTGTCATTTCACCATAGTTACACCGTCC
The DNA here is from genome assembly GCA_943593645.1 of Bovichtus variegatus. Taxonomy (NCBI): domain Eukaryota; kingdom Metazoa; phylum Chordata; class Actinopteri; order Perciformes; family Bovichtidae; genus Bovichtus; species Bovichtus variegatus. The sequence goes on from CALSCE010003175.1 coordinate 8,838, forward strand.
TGAATGATGAATTGAATTACAGTGACTTTCTTATCCCCCACCTCTTCCTATAATGTTAATCCTGTCTGAACGAGGTTTGAGACGAGGAGCTAATAACTTCACACGTCAAAAATGTACATTAACAATCCCTGCTTCACACGCAAAGCTGATGAAAGTCAGACCACATTCACCTCAAGCCATTTGTACTTTTATATGTAGTGTTTTATTCTTTCTTTTCTCCTGGTAATCTGTGATGCCATTCACAGTTACACTCTTGTGTTGTACCGTATCAGGTAAAACAGCAGATTTTACTCCAGTGAATAAAAACATGGATAAACTCCGCAGATAAAAAGAGGGATAAGCTCGAGTGTGATTATCCTCTTGGCAGCAGAATCCAGGCGGTGCTGCTATTTAAAACCTGTCTGACATTGAGAGGCTAGACCGGTCCCATCGCGCAAGGCTCTTGGTCTTAATGAGTCCTCTGTACAATATATGACACCTGCTCGCTTCAAAGCTGCAAATCAATCCCTGCAGCAGAAAGCTCATTCCTGTGCTGAGGAGGAGGAGGAGGAGGAGGGCAGGGAGAGTTTAATCTCCTGTTGCAGAGATATCCCCGTCCTCAGATCCTCTCTCCCATCTCAAAGGACTCGTCCTGAAAGTGAAGGACTGTCTCCTCCTGCTTTCATCAAGTTTGAATCCAGCAGTGTTTTAAACCGAGAGCTTTGTGATGGTTTGTCTCCGCTGACTTTTAAGTTTCGGGTCACTGTTGTGTGCAGCTGGAGTGTCCCTGTCTGTTCTCTATGAGTCAGACCAGGCTCGAGCTAAACGCTCAGGGTGAAAACGTCTGAGTGCATCACATCATGTCCTACAGACGCTCCAGCGAGACCTCAGTGACATGTTACCTCCTGAGACAGAATCTCACTGTTGTTCCAACCAAGTGTGAGTTCTCTGTCTGCAAGGATCTTAGTGTGAGGAGAATCCAGCAACATATTTGCCTTTACAGCTGCACTGAATGATTTCTTTTTGCCTACTAGGGGGCTGAAATGTTCAGCAACACTCACAAATGATTGCATTACGTAGTTGTTTTGGCAAAGAGCTGCCTGCTTCCACATTTGCAGTTACACAGCAACATGATCGTACTTTCACGTCCAATATTCACTCTCTTTAAACTCTGTGTTGGTTAGTAAAAATGACGTATTTCTACTCATTAATCTGTGGATCATCACAGCGCTGCTGTTCCCGCTTTGTTTGGATCTGTTCAAGCCCATGTTGGATCAGGTTTAAACATCTGCAGATTTGTCTTGGTATGAAACCCTTTTTTACATTTGTAAAATATTTACATCAATTTCATACTTAGCTAGAATATCTTGGTTGAGATCACAAATGTGATTACGGTCCGTCTTGGTTTTCTGGAACGTTTCTGGACTTCAGCAGTTTAGTTACAGAAATTAACGGGCAAGTTGCTTCAAGCTCTCCTGGATTCCCATTTTTCATATAGGTTTGCAATGGATCTATTTAATACAGTCATTCTGATTGTTTGTTTTATTTTTTGTCTACTACTTTTAGTCTGTCCGTCCTGGAAGAAGTGAAATCCTCTGGTGCTCTTCCTGAGGTTCTTTGGCAGTTTTTCCTTCTCTTTCCAGCGTCTAAGGTTAGAGGGGGACGTGTGCTGAACACATCACAAAGCTCTTCGAGGCAAATCCGTGACTTGGGGCTGTATAAGAAAAACTTACTTGACGAGACTCAGTGTGCCTTTTGTATGAATAAACGGAGATGTTGAAATCTCTGAAGCAAGAACGCTGATTTCAGTGTAAACGCTTCTCTTACCTCAGGGCACAGACCTGTGCGAGGGATACTTCCACGGAACATTTACTGATGTAGTTACACTTGGGAAGAGATATGATTAAATATCTGTCCCGAGGGTGTTCAAGCAAACATATTTTACTAATGAATGCTTCTTGGAGACATTTACACTTCGCTTTTTTTATTTTTTTTTTATTGAACAGCCCTCAGATTCCTCTTAGACACATTAAGTGGCTAAGAGCTAATGTTAAAAGCGTCTGACTGTCTACAGCTCGTAATGAGTACGATGAATATATAAGTAATAAATATACTATACTAACGCAATAACAAAACAAAAAAACCCCGCCTTGCACTTCCTCAGCTTTCGGACAGACAACACATGACAACAACAAGAATTGAAAAAAATGTCTAAAGCACTGAGACGCAAACTAAATAAATCTTTTTGATTCAAATACCATGAACACATATTTACAATTTAAAGATAAAAACGTTTTCGCTGACCCACCAAGAAAATCACCAACCTGCCCCGACGTCCTTCATCCTATACGTCAGCCTTATATAAAAACATGGAGCGTGATGAAGATAATCTGATTTTAATGCGCGTCTCATGAGGAAAATGTAAGTTTCTGTCCGAACTCCTCCGTGTTTCAGACGTCAGTCCTGGCAGCTGCTTTTTGACGGCAGCCATGTTGGCTCTAAGCTGTAAGTTTCCTTCAGGAAGCTTCCAGCTGCTGCAGCATCAGGACACTTGGCACTAGCTTCTTCTGGAAGGTGTGATTTAAAAAAACATTTTTTTTACCCGTTTCACTTTTGTCAGCTTTCTCTGATTTGTTCTATTCTCGTCAAACACTCCAGTCTCTGCTGCTGCCATGACCCAATTTCCGCACGAGGATCAATACAGTTTCATTTGATCGAATGCAGAGAATCAGAGAAGGCAGACAAGTCACAGAGGGACTGGAGACAGAGCAGGTAGTGCAGCTCTTTGCTGGCTGAATAAGAGACACTTTCCCACCATCATCACCGTGTAAAGGAAAGAAAACTTCTGCCCACACACAAAAAAAGAAAAAAGCACAAATCCCGCAGCTCAGCTCCACTGGCTCTGGGATTTCTGGTGATGGCAGCATGTTCGGCAGCATTTTAATTGAAAAGAGAGTTTCTGTTTAAGAAACACTTCACGTTCTCATCTCGCTGAACACACACAACACATCCCTCTCCTCCACCTGTCCGCCTCCCTGCTGCCTCCACCTGCTTAGAAAAACACTCCCGTCCTTCAGCGAGTCTGCCTGCGCTCTCTGGATCCTTAATGTCCTCCGTCACAACAGTGGTTTTTATATTACTAAAAGTTTTGCTTGTCTTTTTCTTTTTTCACACATGGATTCTGACTGGGATAATAATTCTAATCTGACGTCAGCTCAGCACAATCTGACACGTTCACAACGGACACGCTTACTGTGATGGTTCAGATGAGATATATTTTGCTGTTAAAGGCGGTGAGATATAAACAGCTTCTAAAAACATTGGAAATAGTTAAAAACAGTCTTCCATTTTAATACACTTTGCTGCATTTAGCGCCACTTTCATTTTGCACTTATGACACTGGCCTGGTCTTTTGCTCCCGATGGACAGTCCAGACTTGATTTTAACTTTACATCATAATTTCAGTCTAACCAGGTAAACAAATAAAAGTGTAAACCAAGTTATTAGAGGACATCCATAAGTGGTTTCTGTAACTTGCTAGAAAAAATAGATAATGTATTTTTAATGTATGGCTATGTATATGGTATTATTTAAAAGCTACCCAGCATGCCTTGCAGTCCTACCTGAGCAGGATGAGTTTCACCTTGGAGGCGGCGCTCTTAATGATGGCCGAGGCGTTCTGGTGACTCCGCCCATAAAGAACCTGGTTGTTAATCTGACAGAAAAACAGAAATATATGAATAATTTACCTCATATCTATAAAACATACGAAGATAAATGGTTATTGATACTTCACAAGACATCACAGGTCACAGGCAGTGTGAAATATATATCATCACATTATAATCACTAAGGGGTGAAATTTCTTTTGGGAAACAAAATAATAGTCGTTGCCGTAGTTGATGTATTACTATTATCAACAATAATAAATGAATAACAGTGTCAGAAAAACACTCTAATCTGTTCTCACAGACACATAAATCTCCAGATGACACTTCCAAGGTCAACACACACACACACACACACACACACACACACACACACACACACACA
>CALSCE010003176.1:0-10631 GCA_943593645.1 Bovichtus variegatus
TATGATATTCTCTAAAAATGATAAAATAATAAATTTGCAAGAAAAACAGAAACAAATCTTATTTCTTAAATCTTCTCTATGTTTTTATATATTTTCCGAATATTTTCTTCTCATAACATTACCCCCCTCCTCTAGCTCCGTTAATTAAAAAAAATGTTTTACCTAAAATGCCGTCGTAGTGAATTAAACGCTGAAAACTTTGAGAAGAGGAACAGTATTTGTTCTTTTTGTTCAACACCCTGCGGCCACAACACAGATGAAGAAAAAGCCACGTGTGTTAGTAACACAGATAACTGAACATGCTTTTTAAACATAAACTTCAGAAGTGTTTGAAATGACTCGTCTGACTTATTCTTTCATTTTACATGTTGCTTATTTATTGTTTGTCATTTGTACTCAGGAAGTGATCGGGAAGTCTGTAAAACAGGCCGTGATTCTGCCCCTGTACACCGTGCCAGAGAGGTACCATCATGTCTGTTAATAATATCTTTAGCTGAATAATGTCATTTAAAGTTTTATTTATTTGCTCATGTCTGTTGTCTTCGCAGCTCTGAAAACACTCCACGACTTTTTGAACTCCCTTCTCTGTACGTAAAACACACTTTCCTCGTCGTCTGTGCAAAAACATAATTAAGTAAAAGTTAATGATCTTTCCTGGTTGGATTTCTGCAGGTGGAATGACAAGAAAGCCAAAATGCACCATGTTGTGTTCTGCATGCCGGAGATTTCCCCCTGCAAGCTGTTCCTGTTACGGAGAGGAACAGACCCCAACAGGTACGCACGCCTGTTGGTATTCACATCGGTACTAATACTACACTGTAGAAATACATGACAAGTAAAGGTTCTGCATTCAGAACGTTACTTAAGTTTAATCAGGAAGAAGTACATAAAATATTAAAACTACTCATTGCCGAAAACCTCAAAATTATATAATAAAAAAAAAAATCTAAATAATCAAAAGTAAAAGCAGCAAATCTTCACATTTGAGAAGCAAGAACTATGAAATGTTTTTACATAAAAATTACTTAAACAATTATCAAAATTGTGTGTGTGTGTGTGTGTGTGTGTGTGTGTGTGTGTGTGTGTGTGTGTGTGTGTGTGTGTGTGTTGCACAGACACATCCCCAACAGTGTGATGTCCATTGCCTTCAGCCATCGTCTTGACGATGCAGACGATGATGTCGCTGCAGCACAGTTAGTCCCGCTCATGTTATTCCTACAAATTCATTAGTACAACAGACAGAAAATATATTAAATAAAATAATTCCTGACTGTTTTTCAGGCCTAACTGTGTGTACAGCTGCCTGGATGCTCGTTTCTATGACGATGAAATGCTAACGGTGGTCCTGCAAGCCTCAGAAGAGGAGGGCAGGAAGCGCGTCCTCGCTCAGCTTCCTCTCGCTGCAGCTCTGAGCTGTGACACGGAGTTCAGCTGGGAGCCCAACCTCAGGTGAGTCGGGGGGAGAGATGAAAGGTCACGATATTATCCCGATAATCATCCAGAGATGCTCTTCAAATGGCTCTCAAACAAACTGGAATCACTTTACTTTACATTTAGTTAAGTCTTTACATTAAACATTCTAAAGAAGGTCGTCATGAATCTTTAAAATTAAAATGTCTTAAATCAATCTTTTAAAAGTCTTAAAAATGTTGGGAAGTGTTTTTCGTTGCATTGTAAGATCTCAAAATAATTCGTAACATCTGTTTTTGCTACCAAATTCCTGTTGCAGATGTAGAAAAAGTGCATGTGAAATTGATCTAGGGGCATTAAAAAAAGTCTTAAATCTAACTTTCCGTAACTTTCCTGAATAAATAAAAGAATATGAACATTGTAAGTCTTTTCTTTGTTACATTATAAATCCTGTATTTGTTAAACCAGGCTTTATTTTTCTGCTCTACCATGATGGTGAGCTCGACTCTCATGAGGAGATTCTCGATTATCCCCGTAATATAAATCCACCTCGATCTGAGATCAAATATCGTCCCGTCCCTAATTGGGAGCGAGTGTATTAAAAGTGTTATTAAATGCCCTAATGTAGACGGAAGAGGAACTACATTCTTGTCGTGTCCCGTGTTGTCAGGTTGGACCAGCAGAGCGGATCCATCCCATGCCAAAGCCTGCTGTTGGGGAACCAGTGGCGTGAGCTGGAAAACATGAAGGCTCAGTTTGTGGCTGTCAATGGAATCCGGAAAGTGGCCTGCGTGGTAAGTTACTATGAATTTTATATATATATATATATATATATATATATATATTATACATATATGACTTCAGAATCAAAAACTGTTTTATTCCCAAGTAAGTTGGCACATCCATGGAGGACTAAAGCTTCCATTATAATAAATAAAGGACTCAATATATAAATAAAATGTCAAGGATAGTGTAAAAATAACTACATACTACACACATACTGTCTTTATTTCTTTAATTAATAAGGAAATAAATAAAAACAGAATGAAATGTAAACAGAAAATAATTAATTGGGAAATAATTAGATATGAAAATAAATAAATATAAAAATAAGCATTTTGTCTAATAAATAAATACATTTTATTTATATACTGTATTTTTATATAAACAAAACGGCAGTTATTTTAATACAGTGAAAAAAATCAAGAGACATAATATAAAAATATCTATTTAATGTGTAAAAATATATCTGTTTTTAAAGTGGAGGAGCTGTACAGTTTTGTGCAGGAATGTGCAAAGATATTGAGCAGAAGTTCACAGTATGAAGCATAAATCCCTTCCTCTTATATTTAGTGTGTAATGGTTTTACTGTGGGAGGTTCTGTGTTTGAACTGGACTGTAATATTCATGCATGTGTTCCAGGAATCAGTCGATGATCCATTTTCAGTTCTCACATTTCTCTCTCCTAAGATTGACTTTTTCTTTCCTGGCAGCTAAGTGGCAATCTGAGGCACATCCGTGTTTTTGAGATGGACGTAGAGGACGAAGACGACGAGGGAGCCGAGTCGCAGAACGCCAGTGCTGACCAGGATGGGCTGGACACGACTATGACCAGCGAGGGGGGGCAGGGGGAGGAGAGTGTGGAGGCTAAAGGTGGAGCTGGAGAGCGAGGAGGAAATAAAACGGAGGAGCATCTGGAGTCAGAGGAAGCCCTGGACATCTCTTAAGACCGACACAGAAACAATATGAATATAAAACTCCATCTTGTGCTTGTTGCAAAAGATTTTTCTTCTTTTTTTTTTTTTACAACATCCTGAACTACGTGTAATGTTTGTCTATGAAAATAAACAGGTTTCTGTTCATATATGTTTAAGTTTTCTTAATTTCTTTTCTTTTTTTTTATAGTACTGTAGATTTTGAGTTATTGATCACTTTTGTCACCATGCCATTCCCTTTATTTTCCAGGAATGTTGAAAGTATGGTGGACTAAAGCTGCCATTATAATAAATAAATGAAGAAAAATAAATCAAATAATAAAGAAAGGCATGTAGAATAAAAACCTCAATCATTAAACAAAGGTGCAGGTTCATTGAAAAATAAAAAATAAATAAAATGTACTTATTTATTTGAATAAATGGGGAAATAAATAAAAACAAAATGATTTGAGAAATAATGTAATATGAAAATAAATGCACACAAAAAAGGTTATTTGAAAAAATAAATACATTTTATTATTTTATAAAAACAATAAATATGTAAAAGAATTGTAATGTTATTGATATTAATAATGAAAACCAGATTATTGCTTGAAATGTATAGTGTAATACAGTAATAAGTCAATTGATCATTAAAAAAACAAGTCAGGTAAATTAATAAATCATTATTTGATTACATAAATGTTTATAAATCATCTGTGTGAACGTCTGTAGCAGAATAAAGATAAAATGTAAAAATGGAATAATGTAATTATTGTAATAAACGTGTTGCTTGTACAGGAATAGTTACCCGTGCACGTGCAAATAGGTGTTGGTTACGTGCTCGCTCCCGACACCGAACGCAGTGACGTGGTGAGCCGCCGCCTGTTGGTCTTTCACAGTTGGTGACGAGTATTATGAAAATGGCCTCGAGCCTGCCCGTCACTGACCGGAGAAGATGACGTTCAGCGCTCTAAGTCGGTTAAACTCCAAAGTGTCGTCTTTAAACACGTAAATAACAGCGAAGTTAACGGAAACTGAGAGACTTCCGGCGGAGAAACGACGGAAAAACACCTCCGACTCACCGCCGCCGTGTTTCCTGCGGAGCCGCTATGGAGGACATCAACTCCAACATCAACGCGGACCTGGAGGTGCGGAAGCTCCAAGACTTGGTGAAGAAGCTCGAGCAGCAGAACGAGCAGCTCCGGAGCCGGTCCACCGGGCTGTCAGGGGCCCACAGACCCCTCAGCGACGGGTACGACCCGTCGTCGCTGACTGCGGGGATGGCAGCCGGGCTGGCCGGCTTCCCTGGGGTGGGGTTCGTCGGCACGGGCGGCTACGGGGGGCTGGTGGAGAACAACCGCTGCCGGAGCCCCAGACTCTCCTACGATGGGATCAGCTTCAGGAGGCCGTATGAGTACGAGGGCGCCGCCGCCTCGGTGTCCAGCATGAACTCACTTTACTCAGACAGCATCGAGGCTTTCACTGACGAGGGGGAGACATCGATCCTGGATGAGGTGGAGATCTTAGACCTGGAGGACATGGACTGTCTCCACGAGGACGAGGACAGCTGGTGAGTGACAGTGTAGGGGAGGTGTGTGTGTCTGTGTCCTCTCTGAAGGTGTGTGTGTCCTCTCTGAAAGTGTGTGTGTGTGTGTGTGTGTGTGTGTGTGTGTGTGTGTGTGTGTGTGTGTGTGTGTGTGTGTGTGTGTGTGTGTGTGTGTGTGTGTGTGTGTGTGTGTCCTCTCTGACAGGTGCACACACCTGAAGCCCTTCTTCTGGATGGTCCTCAGGCTTTGGCAAACAGTCAACATTAACATGGGGGGGACATGTTAAACAGGGGGGAGGCCTCCACATGTTAAACAGGGGGGGGGCCTCCACATGTTAAACAGTGGGGGACACATGTTAAACAGGTGGGGCACATGTTAAATAGGGGTGGACACATGTTAAATAGGGGTGGACACATGTTAAACAGGGGGGGCCTCCACAAGGAAACTTAATATAATATATAAACTATATAATAACTAGTATATAAACTATGTATATAGTTTATATATAAACTATATAATAACTAGTATATAAACTATATAATGCAGTACGGCGGTGATGTTATCTGCTGAGTCATGTCACACTCTTTTGTGTCTTTAGTTTGGGGAAGTTGTCCCTTTTTTAAATGTTGCACTGATTCACCTCAATGGCACATTAATGCATTGTAATCAGTTTATTATTTATTATTATTACTTTAATTGCTCATATGTTTCTGCTCATGTTCAGAACTTTCTGCACATTCAAAACGCACACATGTTCTCTGGAAAAAGTAGTAATATTTTGTTTTTAAAAAGTAATACTATGACAATAAAGTCATAATATTTCCCGAAAAAAAATCATAATATTACAAGAATAAAGTCGGAATTCAATTACAATACATTCAGAATATTTCAGGAAACATTTGTTATAATGCGTGGTTGTTGTTGTGGTGGTTGTTGTGGTGGTGGTTATTGTTGTAGTTGTTGTTGTTGTTGTGGTTGTTGTGGTGGTGTCACACTGTCCTTACATTACATTACATTTAGCAGACGCTTTCGTCCAAAGCGATTTACAATAAGTGTCCTGTCATGCGGTGGCAGCAGGGTGTACAGTACAGTAACACTGAAAGTTGTTTTCCAGCCATGGGGGAGAGCGAGCCATGGTTTTATTCCTCCTCTGAGTCCCTTCAGATCCCTCAGCTGGCTCACAGCCACAAGAGCTCTGCAGCACTCAGAGGAAATAAAATCATCTCATGGCGTAGGAAGAAATGCTGTCAGTGTCCAAAAACTGATCATGAGCATTGTGTTCTCAGGGATTACAAACCTCTGGATGATCCAAATGGCTGGTGTGGACACATCATGTGTCCTCTCCCAACACACTGTTTTGTATTACTTCCTCCAGCGCTGAGCATTCAGGGTTTTTAGCACGTGTTTACATAAATGAGACGTAGAAGTGTAATCTTTGAAACTACGGATGTTCCTTCTTTACGACTGATTTCCCTGACGTTAAACTTAGACTTGGCGACTAGTCTAAAAATAAGAAAACACTCAGAAAACAACGTGCCTTTTAAGTCTGCCAGTGTTTCTTTAACATTAGTAACCGTGGCTCGTTTTTATAAAGCAAAATATGACTTGACAGTGCAAATTATGTCCATGTGTAATACATTAATGTGTGTACATTAATAAAACGATAATCATTTAAAAAAAGTTTAACTTACTTGTATTTCTGGTGCCGACTAACGAGGTTAGCAATGTTTAGTCGACTAATCGTGCAAATCTCTTCTGGACAAAATCATATATCTGATATCGGAAGTTAAAAAAGTCATGGAGGTAGAGGGTACACTGAGGTTTGAGTTGTATCCAGTATTTAACACTGCAATTATAATTTTTTGTTATTCTAAATACTACAACCGAAACATAAAGAACTAAAGATTGTTTTCATTATGGATTAATCCGACAATTCTTTCCTGGATTAATGGTTTGGTGTATAAAAAGTCAGAAAATATTGAAAAAAGTCCGTCCCAGCTCCTCACAGCCCTAAAGTCTTTAAATGTCTTGTTTTGTAACTTTAATATGAAACAGAGAAAAGCAGCAAATATTCCTATTTGAGGCTGAAAACATTTGGTGATATTTCTTTCACAGTTTGAGCAAAGTGCATCCATACAAATGTATAATTAACAGATGTGTTGGACATGAAAGTAATACTGTGGATCCATCTTCCCTCATGTGACACGGCTGATGTAGACGTTGACAGGAGGTCTGCTTAGAGAGAAACTTAGTAGTTATTTGTAAAACATCCGCTAACAGACTCAACATGGCTGTAACGATGTAAAGATGCTCCTTATTGTCCATCTTGTTAGGATGGTTTGTTGTATTGTCTATGATAATGAGACTATAATAAGCCACATGCGGGCGAAGCTCCAGATACAACTTCTTTACGTGACTGAAGCTTTTACAAAGGCAGATCATATTTGGTTTATAGCCAGCCGGCCGCAGTGAGCTCAGGGTCAGAGAGATGCATCATCTGTGTCCTGGTTGTAGGAGTGAGAGAGGAATAGTCTCTATAAATAATGAGAACGTAACCCTAACACAGGCACATTGTATCGACAAAGAGGAACAGCAGTCAAACATAATCTCTATCTATTTTCATTGTTAAAGTAATGTTTCCTGCAGAAATGTCTTTTAAAGTCTGTTTCTAGCCTCTCAAATATTCTCTGTTTTATATCCTATTAAAGTGACAAAACAAGACATTTAAAGACATCAGCTGGACTGTGAGAGACTGGGATGGACATTTTTCACTATTTTCTGACATTTAATACACCAAACCATTAATCTAGAAAATAATCTGCAGCACCTCTGCTTTGTTTTGGAGGCTTCCCATGTGAAATAAGGTAAAGGTCCATTTATATGCAGATGACACTACGATTTATGTTCCAGGTGAATATCTTAAATATCTGTAAAGTAATGTTTCCTGCAGAAATGTCTTTAAAGTCTGTTTTCAGCCTCTCAAATATGGAGATTTGCTGCTTTTTTCTGTTTTATATTAAAGTGACAGAACAAGACATTTAAAGACAAACCTTGGACTTTGAGAAACTCAGATGGACATTTTTCACGTCTGACATTTTAAACACCAAACCATTAATCCATCAATCCAGAATAAAATCGTTAGTTTCAGCTCTTTCTAACACTGAAGCTAACCCGCTGAAATATGACATGTATGGTATAAAGCATAGAAAGGTATAAAGCATGGATGCTAATGATCTGCATGCATGTTTCCCTAAAATAATCAGAATCAGAAAACCTTTATTCGTCCCACAGCGGGGAAATTTACAGCGCTACAACAGCAAAGGGACAGTGCAGATAAAAGGTTAAGTACAAATGTATAAGTACAAAATATAAGTACAAAAAAACACAACAACCGTGGTAATTAAGTGGCAGATAACAAAAGAGTTGATGATTTGAATTAATGTGGGCAAAAACCTCACAATTTAAACCACTTAATACTTAGTGTTTTAAACAGTGAGGTTTATTGTGTGAAGTAGTGAGCTGGATTAATGAGACTTTATTATTCTGCACGACTTGTAAAAGTTTGTAAACGAAGGTTTCGAGATCGAGCTGCACGATATATCGTTTCAGCATCGTGATGTGCGCAGTAGTGACGAAGTCTGCGAGTTAACTCAAACACGTCATGTTACAATTTGTGTAGCTGATATAAAAGGAAACTCAGACCTTTTTTTGCCGTGATATCACCATTTATATTGAACGACAAAGTGTTTATGATTTAGTGTTTACTAAAGCACAACATTGTTTGTCTGGCCTCTTGGTTTTGCACCAGATTAATGCATTTAACTTTAAAATGTAGCCTACAAAATGTACAGTGAATATTCCTTTATTTTTTCATAAAGCAATATATATCGTGCAGCTCTAGCCTTCAGATAGTTTTGCTGTTGTTATTTACTTCAAGTCATTAAGACTTTTCAAGGTTTATTGATTCTTCATTCTCCGTGGAGGCAGGAGAGAAACACGTTTTCTTCAGGATTTAAGGTAACACTTGGTGATTGATTGATATACAAATGATAATTTTGGGGGTGAAGTAAACGTGTGCACACCCTCAGAGCTATGAGTCTCCTCTGAGATTCGTGCAGCCCAACAGAGTCTCCTTCTGGCTGTTTGTCTGCCTGAGCATCAGATGGATATGTGGGATTACCCAGCGGTGCCCAACTCTCCAGCTCCCGTCATAGACTCCTAGACTCCCGTCATAGACTCCTGTCATAGACTCCTAGACTCCTGTCATAGACTTCAGTCATAGACTCCCGTCATAGACTCCTGTAATCCGTGGGTTTAAAGCGTGTCCTGCTCCTGCAGCGCTCTATAGATGCTCACACTGCTGCAGCATGTACTCGTGTTCTTGTGTGTTCTGTTCGATTCACTTTGTGAATGACGGTCATTGTGTTGATGAGAAGCTGCAGACCTCAGCCTTGTATTCCTCCTCTTGTTGCCTCTCAGGCTGCGACAGAGCTGACAGCTGCTGACTCACATTCCTCAATGGATCGAGATAAACACACATTTGTATTGAACGAGAAACAGGAAGTAGTGGCCAAGTCAGGTAGTTTGTATCCTTTTTTATTTGATACCTTTCTGTGTCCCTTCAGTCTCCAGATGCTTTGACAGTCGATACAGCTGACTGCACTGAACCCAGCCACTTTCTAAATGTCTCTGGCTGATGATGGTGGTTAAATCTGCTTTCTACAGCAGGAGCTGACGCCTGCATTGTCCTCTTTGCCTGCTTTGTGCCAAATGAACACACGCACCATGTGAGAGTCCAGGTTATATCGACAGGTCTTTCTGTAAATCGCTATGTTTCAGCAGCATCTTAAGCCTCTTTCCTCCTGGACAAAGAAACCACTAACATCTGTCTTTTGTCCCAGGACAAAAGTCTCTGCAGTAGTCACAACTATTATAATCTATTTAGTAGAAAGCATACGTTAATGTGCTCTGCTCAAAGCCACCAGACTAGACAGAAACTAAATAAAACTCATCAAAACTCTTCTTGTGAGTCTTTCCACAGTTAATCCCCAGCTGTGGTTTGAGATTTTAGAAAGAGACACTGGATAAGTAACGGATATAAAAAGCAGGAAACATCATCGCTTACTAAGGTCCAGCGTGACACCAGAAGAAACAGGAGACTCATTGCCTAGCGATAGAAAAACGAGTCTATCACGTGTTTAAAAAACAAATACAAACACTTGTTTTATTATTAATTGTGCATCCTGTGTCGTGTGTTTTCCAGGCTATATGAGGCAAAGCTCAACAGTCCCCTGCAGAAAGCCTTGAGTCCCATTGTCTGGTGCAGACAGGCTCTGGACAACCCGAGTCCAGAGATGGAATCAGCCAAGCGCTCCCTGATCCACAGACTGGACCTCACCATGTCAGGTAAACAACAACACACTGTCTGTGTGTCTGTCAGTACAGACTGGACCTCACCATGTCAGGTAAACAACAACCGACAGTGCTGACAGACACACAGACTGTCTGTACTGACAGACACACAGAGAAAGTGAGAGGCCCTGCAAGCTCGGGGGGGCCTTAAGCATACAGTCAGAAATAAGCTCTCAAAATAATAGGCAGATGTAAATGTAATTACATTACAAGCGACAATAAGTGCAAACACTGAAACGTGCAAACACTGAAACGACTGAACAGTAAGAATCTTGCAGGTACTTTAGCTTCAAACAGGTGAAATCATTTAAGTGCAGAACAAGCTTCAAATAAGACAAACTAATATTAAACAGAAAGGAGAGAATACAAACATTACATAACATTAAATGAATGTAAAGAATTAAAACAAAACCATTAGCAACGTACAGAAAGGAGAGAAACCACAGAAGGAATCTAATAATCATAATCTAATTATGGACGTGAAGCTGCTTTTAAATGTACAGGACACAACAGGCAGGTACCTTCTGCTGTACCGTGTCTGCCGGCTGACTCACTAATTATAGTC
>CALSCE010003182.1:0-10205 GCA_943593645.1 Bovichtus variegatus
AGCCCATCTCTATCACCATGCCTGTGCAATGTAAGGTCATTTAAAATCCAATACAATCCTATTAGATTTTCAATCGACGAAAATATTTGTTACATACAAAACTAAGAAATGTGATATGATATATTATATAAAACACATTTATGTTTGTTTAGTAAAGTTAAAGTCTCATTTGAAGATTTAGTTTAAATAATAATAATAATACTAATACATAGTTTAATGGTGCCTTTCCGGGAACTTAAGGTCACCTTGCATCGCATAAAATCAGTAATAACACATACAATAAACAACAAGCACCAGTAATAAAACATCAATGAAAATGAATGAGACATTAAGGATTGGATTTCAAGGTAATAAAAAAGGTAACATTTATATTGTATACGTTTTATTTTATTCTCAGTTCAGTTCTCGTGTATGTCTTTATTCTTTAACTTACGTGCAGAGCTCCAGGTTGACAAGGGTGCTGTTGAGCTGTAGTGTAATTGCATGTTGTGTGCGCACAACAAAGTCTACTGAACTGGGCTGGCCAGGACTGGGCACTGCGGGCACCACTCCTAACTGCTGGTACAAACACTAGTACACAGGGAAACAAGGGTCCAGATCAGAACACCATCATCATACTCATCTAAAACGAGTCATATAGCCTCAAAATCAACTGCAGGGAAATATCTTGTGTGTGTGTCTGAGCCTACCTGATAGCATCGCTCTGACATCCAGGACACCACCACCCCAGTGTCCAGCTCATTGTTGACAGTCAGAATCGCCTCATCCATCTTCAGGCCTATATGCCGAGTAGCTGGAAAAAGAAAGAGCAGTACACAATGTGCATATTAGTCCAAATCAATAAGTACATCCATTTCCACATGCTGAAAAGATGCTACAGCTTACAGTGTAGATGGCCACACCCAGCTGGGCAAATTATGATCATTGTTCACATAATCAGAAACCGATCGCATCATGTTTGCTACTGCACTGGCTAGAAACCAAGGGCATGTGCATACAATAATCCCAGTTTTCCTGACTCCATGTTGACCAGCATATTGTACAAGACAGAGAAATCATAGGTTGCTTTTTAATGCATTCCTAGATGCTACAGCTGTACAATCGTTTTCAACTCACCTCAAACCTATGGTTTACTGCTATCGTTATGGGTGAGAATCCTATTCCATTACAAAGTGTATGGTAGCTAAACTATATAAGTACAAAAAACCTTCCCAATCTAACTGCAAACTAGAGCCAGTCAGTTTACGTTGCTGGCAGGAAGAGGAAAGCATGTGAGAGGGCTGAAGTTATGGCTGCAGAGCCCTGTGGTCACATGCTGGATTAATCAGGAGGGAAGTTTAAAAGACTGGAGCTAATTATTGGACTGCCAACTGTGTTGCTTTGAGTTGTTGCCATTTTGCGTTTATCTACAATTAGACGCAAGCTAACCAATTTTATTAATAGTCAAATACGTAAACAACATATCTATCGTGGCGAATCTCCACTCAGTTGACGAAAGGCATCGTTCAGGCAATTTAAACACATAGGGGGTGAAAGAGACGTACAATTATGCTGGACAAAAGCAAGTAGCTTAGCTAACCTAGCTACGAAGCGTTATCCTGCTTTTCACAAACAGTCCTGGATACTTACAGGTAACGCGAGATATGTCAGCTGTCAGTGGTACCACGCAAACGCCTACAACCAAAGCCAGGGCAGCGAGGGAAAGCATATATTTCTCTGGTAGTGTCATTTCTTTCTGGCTTGCCTGTTTCTTCCCTAAAACTGAAGATTCTTTTGAAGTTTCCTTTTGGCCGAGGCAGATGCCACTTCCGACTCTTCCTTGTTTTGACATTGTAGTGGGAGCGACGAGGGTCAAAATACATTATTAAGTCTAACAGCCTGTGTGTGATGTTCGTATGATGAACCAAACTGTCTCATTCGTTTGCAGGTATTGAACGTTTACAGTTTACGTTGACTGAGGCAATTACAAAAGTTCTCGGTAACTCATTATATGTATGGAGCGATAACGCTGTATATGGGGCTATACTGTCCGTTGCTATGGTAACGTATATTATTTCAACACAGAATTTAAAGTAACGCTAGTACACATCTTTGTCTTCCTGATCATTTTAGGCGCTATGGAAGTTCTTCAAATGATCTGCATTCTTCCACATTCCCATTTTTAACCAGATAATCGGGTTAGGGTCATTAGAGCCATACTTGTATTGTCAATTGACGCATGCGCATACGCCGTGACAGCAAGGCCTCCAAATCGATAGTCGAGTGAATCAACGGCGCCTCCCAACTATCACAATGGCAGATAAACAGAATGCTCAGAAAAGGTAATAATAATGTTAGCCGATTAATAATGTTCAACCGCTAAGATAAACGTTAATAATAAACAAAATGATGACTAAATAGCCACAATGACGTAACCATGTACCTAGTTTAGACGGCTAGCGAATTGGCTTGCTAGCAACGTTAGCTAACATTTCACCTTTTTCTCTCATGTCTCAATCTTTTACTTTTTCTGCAGTGTCAAAATAGCCGCAGGAGCCGTAGTTTGTGTTGAAAGTGAAATTAGAGGAGATGTCACGATAGGTAAGATGTTTCGCTTTGGGTCACTTTCCAAGTAACTTTAGTCACTACCAACTTTGCATGTATTTACGTCAAATCGTACTCTAATCTAATTCTACAGGTTCATGTTAACCTTACCTTATTTACTTTTTTTGTTGTTATCGTATGTGTTTCCTCAGGCCCCAGGACAGTAGTCCACCCAAAGGCACGTATCATTGCAGAGGCAGGGCCCATCGTGATTGGAGAAGGCAATTTGATCGAGGAGCAAGCTCTGATAATCAATGGGTAATCAAGATTCATTGTACTTTAATGTGTAACATGTACTGTATGTCACTGTTCAACATTCAAGATGTGTAATCTTTGCATATAGGCTGTCCCTGTTTTGAATTGATCCTTAACTGCATCGTTATAATTCCAAGCTTGTTTGTTCTACCCTACAGTTACCCAGAAAACATCACACCAGAGTCTGAGGTGGAACCCAAGACCATGACCATTGGCATGAACAATGTATTTGAAGTTGGCTGTGGTATCCTTTTGACTTGCCTGATCAGTCTTATTCTATAAGTCAAATGGATTAATATTGTAACCATTTCATGAATCGGAACTATCCAACATACATTTTTCTTTAACTGACAACCAACAGTATCACAAGCCCTGAAAATTGGGGACAACAACGTGATTGAATCCAAAGGTTTGAATGTTTGCCTTTTTGTTCGCATTTCAGTGTTCATGTGGAAGCAAGACACGTCTGCAGAGTAGTATGGAACATTCAGATGAATGAAGTCACTCACTGAATCAAATATCCTCCATTTTTGTTGTCTAGCCGACGTCGGTAGGAATGTGATCCTGACCAGTGGCTGTATCATTGGAGCTTTCTGCCAGGTCAACACCTGTGAAGTCATACCTGAGAACACGGTCATCTACGGCTCTGGATGTATGAGGCGGGTTCAGACGGAGAGACCACAGGTACCACAGCATTCCATTCCATTTTGTGCTTACAGGTGGACTATTAAAATCTAGGTTTGATAGTTGAGACTGTCAGAGAGGTGTTGATTTAACAGATTGAGAACTGGAGGCTGTTGTCCGTGGTGGTGTTTTATAGTAGATATAGCATAGTAATCGCATAGACAGGCATTGCCCATTTAATAATTCTGGGCAGTTCATTTCTTAGAAGTGTCAAAAATTGGCTCATTGTCATTATGACACGCAATACTGTACGTGAACATTTACTTTGTGCTTGCAGATTCCAATGGCAGACCTCTGCTGCTACATAAAATACAAATCTCTTGACAGAGTGGTTACACTTGTGTTTTAATGGACCTCGAGTTAGATTCAGCCTTGTCAAACTGATTTGATTAAAATTTAGAATGTATGTAATATTTTTTGTATATTTTTTCAAGCAAATGGTTACTTAAAACCTAAGGGGTGAGCAGTGTGCCAATACTTCTGCCAAAAAAGACATAATATCAGATTAAGTCAATATGTCTACCTTAAACATGACTGACATACTGTGCATAATGGTAATGCATTTTGGTCATGTTTATATAATAATAATCTTGTCCATTTTTGAAGCATTTCTTTCATGCCCAAGATATCCTACATATACTAAATATTAAAAGTAATGTCTTTTTAACCCTGCAGTATGTAAAAGCACACTGTTTTGAAATACTACATGCAAGCATATTGCAATTGAACCTCAAACATGCAAGGCCCTTTATTTTTATATTAAGTGCAATAATATTAACACGGCAGGTTTCTATGACATTTTACACATTACTGCATACATCTGCATGCACGGAAGAACAGTGAGATTCTGGGCACTATAAGTTAAGTTAAACAGTACTAGAATATCTTAAAGCTTTGCCGTTTCTAAATTCAAGTGGATATTTTTTTTTTCTTTCATAGTTTATTCAACTTGTTTAGGAGAACACTAGAAATCATGGCATTTCAGATCTACTGTGGTTTTAGCTGTGCACGATTCTCAAAAAACACCACTTATTAGTCCTCAACTTATTAACATGTTTTGTTTTGCCATCATTACAGCCCCAGACTCTTCAGCTCGACTTTCTGATGAAGATCTTGCCAAACTACCACCATTTGAAGAAAACTGTTAAAGCTGGCCACAACGCTAGCTAAAATTGGAACTTTTTTTTTTTTTTGTTGAATGGTAAACCGCTATGAAACTCATATTTAAATAGATCTTCCTGGCAGGAAGCATGAATGTATATAACTATATAATATGTACCTAGCTTCATCAGTACTTTTTCCCTCACTTACTGATACATATTTTCTAATCTAACCCCAACAGCTGATTAAGCATTTCATCTTTATCTTGCTGAGCTGATGTACCCTTTTCTATGATTAATTAAATAACCTAAAAAATGCTGATGGTGTGTTCTATATACTAATATGATCACAGTGGTTACCGATAACGTCACTGGCAGGTAGAACACATTAGAAAGTTTTCAGTGTATATCCACATTTTTTTTTTTAAAAATGGAGGAAAATACCAACAATTACTTTAAAATAGCAACCAACTGATCTAATAGAAGCGTCACTGCAGCGCATGTAAATCAAGCAACGGGGCAGTATCCAGTAACGGTGTATTTATTAAAATAAGTTCAAAAAGTTAAAGTACTTTAAACCACAATGCTGCAAAGTGAAATAATGTAAATGCTTTGGAAATCCACAAGAAGTAATGTCCAAGATGTTTCATGATTGATGAGGCCTCCATGTGATGCACAACACAAGCCCGTCCTGCTCTTCCTATTAAAAAGGCTGGAAGGTTGCCCTCAGTTGAGGAATGCTGCCCTTTAAAATAAAAGCTTCTCCACACTCCTCTTTGCGAGTTACTAAATAAAAATAAAGAAAATAGTATTTACACACTTCAACCTCATTTACATTTTAACAGTAAGGTTGCAGCATCCCCTGTAAGGATGGTGGTTTTGGTAAGGGCTCATTCAGTGTCCTTAAATGGTCTCTGTACTCTTCCTCCAGTGTCCTCCAGCTTTCACTGATCAATAAACAAACTTTATAAAAAAAAAAAAAAAAAAAGATTCCACAACACAGTTTCTATTCACTCCATGTAATACAAGACCACTGAGAGGAGTGCAAAGAAGGGAAAAGAAGCCAGTTTTGATATAACAGACAGCCATGAAAGTCTTTTGTACTGTAGTGTGGCCAGGCTCTCCATCTCCAGCCATTTTGAATTTACAGATTCTACATCACTCCTGAGGCCATGAAGCAGCGAGGGACATGATCTCACTTCTTAACAGGAACGCCGTCTGAATAGTCCTCCAGTACGCCGGACAAATGGTTGTTGTGGGTCTTGAAGGGTCTCTTCCTCTGCCCACCCTGCTTCTTCCTCGTTTGAACCGGCAACTGCAGGGAGCACAGAAAACTAACGATCAGCACTGATACAAAATGATTGACTTACAAACTCTAAAATGATCAAACCTTTACTTTATAGTGAAATAAAAATCAGGGAAAGTATATTTAAAAATTGCGGAAGTTAGAATGAAAAAATGCAAAAAGATAAACAAGTAGGTGGGAGACCAGGGGACACCGACCACTTTCTTTGGTCCCGTTTCTTGCATGGAGGAGATGCCTTGTTTCTTCAGATACTCATCAATCTTCTCTTCATCCATGGAATCGACTGGAACACTCCTCCACAATTTCTGGAATTCTACAGTTTTTTGAGCCAAAAACACACCGATCAAGCAGCGGGACGCCCAAATGCATCATGACTTTGACCAAACATATGAGATAACAAAACAAACTAAGTGCAGGCCTGGATGAAATGGACAACGTTAATTTGAAAGAAAAGACATTCCTACATCCTTAGAAATAGATCTAGAATTGTATCTGCAAAGAAAATAAACATGACTCGTTATTGCGTGCATTACCCAAATGAAAAAAAGTTGAAAAAATGCATACTTTATCTGACCAGCCGATTAAACAGAGATATTTTACAATGATGTGAAATAGAGAAGGACGAGTCTAAACTCAAATCTGTGTCTGTTAGAGGCTTAAAAACCAAAGTTTGAGGTTTTGCATTTTCATACGACGACTTAAACAAATCATTTGATTATCAAAACCTCCAGCATCCAAATCAGAGGCAGTAACAGACAGACCCATATCACAGTTGACTGACAAAGCAGACACATTCTCACCTTCGTCCACCATAAACTGGCAGTGCTTGTCGTTGTAGAATAGGATCTTCTTTTTATCGGGTTTTGTCACAAAGATGATCTGATCCCCCAAAGCCTGCGAACACATGACAGCTCATGTTTCTGCTGATCCTTATTGTTTAGTCTCCACAGTGTTCACTCATCATATAAAAAAAAGGTGCGAGACACAAATGTCCCCTTATATTAATCAACATAATGTGCAGTATGCATTAGGCGGCATCTTTGCGCAGACGTGCTTCGGCCCAAATGATTTATTGTGCGTTACCTTGATGGCCTTGGCGGAGTTGGGCAGTCCCTCCTCTACGTCATCCAGCAGCACTCCTCCCAGACCCAGCTGGTCGTGTTTGTCCAGCAGCCTCAGTAAGGCTTTCTTGTCCTTCAGGTTGTACTTGGGCTTGAAGCCGTACGTGCCGTCCCGGACGTCAATTTTCGGGTTGTTGACCAAGGCCTGAGATTGTCAGAAAGTGAAGGAGTAGATGTCAGGTTTTAAGCCTCTAGTTAAGTAGTGCACCAGCTGGGAGATGTGTAAATGTAAATGTATTAAACAATTGTGTGATGTGAATATTATGCAAATGTATATAAAGTTAATTTTGTATACCTTTATTCCGTTTAAAAAATAAAGAGGATAGATACTTCTATATTACTTTAACACCTTTCGATCACAGTAACTCCAATTCTTTTTCCTCTCCAGGTTATGTTGTTGTCTACCATTAACATGTTATTGAATGTTGTATGATGCGTGTGATCAGCATCATCACCCAGCGTCCACTCAGTGGCTACTTTCCTTTGCAACATACAGGGTGTCGTGGCTCTCATCAGCCTGCAGATGACTTTGAGGAAAAAGAAGTGTTGCGGGGATTTCAGTCGTGAAACCGGTTAGTGAAATGGTGTAGGCAGAGGACGTGTGTACTGCTGATGATAACTAATGAGTAGCATTTTACTTAAGAAACACAAACGCACCTCAGTCATGAGCCACTGTTTTTGTTTCATGCTGATGTCCAGAAGTTTGGTCTCATCCAGAATCTCTTCTAGGGTCAGGCAGTGTGTATCGCCATTCTGATGTCTTGTCTGAGAGTTAAGGACAGAAAAGCACATAGATTCACACAAAGAAAACACACATGCACAGGCAACAAAGTATGAAATATTCCTTCGAGTTCATTTTAAAATGCAAGCAATTCTTAGCCCCCCCACCACCACCTTTGACAGGGCTTCAGCCAAATGTCTACAGTGATTTTTGCACCTTACATCCAACTATCAGAGGATGTTACATGGTTTCAAACTGTGTATTCAACAGATGGCACAGAAAATGCACACATTAAAAGAAAAATCTGTCAACTTGAGTGCGAGTTCCGCAGCGAGAGATGAGTCAGACAGCTACTGTGACGGGGGGCCTGGCTGCCTCTTTGCGGAGTCACAGCATGATAAACAAGCTGTTAACATACCAAAAGAAAGACTGGGGACCAAAATGTTACACAGCGGACACAGCTGACTCACTGGGCTGACACAACAGACAACAAGTCAAGCTTTTGAAGTGCTTTGACGGAGATGACGACGCGCTTAAAATCTAGCAATTAAGTGGATGCTGTTGTGTACGCGCAATAAATTGCTAGAGAATGTTTCTTTTTTTAAGAGGACAAAATGTCTCCGAAAGCTTACGTACCTTCATATAATTGACTATCTTGGCTAGGCAGCCAAACTTGTACCCGGAGCTCGTCTTGATGTTAATGTTGCCATTACTAGATTCTGTGGAGAAAAAAGACAATGAACAGTTTAGGCAAAATATTTAAACACACTATTTATAGTAAAGGCTGACACCAGTGGATATCAGAAGATATATTTATATATACAGATTTATTTTCCAGTTTGTGTCAAAAACCCATCATAACGTAAAAAACTAATTACATTTTTTCTATGAGGCCATTAATATTTATGCTAAAACAGTCTAATTTTTTATTTGCAGCCATTATTCTACATTTTTCTTATTTTCAACAAATCCCATGAAAAAACTAAAACCAACAATGCGTCAGTGCAGATGCACCTTCAGACTCAGCTCTATTTGTTACTACTGAGGATATAATTTGTTAAATAGGGTAAACAAATGAAATAATTTTAAATAGGCTATCTATTTTTATTTATTTATTTTCTTTTTTTAAGAGTTGCAGAATATTTCCAACAGTGAATTATCACACATCGGTGTGCTAATGAGTATTTACGGCAGCAGGACAACGCATGTCAGACTGTGTTGCGTTGATAGTAATGAAGTAATGAATGTCACCAAGTGCAACAGCGTGGCCCGCTGATGTTTAAATAACAATCAAAACTCT
The DNA here is from genome assembly GCA_943593645.1 of Bovichtus variegatus. Lineage (NCBI taxonomy): Eukaryota > Metazoa > Chordata > Actinopteri > Perciformes > Bovichtidae > Bovichtus > Bovichtus variegatus. The sequence continues at coordinate 9,071 of CALSCE010003182.1, forward strand.
GGCGCTCTATAGCTCAGAGTAATAAGATACATCAGGTTTTGGCTACACAGACAAAACTTGTTGTTAGTTGGATCAGTTTATTGTTAGTTTTAGTCTTTTCGTGGGATATGTTGACGATAAGAATACACAGAATATTACCAGCCTTATCCTTTACTGTAACAAAAGTATCCTAAAAATACTGGAGGAGTACTATAGGACAGTAATCTGATAAGAATGATTTGAAGTCTGGCCAGCTGGTCCTATTCTCTGTTGGAGTCCAACAATGTTGCTCCCCCATTGAGACCGTCTGAGGTCTGGACTCCGTACTCGCCAATCAAAGCTTTAAACAGACACTGATTCATGAATGATTCATGGTGTGGGCGGGAGCTTCTGTTGCTGTGAGCTGCACTGTGGGCAGGACGCTGAAATTGTGACAGGCCGGTTAACGAATGGTGCAGAGGCAGGGCTAAAAGAAAAGAGCCAATGATGGAGAGAGCAGCCCGTGCCGTTCCGCTGAGACGTGAAGAGCTGCAAGGAGTGGCGGAGAGGGAGCGGGTGAGTGCACGAGCGACGGCTGAGAGTGCGTGAGAGTGCTGGGGAGGAAAACGGGTCGAGGAGTGAACGCCGAGGAGGGAGAGTGGAAGACGGAGCGATAGGTGGAGCACCAAAGACACCAGAGTGCATCTGTTGACTCGCATCTTCTGAAGACTGAGCCAGAAACACAGGTGAGTCTGCATATTTCTCAGAAGGGCATCATCAGAATAATGTGCGTGTGTCTGGCATCAACAGATCATAACAATCCACAGGATGGATTTAAGATACAGGCTCTTCTTGGTCTCACTGTGCAGCTAGGACTATAAGGGTTTTTGTTGGTGTGTAATCCAGCATTCACAGGGTAAATCATACATTTTTAAACGCAGCAAGTCTATATATATGAAGCCAATTCCTTCTGTATAAATTGCAAATGACCATATCCAAACAACTATGTATGGAACATGTCATTCATAGTATAACAATACCTAAGCTAAGAGCTTTAAGTGACACTTGTAATATTTAGGCCAAGACTGAGCAAGCACGCAATGGATTAAATAAACATGGCTCTGTCTGTCTGCACTCTTCCCGCTAGAATACCAAACATCAGAAACTCTGTGTGTGT
>CALSCE010003200.1:0-10644 GCA_943593645.1 Bovichtus variegatus
TTTAACAGAAACACACTTGCAACAACCGACACCTCAGACTAGGACCATGCTTGAAGCCCTTTTACAATAATGAACAAATTAAATGTATCAATTCTCATGGTCTGGCATCTGCAATGTGGTTCATGTTGGCTGTAACTGATTGGTGTTACAGTGCGTTGATTACCAAGGAAGTGTCGGAGGAGAAAAGACGGGGAAATGTATGAAAAGTGTATTTAGTCTGGTGTGGAATAAAACTTTCAGGGGAAAATCAAGCGGGTGGTTTTGGTTTACATCAGCATCGGGTGGTTGAGGTTTGTCAGGACAAAGTAGCAAAGATACAGTACTCAGATATTTTACTGAAGTAAAGTACTAATGTAACACAATGTAAAAAAAGTCTTTACTTTAATCTTACTTGAGTAAAAGTAGATAATGAGTAGCATCAAAATATACTTAAAGTACCAAAAGTAAAAGTACTCATTATGCAGAATGCCCCACACCATAATTATATCTCTAGCCTATTATCACTGGATTATAATTATTGATGCATAAACGTGTGCATCAGTGTTGTAGCTGTGAAGGTGGCGCTAATTACTTTTATTACTGATGGGTAGCTTTATCAATGATAATAATAATACATCATTGTTAGTTTTTCTTAGTCATAAATACAATGTTGTATCACAGTCAAAGTATCTAGGAACTAATGTTGTTGAATAAATGTAGTGGAGTAAAAAGTACAATATTGGCTTTCAAAATGCAGTAAAGTAGCATATAAAGTAGCATAAAATGGAAAATACTCAAGTGCAGTACCGCAAAATCAGTACATTGCTTGAGAAAATGTACTTAGTTTCACCACTGCAAAGATAGTATGTGGTTGGTTATCACACTGCAGCACTTTCAGGCACTAATGCCATCCTACTGTCTGGGAAAACTCAGTCCTCTTGTATTGGCAAAAACAACCCTATGAATGACTTGAAAATGACTCCACCTCCCTGTCCCTGTCTTTGTCCATATCTCTGTCTTTCTTTTGTCTGACACAATCTTCACCCAGACATCTGGTTCGTCTCCGCAGAACGCTTCCAGACAACCCGCCATCACCACTGGTTGTAGCTGAAGAAAAAGTGCATGGCAGTGTTTCCCGTCTATGATTTACTCACAAGTAAAGAGTGTGAGAGCATACAAAGCCTCTCTGTCACTGAGAGAATGGGAGAGTTATGGGCCGGTGGCTCACATGCTGCCTCGGCCCTCCAGGGCCCTGAGGGGGACCAGGGGCTCGCCACGATGTCTTTACCCTCAGAACTGTTACACTATTTCTAGACTCTCCTGGGTGTGCATGGGGCTCCTGATTTATGGCTCTCCATCTGGTGCTGTGGGGACATTGTTGTTGTTGTTGATACTTGGGACATGGAGTTAAAGGTGGAGTGTCTCTGCTGGGAGGTTCACGGGTGGAAGCGTAGGCATCAGGGTGTGGTTAAAGGGGGCAAGCCGGGTGCTGGGTGATAAAGTGTGCATTTATGAAGAGCAGTTAAAGGTAAAGGCTTAGGCAACAGAACAACATCACAATGAAATAGGAGTGTCACCATATACTTTTTGATATACATATAAGACAATATCACATAAATAATCCACTATAGCATCTGTACCTCAAAGGTGTGGAAAGGGGACAAACTCCAAATACACAAGAGGCAAAACTTAGATATCATTACACAGAGACGTTAAAAAGATTGAAATTATTTTTACAAAAACGAATCAAAAAGATAAAAAAAAACATTGGGAATAAAGACCACGGGAGTTCAGCATCATGTTCAAGAACACACGCAAGCATTGACCCTCTCTCACTGCTACATCATCCAACTGCACCACAATAAGTCACTTTTTGGTGCAAGAACACCATCTAATTCCACATGTTAATATTCCTGATGAGGTATGTGTAGGCCTTTTACACACTGTCTCATGGTTTGGATCAAATAGTGTTGCTGGTATCACTATTTATTCATTACACGGTGAATATACTGTGAAAAGCAAATTGCGAAATGCTTCGTGGATAAAAGTGATGGAGCAAAGACAAGTTGACCTTCAGAAGGGGGCCATTTTGTACCTTGAAGATTTAAGAGGTATTTCCATTTAAACTGCTCTTTAGTTTCTTTCAAATGTCAGTCACTCTGAACGAGAGTGACAGTTAAATCCCTACAAAAGAAAGAGTTAATGCCTTTTGAGATAATGTTGAAAAGCATTGTAGAAAAGCAAGATTTCGTTTTCTTTCTGTTTTTTTTTTAGAAGTGAAAGAAAAACAGCCCAGCAGCGCTCCACCCTGAGCCCTCAGATCTGGATCAGTTTCCTTAAGACATTGGCTTTTTCTCGTAAATGGGTGGGATCCCTGATCCCGTCCCTCCAGGGGAGTACAAGTGCATGAATAGTTAATGTTCCAACGAGACCTCCCCCGCTTTCATTTGCTGCCAGAGAATTTCTTTTCCACTGTCAAACAAACAACAATGTGAAGAAACCCAATTCTTACAAAACTATAGTCGTCTAAGTGAAACGGGGAAGAACAGGCCCAGACTGTGAAGAATGTGCGATTTAACGTATGCGCCTTTTGGCACCTGTTGAAAGCAACTAAAAATGACTCATCTTACTGGTACAGTATCGCTTGTATTGTCGGAAGCTTTAACATGAGTTCATCCTATAAAACCGTCTCGCCTGATCAGTGGCCAGAAAGAAAAAGGAGCAAACAGCAGTGATCATCAAGTTGACCTTCCTGTGACATGTGTCCATTATCAATGTCTGAAGTGTCCAGCGTCAGGTGAAGCATTTGGCCGTGTTCACGCTGAGCGTTACACGTGACATTGATCTGCTCACCAGCCCAGAGCGAACCTGATGTGCGATGCGCTGCGCTCCCTTAACAGAGCTTTAATTGTTTTATATCCCTTCGTCCACATTCCTGGGCTTTCAGGTTCAACTCAGCTCACACTCACACACGTGTTCCCACGTTCAGCTTGTAACAACACTCATCAGGCGGTTTTTTTCTACGCTTGGCCTGCAGTACTAACAAATAGAAACGTGTGGGAATGCGGCCTTCGCAGGAATCGCTGGTCCTAAAGTGAAACCACAGTTGAGTGTGAGAGATATTTAAGTAAATGCAATATCCCAGCTCACCTGAATCCTACTCCTACAATGCAATATAGAGTGTACTGTGGATGTATTTTATGTTGATATTGTAACTCGAGAAGCTTTAATACATTGTTAAATAAACCGTTTGCTCTTCACAGCGGCTCCTAACATCTCTGTCTTGTGACTCCACTGATGATACACATCATAGCGTGTTTACACGTCTTTCTACTGCATGTGTTATAAAAAGCTAAATGTCTCCAGATGATGAATTGCCTTTCAGTGATACCACTTGAGTCAGCGTTGGTAGAGGATCATAGAATCTTAAAAATGACGTGGGCGTGTGGAGAAAGTCGTTCTCGTTACCACTGATAATGCAATGTGGAATATTTGTCCATGTCATACCACACAGAAGAATAAATACTTCCATTCCCATGTCCCGTAACTAAACCACACATACATCAACTGTTTGATGAACCTTTATGCATCATAGGAGCTGTTTTTCTTTTTGGATATTTCCTGCTGCTACTGCCAGGACCTCATTTACTTTTATTCGGGGCTGGGAAACGGGTTTTGGACACCAGGGAAATCTGGTGCGCCTCTGCTCCTCTCACAGCTAATTAGTGTGTGAACTAATTGCATCGCTAACTTTAGCAAAGCAACAGCCTAGTTCCATCTGTCTGCTATCTATAAAGTGGGGAGGGAGACGGAGCAGAGGCTTCTGGTGACATCCTGGCTCCTTTTAGAATATTCTAGCAAGAACTTTTTACCTCGGGAGCCTGTAAGCTGTTGGAGCCTGGTTCAAATGATCTGTTGTCAGTTTGGCAACACACACTAAAGGAGACTTAGACCTTTGGCAACTGACCACAATCATGTATCTGGTTAACTTAGACTCAACATCAAGTTTCCAAATACGGTGTTAGATGAGAAGATGAATACCAATCTCATGTTGTGTGAAGCTTGCCAACAGCCAGTTAGCTTAGCATGAGGACTGGAAGCAGGGGAAAGAGCTATCCACTCCGTCAACCTCATGATGAAGACACAACTCAAGACTCAAGTCACTGCTCCCAGCAGAGAAGTGTTTCCCCTCGTTTTATGTCCTTCCTTATGCTAAGCTAAGCTAATTGCGTGCAGGCTCTGGCTTCAAATTATTGGACAGACATGAGTGATATTGATCTTTTCATCTAACTCTCGGCAAGAAAGTGAATATGTGTATTTCCCCCCAAAAATGTTTTTCTTTTGAAGCCTCTAGTCGATGAAGATCGTTTTGGTTTTATGTGACCAAGACCGTCTCTGAGATTGTTGCCTCCATCCTAATACAATATGGGAGAATGAAAATAAATGTTTGTGTTTATGGCATTGAAGTATCCATAGACCTCATTATGAACAGTTTTCATTGGAACTTCTTTCTACGGAAGAAATATTCCCTATGTACAGTATGTAGTTTTTATGGCATATCTCAAAACTTTGGCAACTAAAAGTAAAGTTTTAAGGTCTGCTCCCAAAACCATTTCTTTGCTCAGTGGTGTTTTGGAGTATTTTCTACTAACTGTGTACATCGTACCCTAACGGCAATAGGTAATCATGAGATTGCATATTATTATAGGCAATCAGAAAAACATTGCTCTATCAACAAGTCTTGAGATTGAAAGATTTCACACAAGTTCTCACTTTTGCAGCTTGAGAATAATGGCCCTTGTTTAAAGCTTTAAACACTGCTCCCTTTGTGGCAGACGAAACCAAAGTTTGTCTGAGGTGAGCCAGAGGCTCTTGTGGTTTGATGACCTAGACTTTCACTGATGAGGGAAACAGACGCCCACTTCCAACAGACCCCCCACCTGCCACTCACGTTGGATGTGGGAATGGGACTCAAATATGATATGTAACGCAACCAACACGCAACAGATGACAGGAGGGAGAAAGATGAGGAGAGAAGGATTTAAAGTCAAGGTTTGTAGGTAGCACTGGATCAGGTTTCCGGGAAATTGAGCTGCGGATTGTACGAGGGTCAATACAGAGGAGAAGGGGCACAGTGGGACTTCATGTCCTACTTACTTGTTAAAGTGAACCTCTTCCATGTCTCATTCTCGTCACTGGGGGCTTGTATTCAGATCGGGTAGAAACACGGGTGAGACAGGAACCCCGCACTGAGCCTCGCTCTGCCTGGACTTCGGTACGTCCTCCGGACTAGCCTAACCGACGACATACCACTTCCTCCTTCGCCCCTCCCCCTCACACTCATTCATCAGTCCTCAACATCCAATACCTTCCACATTTCCATAAAATCTTTAAACGACATATTGTTGCGGCGTGGTCCTTGCTAGTGAATGAACAAATAAGGCCAATGAGGACGATACACGAATGGACGTGAGAGGACCTAAACTGAGAAAGGAAAGGAAACTCCTTTTGTCACCAAAGGTTGCTATCATTTTAGGTAGAGCATAGCATGTAGTTTTTGATCATTCATTTCAATCATGGAACCGATTGAACAACAGATTGTGGCGTCGTTTGTATGAAGGAGAGCTTGGCATCAGGTATTGATGTAACAAAGAATATGTTAAAAATAGAAGAAAAGGGCCGGGACACCAGACCTGATGAATAGAAATGTTCTTTTGTAGGTCAAACACTAATGGAGTGTGGCTCCAGGTGTGTCTGTGCTGCTCCGACACTGATGTCTTTTACATAACACCTCATGTCATATTTCCTCATCGGGATGTATCGTCCAATCTTGTGCCACTATTGGCCATATGTGACGTACGTGCGGGCATCACTGGCCCATAAAGAAGGCTAACCTGTACAAAGTGCATTTTTAAAGATCATCTGATCGCCCTCCTGATACCACAACACTCGCTTTGTCATGAGATGCAGTTCATGCTGGCACCTGCCAACCAGCTGCTAGTGTGTCCACCTCCATTATTTAGATTCTTTCACAGCTGCTGAGGCGAAAAGAAAAGAGCTCAGTGGTTAATCAGTGAATTCAGTAGAATAACAAAGTGTGAACTTGAGTTTCCCGAGGATGTTGTATGAGCCCGATGACAGTGATGACAGTTTCTTCCTGTTCTGATTAGATACCAATGGCGTCTCGTAAAAGAGCAAGACGGGGCTCAGGGCCTGTGAGGTGTACAACTTTCTGGAACTTGGATTGAATCATTTGTAAATAACGCAAGACAATGCGTATAATAATACAGAGAATTGATATAATTAGTTGATTTTGTTTTTGTCAGAATTGAAAGTTAATGTGACTATTTCTGAGGCTCTAATTTAGACAAAAGGACAAGGAGCTCTTAAAATAAGATGTGCTGTGGAAACAAGCTAAAAGCAAAATCACTGTACGAAGATGCACATTTCTTGTGTTGAAAAAAAGATTAAAAAAAGAGTAATATAAAGCTTATGTACACTGATCTATGGCTCTCTTTTGTTTTCCGCTTAACTTAAATTCTATACTTTTGGAACACAATGTAAACAGTTACGCATTCTGGCATGATGATAATTTACTTTGCTATATTTTGAAGAAATGCCTCTGTTTTAAATTAGATTTCTACTGAAAGCAACTCCCGTGTTTTAAAGATATACATTGCTAATATTTAAATAAATAACATAGGGTATACACTATTAAAAAAATCTGTAGGATATTTGGCGTCTCATGACAGCGACGATTTAAATTTTCCAAAATATCTCGGTATATTTACCATCTCATTTGTGGGGCAAACGTACAAAAGCCGCCACTATTTTCCCAGCAAATCAGCATACATAATGCGGGTGAAACATGGGCAGTGATCAGAGATAGCATTACACACCCTCTGAGGCATTTCCTGTGGCGTTTCCTGCTTTCTTCATGACTTCATGTGCTAATGTCCATTTAATCCTGGCAAACTCCCGACAGCTCTTTCTGTCTCAGGGTCTGATATCACAAAGGCTCTCTCTCTCTCTCTCTCTCTCTCTCTCTCTCTCTCTCTCTCTCTCTCTCTCTCTCTCTCTCTCTCTCCGGGGGTTATAATAAGACCGGGGCTCCCAGTATTTCACATGCTGATGGTGAAGATAAGCTGTCTAATGAGTGTAGGTGAACATGTACAGATCCTTGTGTGTGCATGTATGAGAGGCGAAACCTCAAATCGGCCATGTACAGCCTACAGCTCAGCCCGAGGGGAGAACTGTCTGGGAAGTTGTAAAAACAAATACCAAGCTGAGCGAAATCTGTGTCAAAAAGACGTCTGTAAGCGAGTGCTAATCCAAACGGATGTATTGAGGTTAAAAACACGAGAGCGTTTTTTTTAAAACCAACATTGTGTGTCATCTAATCATATCTAGCATGCACAGTTTGAGTCAAGTCTATCGTGTTTTTTTTTTTGTTTTTTTTATTATGGCTGCCCTCATCTTTCTTTCAGCTACAGCCTTTGTTTGTAGGACAGTAATATCTCTTTTCCTATTTTTGGCTTCTCATCTGTCAAAATGCCCTTTGACACTATAAACACTAGACATCGTTTATCTCTAGTGTGACTCAGTTCAACAGCACTTCTTGCCATGTCTCCTCCTCAGTCTGCCACAGATAAGCTCGCCCCTTAACCACCTCGCCACACAGTATTACACAAGTCAGCTGAGTCACACACCAATATAGTGATCGAAACTCTGAAGCCATGCAAACACGTGTCTCTCTTTCAGGGAAGACCAGCAGTAGTTGATGATGGGTATAAACTGCAGGGATTTAGATGTTTAAACAACATGTAACCTATGCTGTTTCTGCATCTTCGTCTTTGATTAAAAAACATAACTAATAGTCCATAAGATCACGAGAGGATGTGTCCTTGTTGGTAATGATGGAACAAAGGGCTCCTGTTCAAAATGCAGGGACTTACAGTCAAATAGTTTTCCTAACACATAAAGCAGTGTTTTCTTCCTGTGCTAACCTGCTACTTTATTGCCCACCTGGCCTATTTTGCACCAGTTTAGGTATAAGATGTAAGGTGTGCTCTCATCTTACTTCCTGTTATACAACTTGAATAAAAGGGATTTTCCTCTGGCTATTCAGCAAGAACACTTCAAATAAAAAATATTTAATACCACCAACATTAGCTATAGTTGCGACTAAAGGTGGGCCTAATTGTAAAAATAGATTAGTTAGTGATGGTTAGTTTCTAAACTATCCCTTTAACGTCCAATTTTTAAGGAGAAATAGCAGTAAGTGCTGTAAACGATAGTGTTCAAAAATAACTACTATGGCTGGAAATCACACAACAACTCCTGTGCCCACATCATCAGACAGTGCGTAAACATCGTTAAACGCAGGAAATATCTATCTTGAGGTCAGGAAGTCATTTTGTGTGTCTCACAGCCCAAGTCATCTGAGATAACTGCCTGTTTTGAACATCACATCATTTCCTGATGTTGCAGAGCGTTACACGATACAACGGGGAACTCGGACGTTAAGATGACAACCAATCTAAACTAATTTCATCATGAGTTCCTTTTATTTTTGGAAAACCACACAGAAAATTCAGAACGCTCAAAAGTCGGGAATCAACCATCAAACATAGCAAAACAGCAGTCGAAACAGATCGAAATACTTTTTTATCTGATAACAACTGAATATATTTCAGTCAAGTCACTACCAGTGTAGGGGTAATTGTTTTCAGACCAAAAGGTTCATGACCACAATCACCTGAACTCAAAGCTATTTGGACTATGGGACTTCCACTAAACTGAAATTGGCCAGGCATGCCTATACACGTGTGGGGAAAAGCAGTTGTTAGCTAACTATAATTTCTTTCGCTGGGAGACTCGGACATGTTGAGAGGACAGCCACGTTAACAGCTTTGGCACAGTTTGTCTGTTCAACTGCTACCTGAGGGGACATTTTTTTTTTTATTATCACTTTTAGTGGTTTCAGTCGACAATGAAGTCATCTTGAAAGATGATATTGTATGGAAAGGCTGCGGGGCCAAGCCAATCCCCTGTGGGACAATTATTTAGGCCGTGACCTCGCCAGTGCCAAAGGTATTACTCTCCAGTCGGCACAAAGCATGAGACCTATAAGTAACAATGAGAAGGAGGGTTCGTTTTTTATGAACAATACTGTCCAGACAAAGTGATATGATTCTCTTAGACAACCTGTGCGTAACGTCCCCTTTTATTTCTCAAGAAAATAAGATTACAGTGAAGTGTGAAGTCAATAGGAAGGAGGTACAGGGCTGTGTTCTCCACCCCCATGGGCTCCTCACAATGACCCAGTTTCCATTCGGTGATCACAGACTTTCTTTTGCATTCTGTTTGCATGCAGGGAGGTTAATAGAATCAATTTCTGGGACTGTTAATGTCAGTCTAACAAAAAAAGTATTTACCGTTGTCCAAGGTGTTGCGTTTAAAGCAACATGATCTCTGCAGAAACCCATTTTGAGATGTCTGATACATCAGTAAAAACGCTGTTTGTATATTTAAAGATCTGACTCACGGGATTTCTAAGATAAATCAAGGATATAAATGAGTGATCTTCTCTAAATGACCGTATAATTTGATGGGGCTGAAGAAATCATTTCCTCCTCCAGCAATGAGAAGAGATGAGTAATATAAAACTAAGGAAACTATCTAGAAACAAAGAGAGAATAATGATTTAAGTACAAAAAGATCACAGTCGCTTTAGGTCGTCATTGTTCTTTGAGTTTGTATGAAGAGATTACATGAATGGAAAAGAACAGAATGTTTACTCAGAGGTCAAACCTGAGAGCCGACAAAACCGAAAACTATGTGACCTCAGCTACTGTCCATAAATCCTACAAGGACCTTCAGGGACGTCTAGTGTCCACACTGAGACCCCCTCGAGCCAACTGTTGGACAGAACGTTAAACTGTGAAGTTGAACACTAAAAACAACATGTCATGGATGCAGTCTGGAGACTGAGGCGTAAACAGGTTTGGTATTTTAGGACAAAGCCCAATTCAGTTTAAATCTTATGTTTCGTTTGTAAGCTGCATACAATATTGAGAACAGCATTTTTGAAGAGGGAATTCCACTCGTACCAGTATGTTTGAGGCTTTCTATGTCATATGTGTGTTTGGACTTGTTGCTCACCACAAACTGAAGGGTTCTGCAGTATAAATGGGAATAATGATGAATGGTAAAATAAATCAACTATTGTAAACATTTTATACAAACATAAAGTTACCAGACAAAAGACACAAATTGTTATATTATCCTATTGCCTATAGACTTATGATTTTTATGGTATTTTTTTGTATTGGATTTATGGATACATGCCAGAAAACTGCCCTGTCTCCGCCCCTTGTTACTATGACAAGTTAAATGCAGTATTATTACAAACTGAGTGAATATTAAATACTGCATTTTAAAGACCTGTATTTATAAAAAAAAATTATAATCTTGAATGCATTTTCCGATTATAGTTGTTTGCCAGTCACCTATGGGACCACCTAGTGGTGGAATGTAACTAAGTACATTTACTCAACTACTGTACTTAAGTACAACTTTGAAGTACTTGTACTTTACTTGAGTCTTTCCCTTTAACGCTACTCTATACTATACTTCTACTCCACTACTTTAATTGTAAAGCTT
>CALSCE010003204.1:0-10506 GCA_943593645.1 Bovichtus variegatus
GTGTGTGTGTGTGTGTGTGTGTGTGTGACTTGATGATCTTTACTACAAAGAGCACTGTCCTTCACTGCCTTATCTTCCTTTGATTATAAATTCTGGAAATAAACAGAGATTATGTGATTGTTTAACCCCAAAGTGCAGAGGGGGTGTCGGGTCAGGGTTCAATTGTAATCAGATAAGTCGCTAAACAAGAGTCACCACTTACGGGGAGACGTGTTTATTTCCATCGCAAAAAAAAAAAAGTAAGAAAAGCTAAGCTAAGAAAAGTCGCCTCTGCTGGAAATAAGAGGAAAAAGTGAGAAATAACAAAAAGGGAAGAAGAATCCTACAGAAATGGAAACTGCCGTCGCATCTTAGATTGTAAAGTCAAGAAGTAAGAAAGTCAAAAAAATATGTTTTATAGTCTATTTTCATGCTTCTATCTCTTTTACCTTCACAGTAATAAATGTTTGCACTTCATTTGTAAACACTCGTGATTTATCCCTCGTTTTAAATTTGCAAGAAATTGGAAGTTTTAAAAATTCTTGCGCGTCTTCGGTTTGTGATCGTCCGGACTCGGAGTCACTCATCACTGAACCAACATCTACTATCTGTGGAGCATCTGTTTCGTAAGGACACAAGAGAAGAAGAAGAAACGCTCGGCCACTAAATCAACAGACATGCCTCAACGCTGGAAACGTGGGTTTATCTGTTGACCTGCGAGGTTACGTTCTGCATCTCTGGGATCAATGAGTCTCCGAACAAACACACGGACACATTCCACCTTTGGTTTCTCACGCACTCACACACACACACACGCACTCCTTCAGTTTTGTTGAGTGTTTGCCACATTCACAGTTATTACAAACAGTTCCGGATTTAAAAAAAAAAAAAAAAAAAGGCTTTTGTGCAAACGTTTGCGTTTAGAGATCCCTCCACGACTCACCGGGGAAATCCATCACGGCTGTTGTCCAGAGAATAAATAGGAGGTGGATTTTGTCATTTGGGCAAAGAGAAAACAAAAAGGAGGCAAAATGATCTTTTGTGACTGGGAGAGAAAAACCGTTAAGAGGCTTTTGATGCTTATCTGCAACAAAGCCTATTCACAACTTAACTATGAACAAATGTTATGCAAGCAGCCCTTTCTCCACACACTGAAAGCAGGGGTCAAGGAGTTGTTGACCCGTCTTGCAATAATATAAAAATAAAAGACTTCACCCCCCCCCCCCAAAGGCGTGAGGAGGTGAAATAGAGGAGTGGATAGGGAGAGTTAAAAAAAACAAAAAAAAAAGGGGAAATTTCCAGTGACTACAAGCAAGCAGACATCAAACGGACGTGTCCGCGGCTACATAAAGCCTAATTACCACAGCATGGAGAATAACAGGGTTACAAATGACCCTGTGTCACAGCAAGACAGATGGCCACAACACACACACGGGCAAACACACGGGGAATATGCTCTGGCAAAATTTAACGTTTCCATATTTCGCCACCCGACACTTTCACTTCCCTGTTGTTCTGCTCAGTCATTATGAGAACATTAGCACATTCTCCATAATAAACCAGAACTTCCTGCCGATAGAAAAACAGGCCTGACCAGAACTAGTTTCACATGACTGCTGCAAGTCACAGTGAACCGTGAAAACATGGAATTAGATGCTAATGGGATCCATTAAAAACAGTGGTTGTCCTTTGACTCACTTTATGGCCCTGAAATTATTTAGACGTCAACTAGAGGCGATTGTGAGAAATATCCAAAGTCAGTCGGACATCGAACGCTCCCGAGTACGAAGTCTGTAAAGTCCGAGTGAATCGAGCCTCTCATTTGGCTGGCGTGAAATCGGAAAACTACTAAAAAAACCATGCGGCAGTGGATAAGAAGGGTCATTTTACACAGAGACGCCAACGGAAAAGTCAGACTGGAGAGACGAGACGCGGGAACGTCTGTCTGCAAGAGCCGACGTCTAAACCGTCCAACTGAGTCAAAGAACGGCACGAGACTTGGCGGTTTGGCTCCGGATTAACCGGCCACGTGACAGAGTCGTGTCACGCCTCCTGCATGCTCTACCCCCCCCCCACGCCTAAACCAAACGGAGTACTTCCAGTAGAGAACAATCTGCTTTTGCGTGCGACAGGAAAACTTTGGACACGGTCCAGACGTGACGACTCGAGCTGCCCAGAGGCTCCACTTGGCAGAATGTTGCGTAATCTAAAAGACAACTGGCTCAACCTGATGCCGATACAGACCCGCACATCACCTGAGGGTCCCACATTGTTAAAATGTCCCACCCCAGTGGTGTGTAGGCGACTCAAAACACTGTTGAACAGGACGTTTGGTTTGTATTCCCAACATGCATTGGTTTTTATACGTCCAGAAACGCCTCTAATAGTGGCTACTTCCTGCATCTTGGCACACGTACATCACACACACACACACACACACACACACACACACACACAGAGTGTTTCCTCACTGGCAGCTAGCTGAATCATGCTAATCAGGTTAGCATCATGTGTAAATAAGAGAGAAGCCAACACCTTAAACAAGTATTTACAAAGCGCTATTAATAAAAAAAAAGGTCAAAATTGGGTCAGCAGAGTCTTTTGATCCATATGTGTCTAATAACCAACTGACAGACAAATTAAAAAACAGAAATAATTTTGATAATCACTTAATACCACAAACTCACTGGTTCCAGCTTCTCAAATGTAGCTAAATATCTTTTTATAGTGTGTAAAAGTTGAAAAGACTAATAGTTATATTTGGATTTTAGACCCTTTGTCAGAAAACAATACGTCAACTTGTGACTTTTCTCCATTTTATTATATTTTATTGACCAATCGTTTAAATGGAGTAAACAATGTGCAGATTCGTCTATAATGACAATGATCAGCCTTTCTCAGACGCATGGCATCACGTCCCCATCTGGAAAGTTCCTACGTCTCTTAAACTTCCACAGCGGTTTGCAACACGGGCGTCCTGTTATCCTGTTAATTATTACAAAGTGGATTAAACAAACAGTCGTCCAACACGCGATGGAGACACCTGCCCGCGATAACATCCAGAGGTCGACTAAACGTCTCTGCCTCACTACAAAACACTATTAAATACTTTTTATCTGAGAAAAACATGCTCTAACTAGTGTTGTACTGCTATAAAAAAAATGGAAATAAAAGTTTCATGTGCACATAGTTTGGACGAATACTGACTTTTGAAATTTGCTATGGAAAAATACTGTCACACTCCATAAAAAGTCATAAATATTAGCTCTCTCAGTCGCTTGAGATTGTACAAACACCTAATAAAACTTTACCTTTGATCACATGACAAGGTCAAATTTATTTAATGACATAAAAAGATAAAAAAAAATTTTAAAACGCATGTGTGGACATAACGATGAATTTACTAAAATACCACAGTTGTTGTATAAAGTGCATAGAAAGATCTTCTGCGACATTATGAACATCGAGACCTCGCAGGTCGTCTGGTTTCTGACCCCGAAACTACACCTGGAGAAGCAGCGTGCGTTTTTATTCTCTTTATATCTGGACAAACTCAGCAAACTGCTGCAAATCTCACTTGGCAATTTTATTATTATTTAATTTTTTAAATGCAGCCTAAAGACTTTTTTTTTGCCGCTGCTTTTTTATTAAATTAATTATTATTATTTTTTTTTTTAATGAAGCCTGAAGGCTAATGTTTCCAGCTGCTTTTTTATGAAATTATTTTTAAAAAATTTAAATGAAGCCTGAATACTTTTGTTTCTAGCTGCTTTTTTTATTAAATTAATAATAAATATTTTTTTATTTATTTTAAATGAAGCCTAAAGACTTTTTTTTGCCGCTGCTTTTTTATTAAATTAATTATTATTATTTTTTTAATGAAGCCTGAAGACTTTTGTTTCCAGCTGCTTTTTTATAAAATTATTTAAAAAATGTTTTAAATGAAGACTGAAGACTTATGTTTCCCGCTGCTTTTTTACCAAATTAAATATTTATTTCTTACACTGCACCGTAACTTTTATTCTTGCATGTTCCACCGGTTTTATTCCATTTTAGCTTGTTTTAATGTTCAATTTTCTTGGCTTTTTTAAAAATTGTATTTAAGTGTCCTTTTATAATGCGTTTCTTTTGCACTTTGTCTTGATGCTTTTAATGTTTAATGAATGAATTGAAGGCTGACACGTCTGCTGATAATTGGGCTCTTTAAGTAACATGTTTCAAGGCAAAAAAAAACAGTATTTAGATGATTGTGGGACAATAAAACCCAGGAGGAGAATAATAAATCATAAAAACCTTTGTGAATACAGGCAAACGTGCGTTATTTTTGCATAAATACTTGAACAGCCTTGTGTCTGATTTTAGGTTCTAGCAGAAATTTTACTTGGATCTACAAAACACAAACTGATGCATCAGTCTGATGCTAACTGACAATATGTTGAGGCTGGTTTTATTTCACGAGCGCTCCTCACTCCTGGCCCTGCCAACATTTCTGCAGCCAGCCTTTCAGCCTCTCACAGCCAAACTACACTGGCCTCTTTGAGCATCCACTGCCCACAACAAACCCACACAACCACCATGACTGCCAATATCACACAAAGACACCATGTTACTACAACCCACGGCGAGGAGATGGGGGGCAAAGAGAGAACTCATTTATGTTAAAAAAAAAAGAAAAAAGGAGGTCATTCTCACACTGTAGCTATTTTTAATTTGACTCCATTTAGATGCTTCCACAATCTTGTTCATGCAAATATAGTTCAAGCCCAGCAGGCTGAGCCGACGCGAGCAGGAGGAGGAGGTGTGCATGGATTTATCATTTATTTCTTTGCAGAGAGGGCATGCTTGCACGTTCCTTTCCGCGAGCCGCAGGGCCGAGCACGAGACCCCACCGGGGTGACGGAGCGTCCAGCGCTGAATCAGCGGGTCGCACGTTGTGTAATCGCTCACGCAAACACACACACAGATTAACAGCACGCGGGGAGGCGGGGGAGGCAGGGGTGGGGGCTCTTTACAAAGAAACTTTCTCAAGAGAAGGAAACGGAGGCCCACAAGGAGTGTTACAGTTGTGGCTCTTCTTAATTTAAAGCCTCGCTGTCACTGAATGGGTCCAGTTGGCCTATAAAACTCCTCTCTTCAAACAGAAGATTCTTTACCTTTAACAAAGGTTTGTCAGGAGAAAGTTCAACGAGACACTTCCACACAATACTTTGCTCTCAGTCCAAACCTCACCCTTAATCTTCATGAGGGACACGCTGCTCATACGGGCTCCTCAAAGTGGGATATATGGACCTCAGGGGCCCTTCAGGAGGAGCAGTGCAATGCCTCTACATTATAATTCACTACACTTGTAAGAGAATGTATAATAATATGGAAATCTTTGGTTTCCCCCTCCCAAGTCATTACTAAATATTCATTTAATACAGCCCTTGGAGGAGGACATAGTGAAGTGGGTGCTCTGCCTCTGATCTGCATCTGCTGATGGCCTGTGTGTCGTGAAAATGTTTGAGGGCCCCCTGCTGTATAAAACAGGTTATCATACCAGTCACTCAACGGACACATCTTCTAGGACTTGTGCAGATCTTCCATGAGTCCCAACAACTGCCTGTAGAGCTGCAGCGATTAGGAGGTCGACCGAAAAAGTAAATCATGTTTGGATAAAGAGTCATTTTTTTATGCAAAAATAGCAGAAAATGCTGTTTTCAGCCTCTCGAATGTGGAGAATTCCTGCTTTTCTCTGTTTGTGCCACATTAAAGTGAATATCTTTGAGTTTTGTACTGACAAAACAAGATCACCTTGGACTTTGAGAAACTAGGATGAACATTTTTCCCCAGTTTCTGACATTTTATAGACCAACCAATAGACAATCTTTATAATAAATCAGCAATTCAATCACTGTTCACACTGGGGTTATAGACAACGTTATAGAACTGGACGCCTGCACAACTCCCAGATGCATTTAATCTTACAACACATTATGCATGTACACAGCAGCTTTTCTCAGCACCCGAGCTGCTGAACAACAATGAATTGATCCATTGTTGAATGGTGGCTGATATCAATGCAGCCTACACATCCTGAGCTCCTGACACATACAGTTACCCCACTGACCATTGTACCTTTTATGTCAACATGACATCATCCTATTGCATGTTGTCGGCATTTCATTTATAATGGCAGACAGATTGGAAGATATTTGCCAAATCATGGTTCTGAATGAACACATTAATGAGCCAAATCCCATTCAAAAATCTGTTAAGACAGAGCTAATTTGTTACTTGAGAAATATGCACGACTTACAAAACAAGACTCCAGACATTTTACTAATCATTAAGAATCTATTGTAAATTCGGCTAATCTATTAAGCACCAAACAGCACTTCATTTCTTAAAATGTGAACTTTTCAGATCATTCACACTTCTCGCTACCGCCCACCATGGTGCCTTTTGGTCGGAATAACAGTGTGTGGAAAAGGCGAAATGGCTGAGGAAAGTTGATATTTGTTACATAAATAAATGTTTTGTGCAATATGTTTCATGCCGAATTAATCAGCACATTTTTTTAAATTAAAAACTGCCATGAAGTAATTTTCTAATATGCTATTACGACGATATACAAGGCTTTCTTAAAGTACATGGGATTTTGAGAATGGAGTTTGGCTGAAGTCTCGCCATACAGGAGACAACTACCTGTATGAGGATAGCGAAATCCAGATGTTGTGATAATATCTTTTGCAAAGCTAGTAGCCTAGCTAAAGACAGAAAACGCGAGGGATTAGGCCATTTAGAAAAAGTGTCCCTACTTATGTCACCACACAAGTACACGAAAGGGAAATTAAAGACTTAAAGACACACCACAAACTTGTGTGTAAAGGGGCTTGAACTTCGCTTAAAATCTGACAATTTATAGTTCAAACTTGGTTGTCGGCAAAAACACACAGTCAACTAGAAACTTCCCGAATCACAGCGATGCACGTTTTCATTCGGCACATGCACATTACACCAACTCGCATTTATTTAAATTAAATCAGAACTTTTCTAATGCGAGCTGGTACCAGAACGTCCCGCCAGCGAGCGTTAAATTGAGCGATTCGTCAATGGAGTCTGGCTTTCCCCCCCTCGCCATGCAACTGGGTGACTTGCACGGACTGTGTGACAAGTACAGAAGTTTAGACCGGCAACAAGTCAAACTTACCAGTGTTTGTTCATACTGCAGCGCCCGCTGGTCCGACCCGTCCCCGGCCATGGCTGCGCGGTCTCTACCCGGCGTCTTGGTGAAACGTTTTCAGCTTGGAAGTGAGAGGAAGCCCACAGCAGAGAGCGTGTGTGTGAGTGTGTGTGTGCAGTGATTAACGCATTGGACTGACTTTAGTCTCTGCATGGGAGTTCACAAAGGGAACTCCAACTACAGAGTGCGCCCCGCTTACAGTAAGTTCCTTCATTTTATAGCCGCAAGTCCCCAGCAGCCAGCAACAGTGTGAGGCGGGACTTTGGAGAGGACTCGACCCTCCCACCTGGACCAAGTGTCAATCAAGCCAGAAGGACTTATGTGTGCTTTAAAAACTATTCATGTTGTCATGTGTTTGGCATTCTTTGGGTAAAAGGTACTATAACTATAAGTAGGACATGTGTGTTGAGTTACCTGAGTCCAGGTGGATCGATCCTCTGGGTGTTTATGATTAACTGAACATGATCAACTAATCATAAGAGCAAAGAATTGTAAAGTTAATGAATTCCTTTATATATATATATATATATATATATATATATTTTTTTTTTTTTTAAATAATATGGTTGTGGCTATGTTGATTTGAAAACAATTCCCATGATATCACTAAATACATTATAGGCTAATATAATATAAATATAATTTATAATTTAAATAAAAAACTTATGAGCTGACCCGAGCCTCTTCTTTTTAAAAAAAAAAAAAAAAAAAGGCAATTAATTGAGATATATAATTTTATTTATTTATAAATTTATAACAATCAGTAAAATTTAGGATAATATTTATTAATTTATTATTTGATAATTTTATTATTTATTTTTGTTCTAGAAACCTTATCAAATCACAATCTTTCATGGATTCATTATCCACTGGTCGGTGGACATTAACACCACAGCTTCAGTCCACACTTAAATATTAAACACATTTTAATTTCATTTTAAAGTTTAAATGAATACGTTTTGTGTAGATATTCACGGGGACCACCTACAGATGTGCCCAAAGAATAAAGCCAGATTAATAATAATAAACTCAGATTGTGATAAAAGTTTTCACTTATCCGCTCATTTAATCTTATGTGGAACTAAATGATGGCGTATTCCCAGATGACGTATCCTAATGACTTTTCCTCTTCCACGAGCTGCTGTCTCAACAATTATGGGATGGTTTGGCCACGAAATGTGCCGCTCAGGAAGCACCGTTATCACCGTGGTGATCCCGTGACGTTTTATCTTATACGCACCTCAGGACGAGGATAAATTGGCTCACGTCTCCGGGCACGCGGCCGATGCAATATATGGAGGATCCATATATATCTGAGCCAAACCCAGAACCCAGAAGGTGAGGCCCTTAGCACAGCGCCGTGGGTTCGAATCCCAACCGCGACGCTTTGCTATGCTATGATGAAGGCAAAAAAAAAAAAAGGCCCCAAAAAAAGTCCAAGCGATTTTCAAAAAACACATATTTAAAGTTCTCGCTCTCGGCGTGGACGGCCCTTTAGTCTCGTCAAGTAAAAAACATGATATTAGAGTTTAAAATAATACACAAATATGAGATTGGACGACGATTGCCTTGAAATAGAAGTCAGAAAAACTCCAAAGTTCAGACTCTCAGACGATGAGTTCTCCAGATACTAACCGCCGACCCCCCCGGGGCAAAGGGCATCTCTCCGTGAGGTCAAACACATGCTTGATTTAATTAGTCTTCGCAAACTTGATACTGAGAAACTCAAGTGTTTGATGTTCTTTTACAGCGATGTGAAACCTATACATAGCTGTCAGCGGGGAGTTCAACCTGAGAGGGAACTCTACAAAAACACACACTCGAGCCCACAAAGATGTTTCCACTTCAACCGCGTGTTTGTGTGCGGAGGTTAATCATTAGTACAGCCCTGCTTTGTGTGCATCTCGTTTGAAAGTGCCAGCCTTTTCACCCCACGTCTTTCTTCAAGGTTAAACAAGGGCTGGCATTCTGGAGACTCGTGACAGCTCTTCCTCCTCACAATGGAAAATGACTGGAGGTGCAGGAGAAGCAGAAACACTGATGATCGACACTTTCATTTTTATGCCAGTTATCCGGATCCGGGTGGTGCGGCACCAGGGTGTCCTGAGGCACTCCTCGCCTAGATGAAATCTGTAACGCCTGCAGTGTATTCTGGGTCGACCTTGGTTCCTCACATATCCAGAAAACAACAACGTGCTCTCCTGAGCAGAAGCCCAAACCACCTCAGCTGGTTCCTTGTATTGAGTTCATCATTCAAACTCAAGACACCGCGCAGGAAGGAAACACGGCGCTCGTATCTGCAGTTCATTTCGCTTTCAAGTCTCTACGGGAAGCTTGTGATCACAAGCGTGGGTCGGAACAAACCCGGATTGTGACTTTGTCTTCGCCATCAACGCTTTGCAGCCACATCACAGACTTGTGGTCGAAAATACAAGCAATCAATTCTTCACGTGGTGTCTCCGCGCCCGCCATAGCCCAGAGGTGAAGTTCCATCTGTGACAAGTGAGCTCAACAAAAGCCGGGTTATTTTTAACCGTTTTAAACCGGAAAAAAAAGAAAGTTTTTGTTTGCATCCGCCAACGTTACGCGACCGTGAGGATTATAGGGAGTTGGTTCTTCGAGGAAAGCAGAAGGTGCCGTTTTGTCCACTCGCTTCCTCGTACGTCATCACTTATTCGCTAAATCTGCTGACGAAGACAACATCATGTCTTCATCCTTCATCCCAAACACCTTCGGATCCAAACCACCCGGTAAATCACAGGCCGGTAAAAACAGCCGGATCTCCAGCGCCATTAATGATGAAGGTGGATGAGGAAAAAATGTTAACTAATATACATCACTGTGAAACTTCCCCAGTTCATTACTTACATTAACACGATTATCTTTCGTATTACAAGTTTTCTACAATGCTATGTTTAAATATGCAAAAGAGGCTTTATCTCATTAAATTTGTGCTAATTTGCTACATTTCCGGAACAGAAATGTGAACGTTGGATAAAGCCGGTTCAAAGTTCTTGTTTTATTTTGTTGACATATTAAAGTCAAAGGTTTTTACAGAGGGGATTCTGGATCTCACTCCATAAATCACTAAATACTGCCAACAGCCATAAAAATATAAGCATTTTCTGCCTGTTGTTGGTAATAAAAAGCTGCATTTTCTGCCTGTTGTTGGTAATAAAAAGCTGCATTTTCTGCATGTTGTTAGTAATAAAAAGCTGCATGTTCTGCATGTTGTTGGTAATAAAAAGCTGCATTTTCTGCCTGTTGTTGGTAATAAAAAGCTGCATTTTCTGCCTGTTGTT